>BGZK01000055.1:0-600000 GCA_005406025.1 Eumeta japonica | reverse complement strand
GTGACGCAGTGATTAACTATTAAGGTAACGTAGCGTAGCGCCCCGTAACGCGCACACAGCTCAATACAGAACAACGCATGGAACTTTGTCGCGTAAATTTAATCACAAAAACGTGACAATGACGTAAAAATAAATGGGGAGAAGACAGAAGAGTCGGGGAGCGTTGAACCTGCGCATTGCATCATTCGCAGGCAATTCAAAGTAAAAGTTTCGAGCGTTGTATTATATGTATTGCATACTAAAACACGGATATGTTTGCTTTTTTTAAAAGGTCATATGTGGCAGAACAGTTTCGATCAAAATAAAAACTAGACAGTACTCGCCAACACAGTCAATAAAGTTCAGTTTAAATTTTAAAAATTAAATAAATAATTTTTTATTTTCTTATATTAAATGTACATAAATTCTCTCATTATTCGAAATTCGAATTCTAAGCGGGCAGCTTCAATCTGTTAATTTTGCGTCACACAATCTTAAAATTTCACTCTCATCATTTTTTCATAACGCGCCTAAAGAAGTATAACTTCAAAAAACAGAGTAATCGAGATAGTATACTAAATCAACCATTTGGAGTGACAATGGTTAGATCACGACACTCGTAGAACAGATAACCTCTAAGAAGAAAAACTCTCGAATAGCATCCTTGAACTGGACGTTGTAGCGTGGTACGACATCTTGCTAGGTAGACGCACGACCTGATAAGGGTTGGAAGACACTGGGACACAAGATTCGCTTTATACTTTGATCAGAGCACCAACGTCTGCTATTCTTGTCATAAAGATGTACTTCTGCGATTTGTGAGAACGTTTTCAAATGGTATGTTTCTCAGAAACCATAAATCAATTACTACGGTTTCTTCGGAAAATTGGTATCAAAAGATAAAGTTTATATCTATTTCAAAGATTCATCATAGTATCCACATCAAATATGTTTACATAGACTTACTTAATATCTGGAGAAGGTGTAGTAACATCAGAGATGGTGTAATTATATGTGCAGCCAGCCACCGAAAGAGGTTTGTGTGAATGCTGTATGAGTCCATGAGCAAGGGCGAGCTGGGCTGACAAACACCACCAACTCATTGCCGCCAATCCAGTCACTCCGCCGGCAAGTGCACCCTGCGTAAACATATTTCACACAATCTTTATTGAGCTAACGTATCTCTTAAATTTTAGTATAATCTAAATCAAGGAATACATAAAGTAAATAAGTGTAACACAGATTTAAATAAATTCGTATACGAAACTATAAGGACAAAAAAATATTTAGTGCGGGCATATGACGAGCCTTCATCATTATAAAATATACTTTATGTAGGTATTACATGTATTCATAACACTCCAAAAGCAGAAGCATTAAGAAACAAAATTCCTGTGATTGGAAGCAAATTTAACTGAGTAGATGGGGAAATTTTAGAAGACTTTCCTCCACTCTTCCGCAATAAACATAGAATGAAAACAAGGTAAATAATATACAATTTATTGTCGTAAAGCCATGGCATGGCCAACTTGGCTGCAGAAAACGAATGAGCTGGTCGGCCAGTGAAATGCCACACTCTTACAGGATATGACCATGAAGTAGCAGTTTTCGCTCTTGCGAATAAGAGTTCCAGTAGTCCACTTGCCCTTCGCAAAGAAACAGCTCCAACCCACACTGAACCATTGTAAGGATAGTAAAGTCTAAGCCTCTCAGCCTGAAATAAAAAGACTGTGGAAAAGCACACCCCAATAGTGGGATGAGTAATAATCCTTTTCGTTATTACGATATTTCAATAACGGATGACATACTCACCACAGAATCAACCCACGGCATGAGGATGCCCAGTGAACACGCCTAGTTGTGGACCCATAGTGATAGCTTCTAACGTCATCGTCAGCTGCAATATCTTACCAAGTTTCTCGACAACAAAGACTAACGCTGCAAAAAGCACTTGATGCATAATATAGGTATGCACAAGCACCTATTATACTTATTCATACAGGCAATGCATAATACATCAATATTCATGTTATGAATTATTATCTATGAAGTACAAATTTAATGAAATTGTGATCCGGCATCTCAATTTTTATATGGAAATTTAAAATATGTAAAAAATAATATAGAACTTTTTAAGAAAAATAGTGATAGACATAAATTCAATACAAGAAATAAAAATAAACTGTATTTGCATGTGAGTCGACTACATAACCTTATACAAAAAAATCATTATTAAGCAATTGCTTGATACAAAGGGGTATCACACAATTTGTGAATATTTAGAGGACAAACATTCATTTACATAAACAGCTCAACTTCCAGCGAGTTTGTTTCCTTATGTTATAATTTTTTGTATATTAAATGGTATAATATGATGTATTTAAAGATGAAAAGAGGTCCCCTCAAGTATCTTGCTCTTTCTTCTTAGGGGGTAACTACCTTCCGAACGAGTGGTAAATGGTAAAGCTAAGTAGTAAAATGTAAATTCTTGACGTATTGTGACATATTTTAAGTGTTGTTCATGACCTATGAAATAAAGATATATTTTAATTCGAATTTATAAATAAAATAGTTTTTCTGTTGTTTCATTAAACGAGCTAATCGAGATCGACTCGCGACCGCCATGAAAGAACAGGACCAAAAGTGAAGTCGGAAACGGATATCAAAAAAATCATTGCCAAATTTTAATTTATCCATTGTAAAGAGGACGGGTAACGACTAGTAGACATTAAAATTAATTTGTTATTAATTGTCTTTCGGAATTAAGCCGCCGTGGAACGTTTCACCGAAGCGGACCGTGCTTTTTGTGTACATGAGTTTAACCAAAACAATGATTCGGCCACGGGTGCGCGGCGTAAATTTCGAGAACATCGCAATTTACGCAGGTATAATGACTGTCCTAGTATTCAAACGATTAAGAACTGGGTTGACAAGTTCTGGGAGACTGGTTCTACGTTGTATAAACAACGCTCAGGCAGACCAAGGACATCACGGACAGAAGAAAGCATCGACGTAGTGCAAAATTCAGTTCGTGAAAATCCTACCCAGTCTATTCGTAAGTGTTCCAGAACATTAAACATGCCCAGATCAGCGTTACAGCGGATTTTAAAGAAAGATAAGAAATTTCACCTATACCAAAATTCAGTTAGTACAGCAATAAAAAGATATTGTCGCTACCAATAGACTAAATTTGGCGAATGAAATGACGAACCACTTTACTTTGTTTAACAATGTGTTTTTCTGTGATGAGGCTCACTTCCACATCAACGGTCATGTTACAGGCAAAATTGTTGCTATTGGAGTAGTCAAAACCCACGACGCAAACATCAAAGGTCCTTACATAGCCCTAAAGTCACAGTTTGGGCTGCTATGTCAACGCATAGCATCATGGGCCCATACTTTTTTGAGAACGATCATGGTCGCGCGGTTACTGTTACTTCGGAGCGGTTTGTGGCAATGACCGAAGACTTTTTTACACCGGAGTTGCAAAATTTTTCAGGCTTCAATACCCGGATCTGGTTTCAACAGGATGGCGCAACTGCCCATACCTCTAACACGGCTATGCCCGTTGTCCGTCAACTTTTCCTTAACAAAGTTATATCTCGAAGAGGAGACATCCCTGGCCTCCACGAAGTCCAGATCTGAGTTCAATGAACTTTTTCTTATGGAGTTACCTTTAGACTAAAATCTACAAAACAAACCCGCGGTCAATTAATGAACTAAAAGAAAATATCCGACGAAAAATGTCAAGCATTACAGAGCTTACTTGCCGCGCAGTGATGGAAAATTTTAGCCATCGTTTACAAGTATGCAAAGAACGAAATGGAGCACATCTGGATGAAGTGATTTTTAAAAATAATTGCCCTAAAAAAAATTATACTGTGCACAGTTTTATTTTTATGAAATTACAGTACAAGGAACTTATGAGACACTCTGTATAAACTTTAGTTGTCTAATCTTTACAACTGTTTGTGAGATTTAAGATTACGGCAGATCTATTATGTGACGATTTAGAAATATGTTATGCTTGTAAATATACCAAATGAATGAAAAAATACCGGATAAGTTCGAATAAGACTTGTACCGTGAGAGTTCCCTACAAACTTAAATATTTATGTAGATATTTCATCCATCAAAAGTCTTTACGATTTTTCCTATCTTTAATATCGAAACTGACTTAAATATCGCTTCCGGAAGAAACGAATGCCAACAATTATCTTAAAGTACATAGTACTCTCAACCATGGATCTTTTACTATTAACTTTGTTCGTAATCTCGTTACAAAAATGCACAGCTATTCACAAAAACGCCTGTTTGTGCATTCATCAGAATCATAAAAAATGTTATATTTATAAGGTCGTAGCACATAAAAGAGCGGACACACTTTTCGCCTTTAACTAAGTAATCCTGAAATATAAGTGAGAACACTGTGCCGTTGTGAATCAGAGACACCGTTGTATCAAATGACTTGACAGTGGTCACACTATTCTCCATGCTCCGTTTTCATCTCCCTACACTCCTTGCGTCACCCTATACCCCTTTCAAACAAGCCGTTTCCCCTCTATCAAATATCTTATTCCTACTCAAAAGGCCGGCAACACTGGTGATTCCTCTGGAGTTGTGAATTTTCATAGGCAACAGTGACGATATGCCTTCTATGGGCTCGCATGCTCGTATACTTTTCGAAAATGCTATAAAAAATTCATTATTTTTTCAAACCACCAATTTTATTTCATAGAACATAGTTTTTAGAAGAATTGTATTATTTGAAACAAAACTGACATTGTAAGCATTTCCAGTAATTGAAATGTAAAGACCTTGAAAAGTTTTCGTAAAAACCGAATTATAAAAAAATCCCGTTCTTGTAGTTTTCAAAGGTCAGGTATACATACAGACATCACCTAGTGTACATAGTCGTAAAGACCAATTTTGCTGGATTGTTGTTTCTTAGCCAAAACAAAACAATGCTCTTTCTGTCTTAGTATAGTATCAACTCATCGTATTGATCCTATTTATCTCACACTATTTACTTCCCATTGAAATATTTTTTTTATTTAATCTTTTTTTTCTTTTATACCACACGATCATAACATGCGTCAGAGATAATCTATTGAATTGTTAAGATAACAGTGATTGGCCTCCGAATCAGTTAATATCTTTTAATATTAAAAAAAAACCTGTAATTATCAAGTGCCTGCTTATATTTATGTGTATTAAAAAGGAGATTTAGGCCACTTGTTGTTAGTCGCAAAAAATTACGACACTAGATAAAGGAAGTCTCAAATGGAATCCTCTCCTACACCCAATTCCCTTCATCCCTCTCCACTACCCAACTCCTTCTTCATCTCCTTACTCGATCTTCATCTCCATGCTCCGTTTTCATCTCCCTACACCCCTTGCGTCACCCTATACCCCCTTCAAACAAGCCGTTTCCCCTCTATCAAATATCTTATTCCTACCCAAAAGGCCGGCAACACTGGTGATTCCTCTGGAGTTGTGAATTTTCATAGGCAACAGTGACGATATGCTTTCTATTGGCTCGCATGCTCGTATACTTTTCGAAAATGCTATAAAAAATTCATTATTTTTTCAAACCAAATTATGCAAATTCGGTTTTAAAGTTCATAAACATGCGTTCGTCCCGAAAATGTGTAGTACAAATTAAATAGGAGTTTGAGGTTTGAAGAAGTCCGTTCTCAATTATGCCACTGATCAATGACATTATTTTATTCCTTTATTAAGAAGCGATTCTTCATTTTCATTAAGTTTTATATTTGATATTTTTTTTATTCTCGGATAGAAGGAGCAATTTTATTGTTTTGGTTCGAATTGTCAGCGTGATTAGACTGATTTTGATCTATCACTAAACGTTGTAATTTTTTATTTTGTATTAAGAACTTTTTGTGAATGATTATAGAGGCCAATTCTTTAGCTTTTTGAAGAACTAAATCGAATTCCATGTTATGTATTTTGAACGATAATTCCGAATATAGTACTTTCAAATGAATTTTGGGGGTATCTTGATTTTTAAACCATTTACGACATTCCCCATTAAGCCAGATCTTTTGAGACTTTAGTAATGTTATATTAGCTGCTTTACTTTTATTATTGATACGAATATTGATATAATTAGGAATAACATTAAGACGCTTACATTCCTGGTTAAACCAAACATTTTGGGCTGCTAACCGGTGTAATTTAGTCAATCTAATATATAATTTCACCTGTTCAGCTAGACTTGCCGTTTTTAAATATTGTATTGTGTGAGGTGTTAATTCGCGGAAATTCATAGTAAACGACGTCTAAATCCATAGACGTCTACTATGGATTTCCGCGATTTAACACTTTACACAATACAATATAAAACAAGAACTATAAGCCGAAATTTCAGTTAGAATATATAATTTTTTTCAGATTTCTCTCATTTTAACTCATATTTATAGACATTGTTTTCAGTTTAGTGCAATATTTATTGTCATTGAACTCTATAAATTGTTTTTATCATTAGGTTATTAGAAAACTATTTTACTAAGTTTAAATTTTGTGTCTGACTTTATATAATGGCGGCGAAATTAAAATTAATAAATCGAATACTCGTTTATCATGCTTTTAACAATTTTCAAATAAATGTTAGTAAGGAAAAAATGAAATATGTTTGTTGTTTTTTTTTCGACAAGGATCTGTATTTAGTGTTTTTGTATTTTTTTGTCATTTACAAACAATTGCTTTTACCAAGATTACATTTAAAAAATCGTTCTGTAGAATCAAGTCTAGTAATTTCAGTGTCAAATATTTCTCACTCTGTAGTTTCTACCAAAGTAAATAACAATGTTATAATTGTATATTTTTATGAAAATTGATTGAAGTGCAGGAAGACTTACCATTTTAATACTATTAATTTTGGATCACCTGCATAGACATAATTTCATAGAAATAGATATTTGGATGCCACAATTTATAGAACGTGAACTTCATGAATAACATTTCTATTTGCGAGATGATGCCCAAACAAAATGAAATGAATTCATTTTTGAAGAGACCACTAATACTGCACGAAAACGATCTTGACCTAAGGAAGACGAGCCATCGCAAATAGTCCCAAATCCAGGCCTCACTTCGTCCAAAGTCATATTATGTATGCATATAATTTAAATGAAAATTGTTGTAAAATAAGGCAATAAAAGTACTAAGATGGTAAATTGAAAAATGGGATTAAAAGCTGTAAAGATAGAATAAATAAAAAATGAATGTAAACGTATATGTGTATATATATATATATATATATATATATATATATATATATAGATGTAAGCGATGTTCTGTAAATAAAACTGAATAGAGGATAGAAATATTAGGATAAGAAACAAAGCAATGTTAAATAAATCGAATAAAAAACTCTACCATCTTATGAGCAATAGCAAGTTTAATGTAGGATTTGAACAGATGTATAAGGGCCGTGACCGCCACGCCACGGGGGCGGAAATGAAAAAAGAACTGAAAATCCCCAAAATTAATTCACTTTCTATGCATTTTAATATAATATAATTGTAATGCATCTTATATAATATATAAGATGCATTACAATTATAATTATATCCAATTACTATAATATAATCCAGATATCCTCATAACCGCGGTATCACATAGCATATAAGTAGTGGTTTTGAAGACAAATAAAAGTATGGCTTAATTTTCTATAATATATAGGTTAAGTATGAGATTACATTTCAAAATGCTTAAGTCAAAGTTGTTAATATTAAAAAATACCAAGTGAATATTAATAGAACAATTATTTCTACTACATTAATTTTGAAAAGTTTAGAATATAAAGATGCCCAAAGTCGTGGCCAAAATTCTGTAGTAAAAAAATTAGGTCGCTCACACATAAAGATACTTCGACTACCGCACAATAGTCGGATGTTATACTTTATTATTTAATAAATTATTGGTATAAAAACAACGTTCTGATGTATAATAAATTATCATGAACATGTATAAAGTAAAACGCAAAAAAATTGAGCAAACTGAAGTATTTTTCGATTATTTGTTTGAAGGCAGTCTCTGATGGTTCATAAAAAAAGTCAACGGAAAAATCATTTTCGTCAAAAGTTATGTGGGCCCCCAAAAAGATCTAACCCCTAAGGAAACCACGTTTGCGGATTTTAGTTTCCTCTGAACCTCATTCCATGAGAATCAGTCTCTCCTCTCCTCAGTCGGAAGTAAGTCATCATACCAGAACCATTTGGTACGCGAAAAGTTAATATTTTAAAGAAGTCAAATAGCAATTCATTTTCCTGTAATACGAATAGCTTAAATATTAGAATTCTTGCACCGTAATATACCGATATTTCTAAATGATTGATCACAAAATTTCACTATTTACAACTATTTTAATTTTATTGTATAGTATTTCATTTCATTGTATAAAGAAACAAACATTCTGACTATTCAATTCATCTGATTCTCTATTTATGAAGACATTGACCTTCGATAGAACTTTCGGTTACTATGAGTACCTCAAAAAATAACACTACATTTCTTTCACTTATCACTAATATCTATTACCACTTACGTGTCACATGTTACATATACGATAATAATATCGTGAGATGGGCATAAGCACACCTCACAACATAGCACACAGCATGTAATGTTTGGATTAGTGAATTATCTTTAAACCCTTCTTTACATGTAATTAATATTTCTATCAATTCAATGGTTTTCACTCGATAAGAAATATAAATGTATTTATCTTTATCATATTCACTAATGCTCTCTTCAGCATTCTCAGCTGATAAGGTTTTAAATAAATACGGCTTAGGTGTAGTGCAGTTACTGTAACCAGTCTTCACAATGAAGTACCTCGTGTTTCTCGTTATTTCAATAGCGTGTAAGTATTCCAAAATTTTACGCATCAAGTGTCTATACATAAATTCTTTCATCAATAATTTACATTCTTAAGAACCCTCCTGATCTTACTTTCTATTCTTTGTCTTATTTTTTACATAAGGTCTCATATATTATTATTGCTCATCATAATTTGTCTGCCCTTATTCTATTTTTCATTCTCCATACAGTGCCATTAAGTATCTTTCCAATAATTCATGTTTCACTTTTATAATCAGATTCTTTTCATTTCCTCATTTTCCTTTTCATTGTAGATTATAACCCCAATCTTGATTCTCATTTAAATAACCATCCTTCTGATCCCAACCCCACTCCGAACCCAAATATGACCTTAATAGATTTAAGCCCTGGCTTGAATAAATTTAAACATATGGAACAGGTACAATACTTTCAAACAAACAATCAAAACTGGAGTAGGAAAAATAATTTCTTAACACATCGTATATTTCTCTAGTTCTCGTCTTCGACAACCTTTCCAATTCATTTGAAAAATACTTTCAAAGTCATTCACTAAATTTCAATACACCTGTGTATCACAAAATATTAATAGCTATTAAAACATCATGATGTGATTTCTTTGCTAATAAAATATGTTTTTTGTCACGTATTCATTTAAAAAGTTTAAATAATTACAACACAATTCACGTAATTTGGTCTATTATAAATTTGATCCTTCCGCTATCTGTGCTGCTACTGAGTAATTTGATAAAATAATGTTCCCAAACTCAACACAAATTATATTTCCTTTCAGAAATAACTACGCCTTTATTACTTCTCTTAAAAATGACAGAGAATCAATTCCGTTAACAAGATTTGTTTTTAAACTTAACGTAATATTCCATTCCGATTTTACGAAAATCTTCTAATATTAGCTTATGACAGATTAAAATAAAACGTATTCTTTTAGCATTTCTTCACTTAAATTATATGCTTAATCTGTACAAAGTGTGCGCTGGAAGTGCCATCCCGGTGATCCCGGGGGACAACAGCCACTACGTGGAGGGCGAGAGCCGCTACATCTGGATGCCGGACGGCGACGGCGTTCCGCACCTCGTGGACCTGCACGAGCCCGCCGACGAGGCGCTGCTCAACGACCCCGCCCGGAACGGCGCCAACAACGCCTACTGGCTCTTCACTAGGTCAGTCCTTATCCTTAATAACAAAATACAAATAAACTTGGTAAATATTTCTTCTCATAATTTTATATATAAAGTCGCTGAAAAAGTTTTCTGCATTTCATGTACAAATTCAAGATAATTTTTCATCATATTTTTTTCCATTTGATTAAAATAAACATATGCCATTTTGTTTGCGATTTAGTAAGTAGTGACAATCCCAATTCTGTAGAAATTTTTCGACTTCTGTTCAAGAAATTGCTACAAATAGTCGTCTCTAATTTTTAATCTAACACTGCCTAAAGAATTCTGAAGAGATCGAAACATATGAAAATCTGAGGGTGCAAGGTCAGGGATATATGGTGGATACATTAACACTTCCCAACCAAACTCTCTCAATATTCGCTAAGTGGTTTAAGATGTGTATAGTCTGGCGTTATCATGGCGAAAAACCACACTCCTTCTGTTGATCGATTCCAGCCAATTTTCTCTACTTCTTGCTTGAGCCTCATCAGCTGTTGGCAGTAGAGATTAGAATTGATAGTTTTGCCCGGGGGGATAGCTCATAATGAACCTTCCATATCACCATACACATAGCATCAACCTGTTGCGACTTAATCCGGGGTCTGCTATAGTCTATGGAGCCTGTAATCCATTTTTCATCACCAGTGCTCAATCTTTCCAAAAATGGTTCGGTTTTATTACGTTTCAATAGAGAATCACAAATAAGTACACAATTCATTAGATTTCTTTCAGTGATCTTGTGTGGGACCTAAGTATCAAGCTATTTTCAAATGGATCAAAACTGTTTTGTAATCAATCCCCAGCTCTTCAGATATGTTGTAAGAACTAATACGCCGATCTTGCTCTACTTTTTCCAAAATGGCATCGACTTTATGCGTAACAGGTCGATCAGAGCGAGGTTCTTCTTTGACATCAAAATTACCGGACTGAAAACATTTGAAGAAATTTTTGCTACTCTTACCGACATTGCATTCGATCCATAAACCTCAATTTTTTTTTCTCGGCTTGTGTCGAATTTTTCCTGTTGTTGTAATAAAACTTCAAAATGTTTCAAATTTCTACGTTAGATTCACTCCTTTGATGGACGGGATAACAATATAAAAATAGCGCGACAGCATTTTCACTCTGTATTTTTTTTTATGTTATCTATTTAACGGTATTAAAACTAGCCAAATACAAATATCATAACCAAAGAGATTTTATATAAATTTTTTGCTTATAAAATATTATAAAACTTTTTCCAGAATTTAAATAAATACAAAGAACCCTTCAAAAAACAAAACTTAATAACTTGAAACATTTCAGGTCGAATCGTAATAACGCTCAAATCCTAGTGAACGGCAACGCCAACTCGGTGTGGAACTCCCACTACTGGGCGGGCCGGCCGCTGAAGGTGATCGTGCACGGCTGGAACAGCAACGGGAACAGCGCCGTGAACACTCTCATCACGGCAGGTGAAGAACTATTTGTTATGGCAACTAGAAATACGGAGAAATTACATAATGAAAAATATAAAGCTGAAAAACCACTTTCTAAGAACAGCAAACCATATAAATCAAGCCGGCATACACATAGGGTTTATTTGAAGACGTAGTCCATAATCAAATTGTAATTTATTGAATAAATAAAATCCTATTTTACAATATCTAGTAATTTATTTTATAATTGAATAATTAATCAAAGGAAATAATAATCGAAGAAAAAGTTTAATTTTCTATATTAATTAATATTGCAATGCAGTTAGATCTTTCCGTCATTTGCATGTCATCATATAAATGTTAAGCAGTCATCAATTTCTGGAATAGTAATTGTATTATAGATAATATTGTAATAATTATGATACAGGAATAATAATAATGGATTTCTGTATTAATAAACAATGTATATGGAAATTTTTACAATTACGGTTCATTTCATTAACTATCTTTTAGTTAAAACAACTACTTTAATTAAGATTTACACTTCAAAGTATACTCACATGTGCACTTTTCATTACGATATTTTTTGTACTAAATATTATATAAATTCTACTTTTAGCTTTCTTGGATGTTTCTGACGTGAACGTGATCGTGGTGGACTGGCGCGCCCTCGCCAACTCCGGCTACTGGACAGCCGTCAGTGGCGTGCCCTCTGTGGGTCAATTCCTGGGTGATTTCTTGACGTGGCTGGTCAATCTCACCGGTTCCAACTGGAACAACATGCACTTAATCGGCTTCAGCTTGGGAGCGCACGTCGTCGGCAATGCCGGTAGACGCACTGGCGCGCGACCGATCAGAGTTACGGGTAATTAAATACCAAATATTAATATTAAATCACAATAACTTAAGTAGAAAAAAGTTTCATTCAACAATAAGTAAAGAAAAACACACACATATCAAAAATAATTAATTAATAAATACTCCATTTCGTATCAGGACTGGATCCCGCTGGCCCTGAATGGGGCGGTAACGCAAACGCTCTCAGGGCCTCCGACGGAGGATACGTGGAGTGCATCCACACGTGCGGCGGCAGCCTGGGCATCAACGACCCCATTTGCGCCGCCAACTTCTACCCTAACGGAGGCAGGCACCGACAGCCCGGCTGCGGATTACTGAGCTACACGTGTTCACATAGCCGTGCTTACGAGTTCTACGCGGTAACAGTTCGATACAATCACCTGGTCGGCCGTCAGTGCACCAATCAGAGTCAAGCTAATAACAACAATTGTTCTGGAGCGGCGTTCAACATGGGCAACTCTATCCTATCTAAGAGAGGGTAAGCATCCTTAATTACTTTACGTACATAGGCATATATCGATCACCTATTTTTCCTATATTTTACACAACGAAGGAGTTCATGAAAATATAATCTAATTAAATTTTCTCTCACGATGTTAGTACCTTAGTCCTCATTTTCAAATTGATATTATAACATGACTACATTTATTTTGATAATAGAGCAACTTTACACTATATAGTGTATTACTAAAATATTATGAAAAATGTGAAATAAATGTCAAATCATATACTTTCACTTCACCTAATTTCATTATCTGAGATTTGTCATGATGCTGTGTTTGGTAATGGCAACAATTACTTATTACATTATCTTCGTGGAGGAACGATTGTACGAAGGTAACATTTGGTTTTTCTATTCACAGGCGCGGGTTCTACGCGATGTCGACGGGCAGCAACTACCCTTATTAAAATGAATTACGATTCATGTCTGATGAAATGAAAATAAAAGTTATTTAAAGAGATGCTTTATTTTTTGTGCGCAATTTTGTTTTATCCATCCCCAAGCCTCTAAATAATAAAAAAAAGTACTCTACGGCTGAAAGAAATAATGGGATTAAGATTGAAAATAAAAAAGTGTCTATATCGAATACCAGCTGTCTTATAGACATGTAAAATTAAATTAAAAACTTAAAACACACTCTCAAGACACAAACAATGCCTTTTTTTAAAAGTAAAGGAATGACTATTGACTTCTATGAAGAAGTATTAGCGCTTTAAGTTTTATATAAGTAGTAGCTAATATTTTGATCCAAGCGTCATTGCGTCGGGAGGCCACTAATAAAACTTTAAACTCAACAATGAATATTGATATTTACTAAGGAAGGTTAAGTAGCTTACTTATATTAAAAATTCATGATTTATCGTTTTTGGTAGCATTTTATTATTTTCTCTATCAACTTAACGATCCCCAACACGACGACGCTTGGATCAAAATACAAAAATTTTCATTTCATATATTGTGTATAGCAATACATGTTGATATTTCTGAAGGGCATTAAAACAGCGCTATTGGACCTAAAGCGAACATGCAGTTACATTAATTGACAGATGTTTAATTGCATAGAAAAATTCTTAAACAATGCCAATTTGAATTTTATATTACAAAATTTTTCTACATGGCAAAAATTAAGAAATATATCCGAGGATACTTCAAAAAAAAAGTCAACTTTTGTTAGCGCCATAAGTGAGAAGTATTTGTTATAAATATGTAAATCTGTATAGTTGTAGTTTAATAAAACATTTCTTAGTCAGAAAAATTGTATTTTGTTAACTCTTCGATTGGCTTCATATCAAGTCGTTCACTAGTCACATTTATCTATCTACCGACATTTCAAGAACACAATCTAGTAAAATCAAAATAATAAATGTAGGTATTACACCAAGACTATAAAAAGGACATAAAATTAATGGTGACTGTTTGAACAGTACAACCAACGATATTTCCTTCTTGTTTGCACTTTATTGAAATTACCGTTTTTATTTTACAAGTTATATTCTATGACAACTCAATAGTTTCAACTATTTTACCGCTAAAATTAATATCTATGTTCAATATAACAACAGCGCTGAAACAGAAGCGTCCTTTACATTTTAAACATATAAAATAAGGGATTTTTTTATATATGTCAAATGTACACTGCTTCGTCGTCGAAACTTAGCAATATCCTTTGAGGACAAGTAAATTATCTGCCGGATTACGAAACAGGGGACCTTCTACACACAAAAAATCTGTAAAACAGTTGACCCTACAGGTCATGCCCTAAAATTCCCGTTATCATATTTATCGATGTGTCTGACCTGCTAGAGTTCAAAGATATAGTTGTTTCAAAGCTCAAAAATCTAATTTTATATTTTTCGAGCCCAAAAATTCGAAAAACGGTTAACTTTATAGGTCATACCTGAAGCTTTTCGCCACTTTAAAGCTTAAAGCCTTCAAAAATATACCTACTAGTAAGTTATTAAATTAGAGCTCAAAAGATCGATCTTTACATTTTTTCAAGCGCCCTAAACTGAAAAATAAATCTTAATACGTTTTCAACTCTGCGAGTTCAAACATTTACAATCATTTAAATATAATAATATGCAAATTCTTAAATGTATCAGATTGGTTTATTTTGGCTGTTTCCATAGTCTGATGTCGTATGGTATCTTGCTCTGGGGAAACGCCGCGGATACTCAGAAAATTTTCGTGCTGCAGAAGCGGGCCGTTCGCGCAATTTACAAGCTCGGACCTCGTACGTCCCTTAGAAATAAGTTTAAGGAAATTGTAATTTTAACCCTGGCATCTCAATTCATTTATGAAAATTTATTATATGTAAAAAAAAATTTAGAAATGTTTAAAAGAAATAGTAGTCGGCATAATCTCAATACCAGAAATAAAAAAAAACTGAATTCACATGTTAGTCGACTAAGTAAAGTCTCAAATTCATTCAGAGGGCTCTGTGTGCGCCTATTCAATAAGGTTCCTGTAGATATACAAGATTTACCCCTACATAAATTTAAGAGTGTTATTAAACAATCACTCAGTAAAAAAGGGTACTATGCAATTTCTGAATATTTAGAAGACAAAAATCAATGGGCATAAGCGGCTCGACCTCTTACCGGGCTGTGTCATTCCTAATGATTCCGTAGTTGTTTTGGTTATGTATGTGCAAATTAGAAAAGAGCTACCCTTAAGTTTCTTGCTCGTTCTTCTTGAGGGAAAACTGCCTTCCGAACGAGCAGTAAAGTGTAAATTCGCAAAAAATTATGACTTATTTCAAGTGTTATTTTGTAACCTATGAAATAAAGATATTTTGAATTTGAATTTTTTTAATATCGAAAACATTATTCGATTGTCATCTGCTTTGCAGTATCCAACAAAATCTTTAGAAGTTATTTTGAAATAAATTACTTTTTACAAATTTTTGGTTAACGATATCTTTCAAACAAACCAACCGATTTTAATTCAATTTGAAATCATCAACTTTGCTTTCTAAGCAAAAGAGCTAGTTAGATTTTAAAATTTATCCATAAAATAGTTTAAGGAATAAAAAAAAATACATTTTCAAAATATTTTCAACACAAAGAGAGAAACACACTCACACACAAATGACTCGGAAAACGGTCAAAATCGATTCTTAGAACCCTATAACGTCAAGATCTGATTCACACGGATTTCAATATATTTGTTTTTGCTCTATCTTATGAAAGATAATATTCAAATCGTCAAACTCATTGTGGTTTTAGCGCAAATTTAAAAAAAAACAAACACAATTAAACCTGCCAAATGTGATTAGCGATCACACTGAAGATCAGATTGTATGAAAGAAAAATATTTTTCTGTAAATACGTGAATATATTGTGATGGTGCGGAGCTCTCGATGTACGAGTTAGACTCACATTTTGCCAGCTTTTTAATTCTACTCCAATTAAACCATTTTTTTGTTATAAGTGTTTGTCGATGAAACACTTTTCAAAGCGATCAACATCAATCATTTACTTGCAGTAAATATTGGTGTTCAACAAAATTGATTAATTGATATTATATTTTTGATTCAGAAACAGATACTTTCTTAAAACCATTAGTTATTATAATGAAAATTAAAAATTAATATAGCGACTGAAAAAATCGCATTTATAGAATCTAAATCTTCTTCTGTTACGAGGAAACACATTTAGTTCGACCATGTTCGTTACAAATTATGTCAGAAAATAATACACAACATTAAAAAGAAGTTTATGGCTTCAGCCATATGTACAAAAGTTATGCTTATAGAATGAGTACTACTGATGAACATCATTCTAGTCGAGTTTTATGCGCAAAACTAATTATTCAAGCGACCATGCCTACATACGTCCAAACTTGCAAGCATAAAATTAATGAAGACCAATTTATTAAGGATATCTTTGGAATTATTATTTTTTTTAATTCAACGCTCTATTGCATTCAGATCGCCTACGTTGCCCCAAACGAAATCAGACGTAAGAGTTCTAAGGCGGTAAATTGACAAATGGCACATTATCAGACGCTTAGGCAGTAAGAGGATTTTGATGTTTAGCAATAAACTGGTCCTTCCAGGTATACGCCCCTCTATGTACGGTAAAAACGTGCAAAACAGAACAGAAAGCTTTACGTTCGGCACGTGTGTTAATCCTATCTATAATTTTTTGTCGAATTTATCACATGATTACATGGAGTCATTAAAAACAATTGTAATTCAAATTTATAGAGTATGCAGGTGCAGATTTATTACTGTTATCGTAAAATAAATCAAGGGAAATTCAATTAATCAAATCGACCTTTATCTCAACAGCTATAATAATCGTTATTCGATAAATATTATTAAGTAGATACTACGAATACAATTTTATTTAATGAATCACCATTATGATGCTATACGCAGGTGACACATTAAAAACGTAGGAATAAATCTGTAAATCGGTTAACCTTGCAGGCCATCCCTAAAACTTTCCGTTATAATATTTATCGATGTGATTTTGAGTTCCTTAATTGCAGAAATATAGTTATCTATAAGTTTTTGAGCTTTTCGAACTCGATAATACAAAAAAACAGTTATCCCCAGCCATTCTTAAAACTTCTTGCTTAACTTTCGAGCTTTCGAGCTCAACGCATATAAAATAAGAATAGCAGTAAATGATTAAACTCTCCGAGCTCAAAAAATATAGATATAGTGGCATTTTGATCTCATCGAGGTCAAAAGTCTAAATTTAATTGGAAACACTTATTTTTTAATTTTCAAACGAAGATACCTTTCGATCGCTTTTTTTCAATTTTGATTCGCTTTACAGAAACACCAAACGTAACCCGACAAGAATTTAACAAATTATTTGAGAAAACACTTTTTTACGAATATATTAATAACGATATCTCACAAACTTTTTTGATGCAGTTTGCAAAGACTCAGGTTATTTTATAAGAAAAAGAGCTGAATAAATTTTAAAATGTATTAATAAAGCAGTTTAAATGATATTCTAAAGAAACTATTATGAAAAATTTTTCTCCAACGATATCTATTGAAACAATTAACAGACTGTTATGTGGTTTACGGAAGTCGATGTAACATTTTAGGTTAAAAACTGATTAGATTTTGATATCAATCGGCAGAGTAGTCTAAATTTTTTTTTTTATGTATATATCTCAAATTTTACCGAACGGAATTAATTCAAATTATCAGGAAAGTTAATTGGAACACTTGTGAATGTCGCAAACTTCATTTCGATAGGTGAATCCGTTCAAAAGTTATGTGAGGCCGTTTAAATTTATGTAACGCCAGTTTCCATCATTGTATTATAGTTTGTTTCCCTGTGATACGGAGAACAGACGGACTAAGAAGGGGATCGACCGCGGAAGCGACGCCACATTTTGACATTCACACAACTCTTGACGGGCGGTTCGCGAGCGTGCAAAATAAGATCAAATAAAACGAGGGTTAGCGTGAAACAAGCCCCATAAACACTGTAAAGATAGTGAAAGTGAACCCTGCGTTGGCCACTTGAAGATCGAGGTCACGTACCCTTCACCGTTGGGAAGGACACGTCGGTGCGAAGATAAGGGCGTATACAATTTTGGTGCCGTGACCAGGTTTCAAAAGTTATTGCGCGATTTAAAAGATTGTATTTACGGTTTTTATATGGATTTCCTAATATTTTCAACTTTAAATCTTGGTACTTTTTTTTTCTGGTTCTGCTGGTAATTTGATTATAATTCAAGTACATTACGAGGTTTACTAAAATGACATGGAAGCTTAAGGAATTTGAATAAGCAATGTTAATCGCACGGTTATCGGTTAAACGCTCATCAGTCAAGGGTCAGCCGTAAAAATTTATTTATTTCAACAATATTACATTGTTTAATTTATTTTTCATATAAAATTTATGTCAATAACTGTTTTTCTTGAACATTTTTATATTATTTTCACATGAATTAAATTTTCGTATATAAACTGAGATGCTAAAGTTACGATTCTAGTTTTATTAAATTTTCTCCCAGACCTCCATTTGAAGGTTCCAGATTGTAAATGAACCGAATGACCCACTTCTACAGTATAAAATTCTACGTACAGCTGCAAGTTCCCAAAGCAAAATACCATATGAAATCAGGCTATGGAAAGAGCCAAAATAAACTAGGTCTAGTAGTTTCTACATTTGACAAATTTCGTATTTTTTTTTATTTACTCATAAGCACTGCTAAGCCCCCTCACCATCTTACTGATGTGAGGACCCCATTGAAGTCTTTTATCTAGAGTAATACTCAGGAATACAGTAGTATCAACTAAATGTAATTGCTGGCTTCCTACCAAAATAGTTCCTGCTCTATGGCACTTGTATGTGGGGAATTCACCTACAAAACATATCACTATTTATTTGAACTAAATATAATTTGATCACTAGCATTTTATAAATACATTACATATTCATTACGTTATTTTATTCTTTATATATATGTAATATGTATATATTATATTAGCTGAGCTAGGTGTAGGTGGCAAGTGAGATATGCGGCCTCCGTGGCGTCTCCCGAACGTGTGTCATTCGCGTTTGATTTTAGTTGTATGTAGAATGTTAGTAGACGAAAAACAAAAAGAATGAACAGATAGGTTAAAGAGTTGAACATGGTTCCTACTCAAGTGTAGAGGCCTCGACAGTAATAAAAGCTGGAATGTGAAATGTTTGATGTGTTAGATTGAGTATACGTGAGATTCATACACAGAGAAATTGAAGAACTGATCAAATAAATATAGTTGTCTTCCTACCATTTTCCATTCAAGATCCCGATCATCCTGACTCTCATGAAGGGTACCGTCCGCACTACAATACATAATTTACTTATATAATAATATGCATTATATACATATGCATTAAACAAATCATACATTATACAATCGTACTTTTTATTTACAGGAACAAACAAAACGCGAATTACGTATATGTATAATGATATGAGGGACGGCCGGTGTTTAATGGAATCGGGACATTGAAATAAATTAACCATTTCGCGTAGGGTAAATACGGAAAAAAAGGCTTCGACCACCACCACCAAATCGAAATCTGAAGGCTCAGCACGCATATCGTTATGTTGATTCATTTTCGTAATATTTACATTGCATATTTAATCTGTGTATAATTTCACAAAAAATACTTAACTGTTTATTGTCAAAATGCCGAGTCCCCGGCTCACCACTCCATAATGACTCAATTTCCTGAAAAAAGTCTCGTGATTTACACAATCAAAAACCTTGGAGAGATCGCAAAATACTCCAATTGCATCTCACAATTCCTCAGGAGCTCGAAATATTCATATATTTTCGTTAGTAATAATTCAGCAAAACGGAGACATGATTTATAACACTAGTATTTTCCTTTAATAATGATTCATTAAGAGTGAAAATTGATTTAAGAATCTGGACGTTCGATACTGGAATGTCAGGTAAAAGACTTACCAAAGCCTCAGCAACCGCTATATTTTTTTAAGAGGTTTTGTCACCTAACTTAATTTGTAAGTCGATATCCCGACCCGTAATTTTGCCAGTCTCGCTCTTTATGACCCTCCAGGACGTATTCATCGGGTTTTTATAATTTATGTATTATTATTGACGTTTCGCTTTATACGCAATGCAAACATGTTTAATAGTTTTTGTTTAATTTCTAACATATTTCGCAAAACCATCACTAGTATTATAAGCTCTTTCGTCATAAAACTCATATAATCTCTTCCTACTTCTATGAAATCCCATTGTTGCCCGATCACTAAATGATAATGAATCGTTTATTTTAATACATTTTGGTTGAAATATTTTGTCATATCCTACTTTTATAACGTTAAAGTCTCTGAAGTAATCTCAGCATTATAAATCGGAAACTCTCTGACTGTATTTTTTCTGAATTTAATTAAGCGTTTTTCATTCACTGAAATCCTACCTCAAACTTAAATCAAACATCCTACGTCTCTATTTAGTATATTTTAGTTATTATTTTGAAAATCGGTGATTGACCATTGTGGGTTGATTCTAAATTGTTAATTATAAAATTTTCTTGTGGTTCAATATTTGTATAAATATTATCAAGAACATAGAAGTGATGCTCATAGGTTCTAAAAAAATGTTTAATAAATTATAACATCAAAATCATTCCAGAATCCTAGTTATAATTAAGAATAGGTAAACTAAATATAAACTCTAAATAAACTAAAGTAGGTGAACTTTTATTAGGGCAAAATAATTTTAAATTTTGGGTAATTAATTGTCTTTTCCTAAATAATCGTACTAATCTTAAAGTAGTCATCAGGCATTCCAATTGACACACAGGTGTTTTGATAAAATATAGAACGATATTATTACGTCAAAATAATCAATATGTCGTATAAAAAATCATGTCAAGATATTTGATATAGAGAGTCTGCCACGTTATAATAAAAGCCGGTCAAGTGCGTGTCGGAAACCGCACACTGTAAGGTTTCGTAATTGCTCGTCGCAATACACGGACTTGGAAGGAGATTTTCTGTTTAATACTATCAACCCATTAATTCAGTTCACGGTTTAACGGCTAATAACGGATAAAACGGACCCACATAGGAGGAGTGTCAAGGATAATGTTATTTTTCCATAATATATATTATTTTACACTATTACATATTACGTACTACATATTTTACACAACACGCGTCATCTAAGTACTTTTCGATGGAATTTGTACGAAATTTTGCTTTTTACTTCTTCAAGTACATTCTATAAATTGGTCGACAGTTACTCGTTAACGTAAAGCCTAATTAGGGGTCGTTTATTAACCACGTTATTCTTTTTATAAATTTTAATCACCCCCTGTCGCTTATTTTCTGTCTCATGAAGGAGACAGCCATTTTATCTTCTATACTGTTTTCAGGTCCATACATCGCTCATTCGTGCTTCTCGTTTACTCTGTTTTCTTAAATTACCTTGTGAATAGCTTACCTTTATTACAGTTATAACTTTTTCTTTATTTACTTATTCTAATTCATTACTTTTGCTACTGTTTTACATATTTTATTTATTTGGTCTTTTATTATTTTATTTTCTTATACATGATTGCTTTTCTTTATTTACTTATTCTAATACATTTCTTATAATAATATTTTACATATTTTTATTTCTCTCGTTATATACTGTTTTATTTTATTGTATATGATAGCTTACAACGCTTTACGACGTTATTACTTAGTTTTTATTTCTTATAATACTATTTATTAAGGTTCCTTATTTTTTAATTACATTCTGGCCATTGTATTTATACATTATTGTTCTTAATTATTTGTTACATCTGTCACTTAGTTTACATTTCTTATAATATTATTGATTTAGGTTTCTTATTCTTTACTTGAGTTCTGGCCATTTCATTTATAATTTATCTCTATAATTTTGAAAAAGTAAATTTCAAAGAGGACTTTTGCTAATATTTCTGTTAATTTGTGAACATCTTAAGGAATTTCGTTTATTATTTGTTACATGCTTATAGTTTCATGTGGAAGTTTACTGTTCATAATTATTGTTCTTTTACATGAACATTTGCTATATATAACTATTTGTTACGTGCTTATTGTCTAATATTGACGTTTACTATTCATAATTCTACACCTATTATAATTATATATCACATACTATTGTTTCGTACAAACATTTATTATTCATTTACTGTTGATAATTCTTATACTTATTTTTACTGTTTATTTTCTATTGTAATTATTAATTACATGTTTATTGTTCTGTATGGACATTTCGTAGTTCTTATACTTATTATAATTATACAATAACCTCCCTTCCGTTGTATGAAGTGAGGTTTTAGACTAACCCCCATCCTCTTGCCCAAAATCACGGGTACAAAAGATCCTAAAAAATTTCAAAATGAACATTATGCTAACGTCCAGTAAACTCAGCCTTAAAACAGGTTCACGAGAATGTGGACAACAGTAAAACAATTACACCATTGTTGAACGGTGCGATATTTCGCATTTTTAACCGACTTCTAAAAAGGAGGAGTTTCTATGTTAGTCTATATATTTTTTTATGTATTAATATTAGCTATTTTATCACTTATGTATGATAAAATACATTAACATTATCCAATTTATATATAAAATAAAAACTACTGTTTGTACCTAGGTATTTTAACATGATTGAATTCTCACACTTTTTAAGCACAATCATTGGAATCAATTTGAAAGATTTCAAGTGCATATCAATGCAATGATAATTAAATTATTTTTATACAAGTAACATATATCCAAGTGCCAACCACTAACCAATATGATATTGGTTAGTGGTTGTGATCATTATGATTGCATATTATCCAATTAATTCAATGAACAACTTATTGAGAAGTAAAATAAGCCGCCCCAATTCATTGCAATCTTTTATTCAATTTACAAATCACTACGTAATTAATACTGTAATGGAACTAAAAAGTGAATGAGCAATAAAATTATATAACACTATTGGTATTTTAAATGAAATTTTTCTCTACAGACAAATCATAGATGAAAATACTTCATTGTCTCTTTTCTAAAATATAATTTTCTCTATATATGTATATACGAGGGGCGTTCACTATAAAGTGAGAATGAGATATAAACTATTTATAAAGGAAAAAAGTAAAGACCAGCTGGTAAAGCTGGAATATTATTACATTGAAAACAAAGAAGTAGTTTGAATATTTTTTGTTTTAAAAAAATGGAAATATTCATTTGCAGTCTGTCGCAGCGTGTTTTTGAAATGAAAAAAATAATAAGCACTGTTATTAAGTATCTGTACTTGAAAAATGTCACTACGAAACGAGTTAATCAAGACGATTTTAATGAAAATTTCAGGAAATCTTAAAATCCACCGGGAGGATGATACTGTGAAGTTTGGTAACGATTGGATCAACAATATTTTTTTTGTGTTGTTTTTTCTTTTAGTATTATCTAGGCACAAACGAGCATGCAAACCACCAAGGTATAGGTGGTCACCGCTACCCATGGAATGGTCACTCGCGACTCCGTAGCATTCATCAATGCGTTGTCGACCTATTGAGTGAACTTATACAACCTCACTGCAGATGACGCTCTCCCAAAATTTTATTTCAGATTTAGATTTCTCGACCTTGGCCCTACACTCTGAACCAGTGATGACATCTGGAGCCGATCTGTTCCACATAGTCTTCCAGAAACGAAGTAAATGTTTTGAGTTAAGTTAAAGTTTGTTAATAAATTGCTTGTAGTAAGGCATATAGTCAGAGCATTACTCTCTGATTCAAAAGATATGGCTGAACACTCAGTCGCCAACGCATGAACTCGAATGAACTTAAAACTTTATATGCATAATAACCATTTCCATCTTCGCAGTCAGAATAATAATCAGACTATGCTTAGAGTTTAGACTTCTATATAGAGCAGGGGATAGGTAAGCAAGCTGTATAAATTGGAATAAATAAGTATTGTACCACATTTTATGGGCGTTTAATTTATTTCATATACTTTTATTTCCGTTTGCTGTAGTATTTTACGGATACGAAATACAGTGATTAACTCTCCAAATTCAATATACTTTGGGGATAACTCAGGTGGTTATGAATAAAAATAACGATTTCAAGATAATATAGCTCGTTTAATATTCGCACACACACTAAATGCGACACGCGATGCCAAGTTTTTCTTCATCAAAAGTTTTTTAAAAGTAAAAAAAATACTTATGACCTCTTCCTCCTCGTCGGCTAAAGTTAATAAGCCGTTATAACCTACACGTAGTACGTTGTTATTCCAGATTATTTATTTATTGCGTTTCTTCGTCGACAGTGATTAATTCATTATTTACGTCAGATAAAAAAGATAACGTTCCTAATCATTATCGCAATCACTATTGCCCAATTCGTAAAATTCCCCAATGATAAGTTTCCAATAAATAGAGCAAAAGAACTAGTTCTCTTTAACTAATAATTATTAGTTTGACGATGAAGCATCTAGTGGCTCTCGCTTTTACGGTAGCATGTGTGTATTATTAAAATTTTACCGCATAACCATTCCATTTATCCATTACCCATTCATTAACCGTGACATTTAACGACCATGTACAATTTATACAGAATTGTACCCCTTTTCTTGCTCTTTCCTTATTACAGACCTTCATAAATCTTTTGTAAATTAGACCTCTTTCTCCCTCATCATTCAATCCTTGGGTTTTATTGTCCTCTTTAATTTAATTTAAGTAAATTTGGACAGGTGAGCAGTGATTTAGTGAAATATATTTTGTTAAAAAGTTCTTACACATAATCCATGTAAGAGACATAATGCAAATAAAGCCTCAAACGAGTGCTTTTAATTTTTTTCAAGAATCCGTATTAAGAATTATTGTATGTCAAAATAAATTTGATATTTAAATTAGAAAGAAAACAAAGACGTGCAGTTAATAAAGGTAATTCCGTTTAACATATATAACAGTCTATACATTCATTTATAAAATAATAATGTATATTATCGTAAGATTATTTTTATAAAAACATCAATATAAGTATTCAGAATTTTATTTATCAAATCTGATGACCGCTATTTTCCACAGAGTGTGTCCTAATTTCACTTAACTCGTTTTACCTATTTTTCTTCAAAATACTTTAAACTTTGCCAAAGTAGTTAAATTTTTAAAACAACTAATTTGCATCCCTTTTATAAATAAGCATTATTCTTATAGTGCTAAAAGAATCTTATTTCCTTTAAAGATATTCCCTCGGATTTAAGACAGTAATTTCATAATTGAATTAAATTAAAAATGTTGGCTCATCCTGAGCCGAATAATAATAGAAATGGTTTTCTAATTTGTGTAATGTCTCTTTTATTGTTTTACTTCTTTTTTATTCCATTACATGCACATATATCATACAGCCAGCGTGAGCACTTAACAGGCCTCAACGCGCACTGGCCCAGCGCACGTTGAAGGCTCCATGTCCGGATTCGTCAATCTGAAATATGGGACTGTGAAAATCGGATAAAACAATTATAACAACAACATATAGTGAGCCGAGGATCGAGTGAGCGGCAACGCCCAAGTTATCGGCCACTTATTTACTTAAATCAAAATTAGCACATTAATTCGACATTCTCAAACATTGTCATCGCATCGCATGCCAAATTTGTGAACCGTAGAGGATTCAGAGTTCAAATCTTTCATTTTGAAAAAAAAATATGGGAGGCTGAGTTGATGCAGTGAGATCACAAAAATCGGAGTCAACATATCATCATATTGTACTAGTTTTACCCACGCATAGAATTCATTTGTCCTAGTAATTGAATATGCACTGTAACCATAAGACTCCTCAATTCTTCATTGACATAGATTAAATTATGTTTGCGTTTCTGTTCTCATCTTATGCTCTGTCATTTCCGCTATCATACCTACCTAGCTCAAATCTTAGCTCGACTTTAATTCTGATTTTTGTCCTATAGAATGTTACTATGTATTTCATGCTTTATATGCATTATATTATATTACATGCATTAATAGTTTTATTAATTATTTTGCGTTACATTATACTGGAAACTAGTCCATATATTATTTTTTTTATTTATAATATCAACATAATCACACATGTGACATTTTACTACAATAAATGGTATTTATTTATGTGAAGTATGCGCTGGAAGCGCCATCCCGGTGATCCCGGGGGACAACAGCCACTACGTGGAGGGCGAGAGCCGCTACATCTGGATGCCGGACGGCGACGGCGTGCCGCACCTCGTGGACCTGCACGAGCCCGCCGACGAGAAATTGCTCAACGATCCTACCAGGAACGGCGCTAATAATGCATATTGGCTGTTTACAAGGTAAACATTTCTACACTGTCATTAGTTGTAACTACATAATTGTTAACATAATATATAAAAATTACAATCTAAGCCATTGTTCCATAGATTATGCAGTATGGTAATCAACTGATAAAGAAACACAACAAACCCATTTTTCAACATTTGAAAATCATGTCAATTACTTTACAGAAGTAATCAAAACAACGCTCAAATCCTAGTGCACGGTGACGCCAACTCGGTGTGGAACTCCCACTACTGGGCGGGAAGACCGCTGAAAGTGATCGTGCACGGCTGGAACAGCAATGGGAACAGCGCTATAAATCCCCTCATTACATCAGGTATCAAATCACTCGTTTGGTATATTGTATAATAATACTACAATAAATAAATACAAAATTACATAATCGAGTATATCTCAGAAGTAGTAATTTAGAAACACCGTAATTTTAAATCAAAATATTATAAGTTTATCGTAACATTAAACCAAAATAAACAAATATGTATATATATATAATAGCGGTAGTAGCTTAATGGATAAGAGTGTTGCTTACCAACCACAAAGTACTGGGGTTCAATTCTGACCACCGCTAAGTTGACCACGGGTTTTTAGTTTGAGTCATAATAAACCACTTCTTCTATTTGTTGTTAAATTTGCTCACAGCTTCATAAGCATTGACACAGGATAAATTCCTTCATCTTTTAAGATACCATTTCTCTCGTACTTGTCCATGTCCATGTCTTAAATCTGTGTAAGTTCTGGTTTTGAAGTAGATTCTACTCTCATTTTCAGTCACGGCTCTTTTCGGGTTCCATTATCGGTATTCAGTTCTGAATGAAGTTCCGCTATCGTTTTGGATCTCGATTTCGATTCCACTTTCGCTTTTGCTCTAGACCCCAGGCTCATATCTAGATCCAATTCAATTCAGATGCTAGTTCCGATCGAGGGCAAAATCTTACTTTAAATCCTTACCCAAATCGTGTTTGTACCTCCGTTCTCAATAACTTTTACAATTCATATTGCTTGGTTCAACAGTTTCACATGAAAGAAAAACAAATGGATAAGATTTTTTTATATATTTTATAATCGTACTGTACACAGAAAATTATTGATGAAATACTTTTACGTGATAAAAAATCGAGCAAACCGATATTTTTGTTTTAAATAGTAGCCTATATTTTGACATTTTGTGTGAGATTCAAACACAAAACACGCATAAAAACTTTGCTTGATATTTAAATAGATATTAAGTTTTTAAGTAGGTTTTTCTTGAAAAACAGACGAAAATATTTGACATTTAAATTTTAATAGCAATGTTCTTTTATACACTCTTGATTAAAAAATTTTTTAGGGTCCTATACACCCAATAAAATATGGTACTCTTATAGGATCACTATCGTTCCGACTGCCACAGCCTATCGTCTCCGATTCTACTAGACGAAATAAAATACATCTAAATCCAAATAAATTTAAAATGCGAATTTATGATGCAATTTGTAATACAGAATTGCCTCCACACGAGTCCGACCCATACTTGTCTATTTTTTATTTGAAATCGCACATGATGACTTTGAAGGAAGTTGTTTATATCTTTTAACTAAGATAACCTTCCAATACAAATTCCTTAATCTGAAATATAATTTTTTTTATCGATATTTGTAATTGAAAAACTAGTTTTTATAATATTGCAAGTATAAA
Organism: Eumeta japonica; assembly: GCA_005406025.1. NCBI lineage: Eukaryota > Metazoa > Arthropoda > Insecta > Lepidoptera > Psychidae > Eumeta > Eumeta japonica. Next base: position 571,698 of record BGZK01000055.1, on the reverse strand, counting down.
CTTTCTAAGACACACAATCTACTACGGCCAATGAACAGACTGACGGACAGATGAACAAAGACAATCCCATAAGAATTCCGTTTTTTATCATTTTAGTATTGAAGATTAAAAATTACAATTTTAAGTTAAAAAATAATGTTAGCGTGACCTCCAATAACTGAAAAAAAATATTTTAGCTTTCTTGGAGACAGCCGACGTCAACGTAATAGTGTTGGACTGGCGCGGGATCGCGAACTCCGGCTACTGGACGGCTGTCAGGGGTGTGCCCAATGTAGGCGAGCATTTAGGTGATTTCTTGACATGGTTGGTAAACCTTACGGGCTCCAACTGGAACAACATACACCTTATCGGCTTCAGCTTGGGCGCTCATGTTGTCGGTAACGCAGGCCGTCGTACTGGCAGCAGACCTACCAGAATCACAGGTACGCAAAACACTTATTGTAATCATTTTATAATAATTTGAATAAGATGTATTACTTATATATTTTTTTTTAATTAAAAACATTTTCAATTATGGTTTTATTTAGGATTGGATCCCGCTGGGCCTGAATGGGGCGGCAATGCAAATGCTCTTAAAAGCAATGACGGTGCATATGTCGAGTGCATCCACACTTGCGGTGGTCGCCTGGGCATCAACGATCCCATTTGCGCGGCCAACTTCTATCCTAACGGGGGCAGGCACCGACAGCCCGGCTGCGGATTACTGAGCTACACGTGTTCACATAGCCGTGCTTACGAGTACTTCGCGGCTTCGGTCCGATTCGATCACCTGGTCGGCCGTCAGTGCACCAATCAGAGTCAAGCTAATAACAACAATTGCTCTGGAGCGGCTTTCAACATGGGCAACTCTATTCTGTATAAAAGAGGGTAAGTGTTCTTAATTATCATCATTCCTAGATTCAAGTACTAAGCAATATGCTTGTATACTAACTAACTCAATAAGCCAAAGTCCACACATTTGTACATCTAATTTTAAAATTATTTTATAAACTCCAACCATCAAAAAAGATCCCCCAGCGCTTAGCACTGGGGGACCTGAATACATCTCACTGTTAATGTGAAAAACTTATAACACGTTTATATTAGTATTTACATGCCTCCAAAGAGAATATACTTTATTTTCACGAAATAAAAAACACGGCGAGCGCTCAATTTTAAACCTCTGTGTTTTTGTAACAATGCGCTAATATTCCTTAAAATATACACTTTTATACAGAATATACTTCAAACTATAAATCAAATATAATTTGAACGCTTTCACAAAATATTTCTGCAATAAAAAAATTGATAAAATCTTTTGTCGGTCATCAATTATTCTGTATGTAGTTCGGATGTTCAAATGATAAAAGAATAACGCTGGTACCCTTGACGAAATGAGCTATTTTCTTTTTTTGCTATATCCGGTATCTGTTAGATAATAGGCTTATTGAATATGAAAGCTGAAAAATTCTTCAATTTTCTGCAATAAACATTTAAACTTAACGAGTTGAAAAACTACGGCAATACAGCACCCCGTTAATAGTGAGTAGGCGCCTTACAAGCAGGCGCAACGTTAAATAATTTTAACAAATGCGGATATTCCTTTTTTCAAGAAAAAACGTTTTTTTATAATAATGTAATTAATTTTATTGTAAACTAGTTATATGTACCCTAAATATGGAAGCTATGGAGAATTTTTTTAATATAAAAATTTAAGCTTTGAAATGTGTTGTACTGTAATAAATTTACATGACCTTATTTTACATAAAGATGTAGTTAGACGTAGTTGACTAGAGATATTTCATACATAAATTATTTTAACGGGTTAGAAGTCGGACAGATAAAATATTTTGTTGAACGTCAACTTTTTTATTTATCTGTCATAAATTATTTGTCTAACTACATTGTAATTTGATTCATAACAAGTGGTATGTTATAAAATTATTCTTCTATCGAGTATAACTTGGAGGCATGTCTTTTTGGATTTGTTTTTTTACTTTTTATTCTTTTTATCTATAGCCTTTTTACAAATCTATGAAATAATCGTTTGATGTATATTTAAAAACAAATTGTGCCTATGCTTACAATGTTTTCTTGTATGCTTGGTATCAGCTGTCACCTATTCACTATTATACTACATATCACATTTCAGATCTAATGAGATATTCAACAAATGGATAAAAAGTCTGTTTATACACAGTATTCTAATAGAATATAAGTATTCATATGAATTTTTCTTACTACATGAAGTAAAATCGTCACTGGTTTTATTTAATTTTATTTATTTCTTACGATTCCATTTCGCTAGTTAAAATTTATACAATGAAGGCAATATTTAAAGAGAACATGAACACTTTATTATGCCATCATTAATCGAGGAACCGAATAAATTCGGTTCTTATTTAAAGTAGAATGTGAAAAAGACCTTAATATCATATACAAATTACATATTTGTGAATATTCACGGGGATTATTTTTTGTCTTTATAAACTGTTGTGGCTTTTATAAATTCTTGCAAATATATCATCACTTCATAGAAATAACTTATTTAATTACGATGCTATTTTATTTATTCATTTTTTTTTCAGGAGTGGCTTTTATGCAATGTCTACAGGCAGCAATTGGCCATTTTGAAATTCGTTACCAAATTGGAAATTGTACATATTTATTTAAAATAAAAATACATCAATGACAATACAAATTTCGAATTTTATAGTTTTTTCCCCGTAATCTGAAATCACACGAACCACCCTAACAATTTATTCAACAATTTATTCATTGTGAAATGAGTGTTGTTAATTCAAAATGCTCTCGATATTAATGTTAATATCAAATTAAACGTATTCAAGGCCTTAGAAGCCCAAGCTACTTAAATCAGGCGTCCCTTATTAAGGTGACGCAGTGATTAACTATTAAGGTAACGTAGCGTAGCGCCCCGTAACGCGCACACAGCACGATACAGAACAACGCATGGAACTTTGTCGTGTAAATTTAATCACAAAAACGTGGCAATGACGTAAAAATAAATGGTGGGGGGGGGAGAAGACAGAAGAGTCGGGGAGCGTTGAACCTGCGCATTGCATCATTCGCAGGCAATTCAAACTGTAAAAGTTTCGAGCGTTGTATTATATGTATTGCATACTAAAACATGGATATGTTTGCTTTTTTTTAAAAGGTCATATGTGGCAGAACAGTTTCGATCAAAATAAAAACTAGAATTAATTTCGAAAAATCCAAGTAACATTTCGAAATGTTCTAACTAATATACGCAAAAAATTTGGAGGGTTAAAGCTAACCTATTTACATGTTATTCTTTGTTTTAAAAGAGGTATCCTTAACATATTTTTTTTCTGTTACAAAAGTTAATAAATGGAATAACCGGAACTCTATTGTAACTTCATAACTCTTTAAATATTATTATAACACCATTTCACATAAAAAGAAAAAAATTAAAACTCCCGCGACATTTAGACAACAAAGCACTCAGAATATGACAAAATCAAAGTCCAAGTAAAAAGTAATTGGAAGAAAACATTAATGTTGTTAATTTTTTTTGCAAATCTCGCTTAAGAATATATAATTCTTTTAAGATAATATCCTATCACGGATGAAAAATATAGCCGGATAGAGTGTTGTTAAGCAAAGGCCGAAGTATTTCATGGCGGCAGGCTACGTATTTATAAGTATGTTTAACACAAATTCAGCGAAGTGACTCAAGGGAAATTGATAACATAGCGATGGTCAGTAGATTTATATGAGTGTTCTTATAGCGACCTGATAAGTTTTTAATTTAGCACTAATCGGTTTCGCTGTCAAATTTTCGTCGCAGAATCCTCTTAATACGTGTCTATACTTTTAAACTGTTTTTTGCTTCCGTCCGAAAAAAAGACTCACGGCCTTTTGTCTCTTTTGAAATAGGTTATCTAAATTAATTTAACTGAAGATAAAAAATTTAGATTGCAATAGTACTCATGTGAAGTGTAAACTTGATGTTTGCCTTTAATTTTCAACTAAAATATGTTATATTATAATTAACGAAGTATTTGATTCGAAATTTTGAACAAAGAGCTAAATATTTTAAATAGATTTGATTAAGGATCTCGACATAAATATCATTAAAAGTAAATTTATTTTGATCGCCTGGGACGAGTTAAAGAATTAAACAATGTTTAAGTAGTAGTATAATACACACCTAGAGACAAATGCAGGGCATTCCCGCCCGCATATTGTTATCGAAGACGTAATCAGAGGACGGAAAACGAAATTTTCGTCACAGTGTGAGCCGGGAGATAATGTAGCAATTTTCTCTCGGATATCGGAAACGGAAAGCGAATTTTTCATCAAGGTGTAAAAAAAGTTACTTGTCACTTTCAAGTTTTATTTTTCAACATCGCTTACATATCTGCAAGTTTAATACAACTGTTTACGCTTGTAACTTCAAAAATACATCAAAATTTGTATGCATAATGTCAAGACAAAAGTTATTCCTTTAATTCACAAATTGTTTTATAAACACATCAAAACAGCAAATTGTTCTTTATTTACAATCAAAAGTCTAAAAAACTAATTTTATATACAATTAAAATAACTACCGTTTCTAGTGTCTTATTGCATTGTGCGAGGCCCTTTGTAATAGCATATCACAATAGGACCAAGTCCTCGTGTCGCATATGATATTTTATTTCCTACTTTATGTACATACTATAGAGATAACATAACTACAATTTTTGTTTTCCAACGCGTTTTAATAATTCAAATATTTATAGTTTGGATATCAATATGGTAGTGTTCTCACGTTATTATCTGGTTTTAACTTTCACACGTCAGCAAATGTTTTAATATGACAACAAGTTTTGAAACTTCATTTTACAATCGTTGTCAGCCTTTTGATATATATTATTCAATACAATTTCTATTTTGTTAGATCGTACTCCGAATTGAGACAAACAATGCACATCCAATCGTTTTATAGGTTTGGATTTTACAAAATGGTAAACTTTAAACACAATATGAATACATAATATATAATCTATTTATTCGTGTTGGACGAATCTTGATTCATCATTTCGATACATTGGCTTCTATTAGCATCAATTTGATGTTTCTGTAAAGAACAGCTCATTTTTAAAATCACTGAAAAAAAAATTTAAGCTCAACTTCAATCTAAAAAACGATTACCCGATTTAATTCTGCTAAACGATTTCTTAACATGGGCGCGTACAGCCTTAATTCGTAAGTTTTTTGTTTACGTCTACTAGGTCTCAGACTGAGAATAGAAGCCGTGGTGATCGCCACGCTACAACCGAGGGCCATGTACCACAGGTAGGATATATGATAGAGTAATGGTACTTTCTGAAAAAGAAAGGTGTTTATGTAATGATTATATGAACCGTAATTTATACAACACTACGAAATGAATATATCACTCACTTTTCCAAGGATGTCTCGGTGGGTACTGAGGCGACAAACGTGTATGTGCAGTTATAAACATAACGCGGCTTCTCGGCGAACTTCAGTGCACCCCGCGCTTGCGCCAGCTGCGCATGAGCCGCTACCCACCATGTTGCAGCTAGTCCCGCCACGCCACCGCACAATGAGCTCTTGACACACAGGAAAGAAAAATATTTTATACACGCGGCAATAATCCTTTAAAAATAGTTTTTTAAGTCATATTGCAAGAAAACCTTTCGCATGTAGTCGGAAGATTTCAAGAAAATACAATATTCTTTATTCCCAGGCCCTAAATAAATTTATGACAACAATTCTAATGCAATACTAGCCAAAGTTGATATACTAAAAGTGTTTCCATATGAAATTTCTTTCACCATTTGTTCACCAATGTTACAATGTATTATTATCTAAACCGTATTAATAAAGGTTAAGTTTCACTTTCATTCCATTCATAAAAAAAACTCGCAACAAATCGTGAAATATTTATTTACCGTTGAATCGATAAACGGCAAAAATATGCCCATAACGAATATTGCTAACTGTGCGCCGCCAGTCGCCGAAGAAAAGCTTATTGTCAATTGCAACACAGAACCGAGTTGTTCTACCACGAAAACTAAAGCTGCAATATAAACAATAACGATTTATTAAAATTAAAATTATAAGAATTATAAAAGTACATTAGTTTTATAATATCAAATTATTATATAGTTGACCTACCGACACACAATACTCCCATAACTACCACTACCGATCTTACCAATATCTGGGTATGAAATGTGCTTAATTCTTTGAAGAATGGCTTGTAAAAATCTTCTAATACCACAGCAGCCATTGAGTTCAACCCAGTTGAGAGAGAACTGTTAAATAATATAGATCTTCATACTCGCATCCATTAAATAATAATAAATGTATGTTTAGAATAATGGCACTATATTATAAATAGCGATATATTATAATTTAAACCTGAGAGCGGCACTGAAGATCCCAGCGACGAACAGGCCGGGAATGCCCGGCCATTCTTTAAGAACATCCATTACCAGCAGCGGCAGGAGTTGATCGCGAGCCACGGCCAAATTGGAGTCCAAAGGATCACAGTCGTGATACCGAGCATACACCACTATCCCGCTATAAACGCATATCAACGACGTGAAGACCAGACCGCCGAAAAATCCCCAGAGAGCCCTGTGAAATGATTCATTTTATTAAAAATCATTGCGCATAGAAATATTATCATATCGAACATCGCGTAGAATTCCACAAAAAATCCTCGGGATTTATTTGACATATTAAAAGAAATATTAAGGATTTTATTCCTGGTACATTCCGAGTGAATTCCGTAATACACAGCGTTCATTTTGAGACGTCTTATTTTATAGAAAGCCACGTAAATCAATGAAATCGCATACTTTTTCGATGTCCTTAAGTCTGGCAACGCTAGAAATCTTTGCATCATCGCCTGGGACACGGGCACTTGTCCGGTGTAATAAACTGTGGCGCCGATTGTTAAGGCCCAAATGGAGTACCTTTCAGTAAAATCAAATTTCAAGCTGAAAAATATCGTTAGATCACAACAAAATTTCTGCGTATTAAAGAAAATACATTGTTATTCACTGCATTACGATGGCGCTTCTAATCTTCCTGTTGCCCAATTATTTTTCATAACTTCTCCCAATCCACCGACCATGAGGGTAGTTTTGACAAGCACTACGATCATAGCTCCAAACATCGATATAGTTTGTATGACATCTGTCCACACTACAGCTTTTAAACCACCCTGAAAAAGAATATATATTTTTTTACTTAATGTAATACTTACTTTTATAATATGAGGTATAAACTAAAATAAATTTTCATAAATCTACGTTGACTTGACTAACTTATTATAAATATAAAAACTTATGCCTCGTAAATATCTAGGTATTTGATTTCTTAATAATTTGGGCGGTGTATATTTAATATTTCAACTCAATATCGAAATGGTTTACTTAATAATGGAATCGGACATATACAGTCTCTTTTGATTTGTTCATTAAAATTGCGTTTGTTTGGCAGTTTGGCTCAAATACAAATAAAGGTGAAGAGCTAAGATTGATTCGTTTCGATTACTATAAATTACAGTTTCTTTATCTTCATATATATTAATAAATAAATAATATTTAACAATTTATGTACTTATTTACAACAAAATATTGTTATTTACAACAAAGTTAAATATTTTACAATTTGTTTAATATAATAGAATTTGAATTGTTGTATATTTTACAAGTCTTTCACCATTTAATTTATTGAGTACAATTAAAATGCAAAAACTTTCTCTGATGGCCTACTTCGTAGTCAATTTAGTTAAAGAGCACATTCAATTTCGTTGTACTATAAAATGTTTGCAAACAACGCCTCCAATCGATATATAACCACAAAAAGTTCCCTTAATGAATAAAATAAAAAAACAACTTTTTGAAAAAATCTTGAACTTGTATACAAACTTTCTATATGACACATGCTTTTATATCTTAAATAGATTCGACCATTAAAATACCTATGAAAGAGGCCCATTTAAAACATTTAATGGGGTTATCGCAATTACAGATCCCCCAATCGGTAGATCTGAATCATTGAGATTATACTTTTTAGTGATCAGTTTTATGAATCTGTTTACCCTTATAACGCATGCTTGTTGATTATTATCTATTGTGCCTGTATCTAGGTGTAATAATATCAGTGTCCGTTCGCAGCTCACACAATTCGTTTTTCTCTCGCGGCGGTCGGACTGGATTACCCACACTCCATCCCACGCCTTGGGTATTTTATAAATTGAGAAGACAAGTGTGTTTGTATTTATTTATGTATATCAGTATACGCATTAGTATGCACAATAGTATATTAAATTACCAACCTATGTATTTAAAGATATTACAGCAATTGCAAGAAAAAATGCAGCAAAATTGATAGTTCATTCGTAACTTTTAATATTTAAAGAACTGTTAAAAATCCATTGCGCTGTCATTATAAAAAACAAACCACTTTAACCAGTACCATAGGTTCAAAAATAACAGCCTTCTAATAAATTTTCAGGAATAGAAGTACGAAGCAGTATAGAATAAAATCTTTATATGATCTTTCTGAAGTTTATTTCTTAGTATCATTTTAGGTTTAAACCAATGCCAGTAATAGGTCATATTTGTATTAAGCTCTTCATGAATTTCAAAAGTTAAAAGGCTTATGCATTATCAGAAAACAGAATGATAGTATTATACGCTTATGATATACTAGGAACCGCAAAAATATATCAAAAAAAGAAGAAAAACGAAATGATACCCTAGCATGAATATGTTTGTCCGGTTGACGTAGCTCTTATACAATATTTAAACAAATTTATAACAAAATTTAAATATACGTACCATGGAAGTATAGAAAATACACACAAAACAAACGAGCGGCGTCACGATATGGATGTTGACGCCGGTTACTGAAAATTTTACAAGCATTATAAAATTTAAATTTGTATAATAGCGGATCATCCATTCAAGTCACCTTGGTTAAAAGCTAGTGCTGGCACGTAAATAACTATGGGCAACCAGGCCATCTGAAACGAATGAAGATTAATATTACAAATAGCTAAGAGTTCCTACAATAATAGAATAGTAAGAAATTACGTAACTCACCAAAGACAGCATAAATAACACAGAGCCGAAAACTCGGACACGCTTGTCGAATCTGAGTTCTAAGTACTGAAAACATTAAACAGATTTCATTTGGAACAATAAACGCGAATTGTGCAAATTCAAGTACAAACAGACAAATACCACCGAGCGTATATAAAGCTACGGGCAAACGGTAGTTTGGGAGTTTATGTACCTATTAACTATCATGAAAACACCAGTTACTCGCTAAATCAAGGTAAAGTAATACCTTTACTAACCTCTCGTAATAATAATAAATCGCTTCTAAATTTATAGCCCAATTTACAACAATTTCTTTTAAAACTACAGAACATTTTTTTAGACAAATTTCCTTGCGTTCTACTCTCATTTTTATGTGTCTATTATTGTAAATAATCAGTTTTTCGAAATTAGGCATACGACTTATTTATAACTAAAATTTAATAAGTATACACAATAAGGGTGTTCTGGTTCTTGAACCATTTCCTCTGTTATTTCTTTCAAAATTTCGGCTTATAAAGCAACAAACAGACACACACAACAATCTTTCAATATTACGAAATTAAATTAAATAAAAATATGCCATAAGTAAAATCTGATAAGTACGTAACAGTAATGATTATTATAGAGCAATCATTGAACAACTTTACAATTATACTGAAAGGTCTGATTCAAGATTATTTCACGTTCATTTTCATAACCACATACAAGACAATAGAAGATTCCTGTCTTCACGCTGACACACACCGATCATTCATTTACTACAACAAAATAGAAAGGCCATTATCTTCTTAGGGCTTATTAAAATTCTTGTAGAAAATGGCTTTCAATAGAAAGAGAGTAAGGAGTGGTAAACACAGAAAATGTTCCATTTGTAATGCCTACCCTAAAAATGACACTTTACCTAGAACATTAAAAAACAATTGTTAATTTCATTAGGTCTCCGCTATAATAACAAGTAGAATACCAAATGCTTTCTATGTTTGGTATTTAGTAATTGATTGTTACCTCATACGCCGACGTCAAGCGCAGTTCATAAAACAAAGGCAGAAAAGTATATGAAGTTATTATCGTCATACACAAAGCGCCTATCAATACAAAAAAGTAACTGGTCCCGTAAACGTAGACTTCGGTCGGCATGCCCAACAGAGATATACCTGAAATGAAACTGAAAGGGGTCCAAGTAGAAAAATTAGCACATCAACTGTAACAGAGCACATGTAATAAACATAGTAATTCATTAATAGTCACCTAGCTACTAAAGAAAACGTCACCGGCATTAGCGACATGTTCCTACCGCCCATCAGATACTGTTGAGCCGACTTCTGCTTCTTGACAAAGCCGAAATATATCCCAACACACCCACAGATCGCTAGCATGACCACAAAAACTAAATAATCAATCCATAGAAACTGTTGGTGATACTTTCTCACTTCTGATACGTCCCACATCTTTGTCTATATAGTGTTTATGTGACACGAAGGTGACCGTACTGTTGGACGGGTGACGATAATGTAATAAATTGAATGCTTAACTGCATGACCTCTTTGGCAGCGCAAATACTGGGAAGTGTCTTGTGAACGTAATTTTCCAATTGTAAAGCCAGGCCTGATGACCGAAATGGTTCTATATTTGTACTATTATTGGTTATTTCCGCAGCGCCGTGGACTTTAAAATAGACCGCTTAATACCTGTTGACCTCAAATGAAGTCTGAAGCATTAATTCAATAATTTCACATCGACATTTCAAGGTGAAAGTGAAATGGTTTTTACCACGTCATTATCTACTATTTATTATTGTTCGAACTTACAATATGTCATGAAATAAGTAAATATTGCGTCACTACATAAATATATTCTATGCAATTTATTATCTTAGCATCACGTATTAAAAATAGACTCAGTCGGCGTATATAAAGTTTTTGCGTCTAAACCAGTTTTCAAAACGTATTTTCCAGCTGTATTAGACTCGTCTTCATGGGTCTTTTCACAGGTAATGGATCTCCCGGTGACGAAATGCACATAATTTTGGAGCTGCAGAACCGGACCATTCAGGTAATTTACGAACTGGGACCTCGAGTATCTTATGGAGTAAAAAATGCAAATTTCGACATACGAAAGGGTCCATTCAACTTAGACTTCCTAAAACGTCGATCTAGTTTTGCCCAATAGATTTTGAGGAATTTCAAAATAAAATTTTCTTCAAATTGTTTTTAAAACCTTTAAATCTATTCTACATATTGATACCAAAATCTTTTCAACTTTCTTCCCTAAACAGGTGCATGGATTGTCGCATACTACATAAAAATCAGTTTATTTGTGTAAGAGATATCTTGGAGAAAAATTTTGCACGAACGCACGTATACTATTTTTACTACTTTCGGAGCGATTATTTCCAAAAAATATTCAATTAATGAATAAAAAAATGTTTTGAAATCTTAGTGTTCTTAAAAGAACTGGCGAAATATGTGCAACACGTTGATATTTATTGAAAAAACACTTTTTCAGCTTCTGTTACACGTATGGAGTAAAAACCTAGAATTATTTACTTTTGTTATTTAACTATCAAACAATGTAGCAGCTTATACAAGACACCCATGCTCCGAATTTCATCAATATACATATTGTGGGTTTTAAGTAAAATGCCTGTGACATGCAGACGGACGGACGAACAGGACAAAACTATAAGGGTTCCGTATTTGCCATTTTGCTCGGAACCCTAAGCACAGTCTTTTTAACTTCCTGCTCTAATTTTCAATTTTCATAAATTAGTTATATACTCTTTACAGTGGGATTTCCGAAAATAGAGTTTTCAAAACACCTTACATTTTAAGATCCTAGGAATTTATTTGGACCATTTTCCGCGTGATGTGCCTATATTTCTATGTTGTGTTGCATCGTCGTGCGTGTGTGTGTGTGTGTGTGTGTGTGTGTGTAATGTTGTGTTTGTATTGGTAAACTTTATCTTATTAAAGCCAATAAATAAACCTAAATTTATTGACTTTTTCATAAGTGCTCTTGTAACGGCGATTTCAGTTACCGCATAAGCCCGCACCTCGGATTTCTTGTATAGTTGCGGTGTGGGCAAAATGATGGACAGTGTTTTAAGATGATTAGATTTGTTTATTACATCACGAGCTTCATATGTAGCGGTCGGAGTACAACTGCGGCGGATGCACTAATTCTGCTGCAATTTATAGATGGCGCATCCGCCTGCACATATGAGTTGTATATATTTTAATCGAGGGGACGTGGCCATGGACTTTGCATTTTTCACGCATGAACGCCACATATGCTCAGTACACCAATTCGTGGTAGTACCGTAACGACCGCCGCGGTTCACAGCCTTTTATTGATCCCCCCGCCGAGGCACAATTTTGTACGTAACTCATATGCACATCACAATGATTTCGCATTTCTAATTAAAATACGATAAAACACAAGCAAAACAAGAAAAATTCAGCAAAACCCGATAAATATACAAAAATAGACAAAACTTATAATTTCTTACAACTAATTCCTACCCGGGTAATAAAAATACAAATATTCGGATTATTTAATTGACATACACAATACAATAAAAACACAAAACAATTCTTATCCTAGTCCGTTTTATAAAAGAAATAATACATTTTTTTCAAATTATCGCTAAGAGCACTAGTTATGTAAACAGCTCTACGTAACAGCTCTAGTTATGTAAAGTTTTTGGTTGACTTACGGGATCGGTTTTTTAAATTATTTCGTTGTTTATTTTCGCTTCTATTACATGAAATCATTTTTTTTTAAGCTGACATATCTAATCTCATTAAATTATCTGTACAATAGTATACATATTTTTCCATTGTACAACAATAGAAGTAGATGCTGACAAGAGGTAAAAAAAAAATTCGATCTTAAAGCACTCTCAAAAGATACGCATTATTAAAAATCCTTTAATTTTATAGAAATCCGAACTATAGCTTCTTCGATAGTGCCAGATTTACTACCACGCATTCGAAGTGCTGAGATTTTATACAACATTGCCATTATGCCAATCCGAGTACAGAATGGGAACACGACACCGATCCGGAAGGAAATGTATTTCCAAACTGTTCACCACTGCATTGGAAGACGTCGTCAGGTTTTTAAATTAGGATGAATTGACATCAACTTCATCGATGGCGAATGACACACTCACCTTCGATTTGCTGATGACATAATCGTGATATAGTCAATTCTTTGAATGACCTGGGCATCACGCTCGGAGATTTTAGTGGAATTGCTTAAGAATCAATCCGAAAAATCAGCATGCATAAGAACAAAATTAGGTCTAAAGGCAATACTGAATCCACTCCAGTGATACTTGAGTACGTTCCGATGAAACTTTGTATAATTACATAGGTCTACATGAAATATCTATTTCATTAGACTGATTTAACTTCGGTAAAGAGTCACACAAAGAACTCAACTCAATTGAGCAGTGTTTGGGAAATTACACTGCGTTTTCGAGTCCAACTTAACTCGTTGCCTGAAGGCAAAAGTTTTTGAACAATGTAACGTTCTACTTTCAAAGAATGGCAGAATAAAATAATAGTTAAAAAATTGTATTGTACAATAATATAGATCTTAATAATAATATACATCTTATGATAATATCTTATTTTATTGTGATTTCTGTCTTATTATTCAATTTCGCTTTAATGATAATATGATTTGACGATGGTTTACTTGTTTGGTATATTCTAATATCAGTATATTAATATTATAGTAATATAATTGGCGTCGCGTCACTCGACAACAAATGTCCACAAAAAATATAAATAAAAATTATAAAATTGTCCTAACAATGCCATAAATTGAAGTCAACGGTTCTTAATGTTTTGACTTACTAATATGTACATCAATGTGATGAAATAAATGAAATGAGGAAACAAACAGATTTTCGAAACCTTATTCGTTAACAAAATTAAATAGAGCATTCTCTATTTTTTTTTCTCAACATTTTAGAGGGACAAACAAACATGTGTGCCACCTAAAAGCCAGTGATTACCGCCGCCCATAGACACTCGCAACTCCAGATCAGTCAACAGTGCGATGCTAGCCTTTAAATAGGAATAGGACATCTGATAGAGAGAGAAGTGATGTGATGGAGGGGGAGTGTGGTGACAGAAGGAAGAGTGGGATGACGAAGGGATAGTAGGGCTATGAAGGGAGAGTGAGCCACCGTAATTCTCACTCAATGAAAAGCAACAACTGTTACTTCGCATCTGTGTTCTGCGAGAATGTGGCGTCTTACCGGTCGAGGTGGTCCATTTCCGTACTGCAGCCAACCACAGCGTGGCTCAACCACATCGATTACAAAATTATGCTGGAGTCACCTTTACATATTTCCTCATTTATTTATATACAGATATTTAATTCTGTGGTATATTACGGCAATTTTTACATACAAAAACGCGTAGAAAGTGTGGAAATTGGGAGTATCATGTTTTAAAATGAGTATTATTAAAACTATTTGCTTAAATAAGCGAATATTATGTATTATTAATATCACGATTAATTAGATATTTATTTAATTTTATGAAATTTCAGTATAAAAACACTGTGATATTAAAATAACACATTTATTATAACCACAAAACCCTTATAGTTTTTTGATAATAAATAAATTATGAAAATTGTCTCTTACTGCAACTGGATAATCATTATTTAGAATGTAAGAAACAATTTATGTCCTTTTTACAATAGTTCTTAGGCGAACAATAACAATGGCAGCAGAGCAATGTTCTTTGATCTCAATCCGTTTCGGCGTTTTGGAAATTAGCCCAAACAAACAGACCGCATTTAATTTATACAAACTTTGTTTGAATAAATGTTGGATTGTTTACTAATCCTGAAACACATTCTAAAAGTTTAAGAATTTTATATGAATCCTGTTAAAACAAAGTAAAAATTGTTGATAATAAATAGTTTTGATAAGAAACATCATTAGACTTGTTTTCATAAATGTAGACAAAGTGTACAACTTCAGTCAAGTATGTGTTTGTCAATTATATTACTACATATCCCTTTTTCTTTTATTACAGACTTCATAAGATAGTTAAGTCCAAGGGGATAGGAGTATATTACTCTTTCATGAAATTGTTATTGATTAATTGGCTTTTAAGGTAAATAAACAACTAAGACGTGATTAGGTGCTCAGTCTCTGTCAATCCTCTAGAATCAATATTCAACGAGTTGAATGAGGATTCTTAGTAGGACAGCAGATTCGAGAGTCGACGGTGAATTGCATGCTGCATGATTTTCATGTCGCAGGCAAGCGTTTAAAAGTAACACTGTATACAATAGGATACTTAGACTATGTTGAAATCTAATTTACTTTCAAAGCGTCCATAAATATTACTATAAGTATCTTTAAACTGTTATGAATATTCTTAAAGTGTAGGAAATATACCTAATAGAAACGGACATTTGTTCGGTTCCACGTGATACATTGTTAAGTCGTCGACCACCGGCAGTCACTTGAATACAAAAGATCTATTTAGGGTCGTTTAGGATTAGAATTTAATAAGAAAACTGGTAAAAACACAACAATTTTTAATCCATGAAAGACCAGCTTAAAACATTAACAATTATTTAGATTATTGTTTAGTATAACTAGAACGTTTGGACTTTAAAAAAAAAATATTAAAATACAAAATGAGCAGCAAAAAGGTCGTCAAATATTTTAATCAAAAACTAAAGCACTCCACTAACTAACCTCTTCACATTCATCAATCGGTTTCATATTCAGTGAAGTAGAACTATTCTGATTCGTGGCCTGTAAATAAAAATAGTTAAATATTTATTTACTACAGTTAACTAGCTGACAGAATAATGAGAAGGCTACATAGTTATGATTTCAAGGAACGATCACTATTATCACAGCGCCTCATACATTAATACAAAACCTCATTCGAAAATTGTCACTAAACTATTATAGTGTGGAAATTAAATAATAGAGCAACGTAATTAATCGACTGCTTTTAGCCATTCATATACAAACCCATTCAACTGATTCTTTACAATAGGGGAAACTGTTTACAAAATCAGTGACAATTTTTGTCGAAAACGTTACTGAGAAAACATTTTTGAAATCAACCTAAAATGAACATATGTGACAAACGTCACACAATTTTCTTTTTGTTTTTGATTCACATCTTAAATAAAGCTGTGTTTTTCATGTCTTTTACATTTCATTTATATTTCACTGTTTATTCTTAAATTTTTGGAACTTATATCGATTTGTCGGATACCTTTATATACCTTTTATTTTGCTAGTTCATAGTAACTGCCTGTGTATTCCATGTCCTTGACGAAAGGTTTATTATTAACATTTTATGTTCAAAACCTAAAATAGTGCAGTATCTTTTTTTGACCTTTGTCATTATATTTATCTTATATACTTTATTTTATACCACTGACATTATTCGCATTATTAATTTACTTGTTCATGTTATTCCCACGAAACTGGAATAAATGTTGGTCCACTCTCCTAGAGATTCTAGAATAGACGGGTAAGGCATTTAATTAAACGGGGTACAGCCTGTACCAACTTCGGGAAGTTGGTACATTAGAGACAATGTACCCGTATGCTTGCTATCTCTTATGCAGTCATTCAGCTTTTAAATACGTACCTCGCCTTAAGCTTCGGTAGTTCATTACTCGTAACATGATTTCCCCTATGCCATCTAAACATCAGTGTAATCAAAAACCTTACCTTGGGCTGTAAAAGTTTGGCATAAAATTTACAATTTAGCCAGAGCCCTGTTTGTTAATCGGCAAAATGCGCCAGGAGCAGATAACATTGGCTCGGCTCCTAAAAGATATTGGTATGAAACCCTTTCATCCCAATGAAATACAAATGAAATACTGGCCAGGCTTGTACACGGCAGTCCCTAATGCGACTAACCCAAATATGACGATATTATTAAATTTAACTTTCCCATAACCTCGTTCCAACTTCAACGGCAGACCCTGGACACTAATTAGGGATATAGTTCTCGTTAAGACAAATTCAACGAGCTCGGACCCAAAGGGGTTATGTAGTATAGTTGAGAAGATACTATGGCCACCTTCAAGATCATATCCTGTCGTGTTTTCATCAGATCTTGGACATTTAATATAGATAGAGTTCTCGTCAAGACAAATCCAACGAATAAAAACACGACAGGGTTATGTTGCGTAGTTGAGGAAATACTATGAACACCTTCGAGATCCATCATACTAACTTTATGATATCATAATATTTATGTCACCAGAGTTACATAAGTAAGCCAAATTTCAGCTGACAACTTACGTAGAAATTTCCAAGTTAAACAAAAGCTTGTAAAATATTGTAATAAGAGGTAAAGGATCTGAAAAACGTCAATTTAATTTATACAAGATTGTATCTCTAGCTTTATTTCGATAATGAAAGGCACATCGAGCATTATTTTTTTTCTGAGACAAATAATATTGTTGTAGTACGTGGTTTCACAGCAGACATTTCTATTTACAGGGAATGGGGAAATGTATTTTCAATAGTACATACTTTTTCGACATCGTAAACACATAAATATTTATGTGTTTATATTAAACGAAATTATGAAATTTACAAAACAAAAAATATTTTTTTTTTTCATAATTTTACTACTTTGAGCATGAAATCTTAAAAAAAGCTTTCTGAATCAGTGAAAACCGAATAAAATTCCTTCAAGTCTAGATACCTACTGGCAATTTGAAACAAGCAGATAAACAGAAAAAATCTGTTACTACATATACTATGTAGTCATCGACGTACAGCTAACTAACAAGGTTCTTTAAAGGACTCTTTTCCCTTAAGTTTGCTTTTTGATTTTATCTTAAAATATATTTATATATGTATCTACATAAAACAAAAATCACCATGCTGAATATTTAATAAAAATTCATTCAACAATTAAATTCTTTATCACAACAAACTCAAACAAAATCAAACAAATATGACCAAAAATTGTTATTAAATTTTTCATGAATATGTGTTATTCTCAATTCTTAGTACTTATTTTGAAACTCCAGACAAACAGTTAATTTATATGCATTTTGTATAAACAGGATAATCATAATAATATGCATACATTTATGTTACTTACATTATTTATCGAGTAAATCATAAACAACATTTCTACCTTACTATGTCCATAGGCACGTATATACGCCTCATCGTCTGGATGCGGGGGCTCGGGATAAAGATGACGCAATTGGAGCGAGCAGCGCTGGCGGTGGAGGCACATAGGCGTCTCCTTTGCGCATACGCCGCGCGCCTGATACGGCCGCACCCACGCAGATGGCCACTGCAGCGCCGGCCAGTGTATACCACATGTACGAAACCCGCAATAAAGGATTGACTGCCTGACTGCGTGCAAATTTAGTATATTATTAGTATGCGATAAAGTGAGTCACTATCTTACGAAAAGAAACAACTTCGTTATCTAACTAACCTTACAAAGAATTATTTCAAATTCATAAATTGCATAATTCTCCTCAGCTTGATGCTACTACGGCCCAGCATTATGCTAATGCACTTTTCGAGAAAGTCCGTTAACTTTACATAATGCATACTAACAACCAACAGTTACTATGTAAACCGTCAAGAAATAAAATAAAAAAATTAAATTAACTATTACCGAAGAACCACGAAAATTCACGAATTCGAGTCAGGATCTTTCCGATGATATCAAATTTAAATGCAAAAACCCATTTTATCAGATAGATATACTGGAGACAATATATTTCTTATGCTCTTAATTATACAAATCATTGTAAATTATATAAATTTTAAATCTCAGACCTAGCTAAGATTTAGGAAAATTTGAACTAAATCGCCACGAGAGCTGACTTAGGACGAAGACTAAACGCAGACTTTTTGAACTTTGAATTCTTTAATAAAATATAGGTCAATCCAATAAAATGACAGATGCATATTTTTTATGAAAAATTGACACCCGCCGACCTTTACTACGTATGCTGATAGTAGCTTGATAATATTACTTACACATACAGCTAATATATTAAGCACACTATTTCATATGGCTATATATAATGGGGTCCTAATCCCTACGCTTAGATGTAGTAGTGAAAGCTGGATATGACAGAAGAAAAATGAAAGTAGAATCAATGTGGTGGAGATGCGATCTCTGCGTAGTATGTGTGGAATAGCTCTGAAAGTAAGATATAGGAACAGTGATATCAGAGAGCGGTGTGGTTTGAAAGAAGATGTAGTGATTAGAGTAGAAAGAGGTATTTTGCATTGTTTGGCCATCTTGACAGGATGAATGAATATAGGCTAACAAAACAAACCTTTAGAGCGAATGTGTGTGATGGAAAAGTCGGCCAGGCTCGCCCTAAAAATCCTATGCAGATCATATTGGTGGCCTTTTAAAAGGGCTAACTTTTAAGCATCTGAAACCGACAAGCTTGCACGAAAATATTGATAGATGTCTGTGGCAAGAGAGATATGCAAAGATTAATTAATGCATGTGGAAATCTATAGTCTCTGCTTACCCGTCTGGGAAATAATCGTGAGTTTAAATTATTATTACTATTTGATATGTTGATTGTAAATCATCGAATTTATTAAAATATTAATATCATTCTTTAACCAGCGTATATTATTTAAAACATGAGCTCAGTTCAGATAAGTACGATCACATGTTTTTTTTTAAAACAGGCCTAATATTCATATTTTCTAAACTGTTTTTAGCTTAGTATTATATAAATTATGTTATAAAGAAAAACATGAAATAAATATTTAGTTTGGAAATCTCGACTCTTTTATAATATGTATAATGTCGATTTTGCAGTTCCATGAGTATGACAAGATATTTAACAAAAATAGGCTAGAGATAAAAAGTTTTATACTTTTTCAACTGTGCATCGATTATGTCATTGTGATTTGTGTCATAAGCCTTATCTATTTTGTAATGTTGATAAAAATTTAATATGACCTCAAATCAATGCTATCTTAATTAAGATTTATCTTATCTATAAATAAGATTTTTGAAAGCTTATATCGGATTTATAAAAATCTGATGAAAAGTGGAAGAGAAGTGCTGTGTAACTCTTTGTTTGTATAAAGGTGAATAATACCTTGTTAAGAATTGCAAATCCTTCACACTTTTGAGCCAAGTTTATAACTTGTTTTCGAGAGTTATTGCCAACCTTAGGGTCTATGATTTCTAGTCACTCGAATAAACCTGTTTCTGAAAAAGCTTCAACACTGTATACCGTAAAATATATGCTTCGGCAGCTATACAAAGGTTTAAAGGATATAATCGGCCACCGTACTTAATGTTTTTTTTAATCAAATGAAACCTAGGCGACGCTGCATTCTCTGTCACTTTGATTATTATAGCTATAACGAAATGTTAAGATGTCTTACTTGGTAGCTAAAACACCATGTCAAATAGAGTACAAAATATAAGCATATCACCTATCCAACTGTAGGGAGGTGTAAGAAGGGATATACAATGTCTCAAAAATTCTTCACCACAATTTTAGAAGACCCTTTCAGGTTTTTGATTTGAAAAAATAGCGACATCAACATCAATAGCGAATACATCACTCGCCTTCAAATAACGGACAATAGAGTCATAATACCCAACGACCTCGACACCATACTTAGAGACTTTTGTATAATTTCTCAAGAAGGTATCCTAAAAATGAACATCAACTTGAAGAAAATTATATCTAATGACCATGTTGTACCCATTCCAGTAATGGTTTAGAGCTCTGCAGTCAAAAATAATCAAAATTGTTTAAGAATACGCCTATTTTCAACCAACTGTCTTATGAGGTAGTTTTAGATTTTATATTTTGAAACTAACTTTAATAACGAAGTTACAGGAAGAATTCAGCCCTTTCGAGAAATTACAAGGTATCTTCAGTGCCTATAGGCAAAAATCCTTAAACAGTGCGTGATAGGTACATGAATATCAGATGTGATCCCTTGCAGTTAGTCTCGTAAACAATATCAAAGTTACTCAGCGTGGAAAGAAAGAAACATGTTCGAGGTCTCTCTTAAAGATAAAATCTGAAAAGAGGAAATTCACAGAAAAAAAACAGAGTAATCGAGATAGTATACTAAATCAACCATTTGAAGTGACAATGGTTAGATCACGACACTCGTAGAACAGATAACCTCTAAGAAGAAAAACTCTCGAATAGCAACCTTGAACTGGACGTTGTAGCGTGGTATGACATCTTGCTAGGTAGACGCACGACCTGATAAGGGTTGGAAGACACTGGGACACAAGATTCGCTTTATACTTTGATCAGAGCACCAACGTCTGCTATTCTTGTCATAAAGATGTACTTCTGCGATTTGTGAGAACGTTTTCAAATGGTATGTTTCTCAGAAACCATAAATCAATTACTACGGTTTCTTCGGAAAATTGGTATCAAAAGATAAAGTTTATATCTATTTCAAAGATTCATCATAGTATCCACATCAAATATGTTTACATAGACTTACTTAATATCTGGAGAAGGTGTAGTAACATCAGAGATGGTGTAATTATATGTGCAGCCAGCCACCGAAAGAGGTTTGTGTGAATGCTGTATGAGTCCATGAGCAAGGGCGAGCTGGGCTGACAAACACCACCAACTCATTGCCGCCAATCCAGTCACTCCGCCGGCAAGTGCACCCTGCGTAAACATATTTCACACAATCTTTATTGAGCTAACGTATCTCTGAAATATTAGTATAATCTAAATCAAGGAATATATAAAGTAAATAAGTATAACACAGATTTAAATGAATTCATATACAAAACTGTAAGAACAAACAAATATTTAGTGCGGGCACATGACAAGCCTTCATCATTATTTTTGGCTTAAAATATACTTTATGTAGGTTTTACATGTATTCATAACACTCCAAAAGCAGAAGCATTAAGAAATAAAATTCCTGTGATTGGAAGCAAATCAAAAGTAATTAACTGAGTAGATAGGGAAATTTTAGAAGACTTTCCTCCACTCCTCCGCAATAAACATAGAATGAAAACAAGGTAAATAATATACAATTTATTGTCGTAAAGCCATGGCATGGCCAACTTGGCTGCAGAAAACGAACGAGCTGGTCGGCCAGTGAAATGCCACACTCTTACAGGATATGACCATGAAGTAGCAGTTTTCGCTCTTGCGAATGAGAGTTCCGGTAGTCCACTTGCCCTTCGCAAAGAAACAGCTCCAACCCACACTGAACCATTGTAAGGATAGTAAAGTCCAAGCCTCTCAGCCTGAAATAAAAAGACTGTGGAAAAGCACACCCAATAGTGGGATGAGTAATATCCTTTTCGTTATTACGATATTTCAATAACGGATGACATACTCACCACAGAATCGACCCACGGCATGAGGATGCCCATAGTGAACACGCCTAGTTGTGGGCCCATAGTGATAGCTTCCAACGTCATCGTCAGCTGCAATATCGTACCAAGTTTCTCGACAACAAAGACTAACGCTGCAAAAAGCACTTGATGCATAATATAGGTATGCACAAGCACCTATTATACTTATTCATACAGGCAATGCATAATACATCAATATTCATGTTATGAATTATTATCTATGAAGTACAAATTTAATGAAATTGTGATCCGGCATCTCAATTTTTATATGGAAATTTAAAACATGTAAAAAATAATATAGAACTTTTTAAGAAAAATAGTGATAGACATAAATTCAATACAAGAAATAAAATAAACTGTATTTGCATGTGAGTCGACTACATAACCTTATACAAAAAAATCATTATTAAGCAATTGCTTGATACAAAGGGGTATCACACAATTTGTGAATATTTAGAGGACAAACATTCATTTACATAAACAGCTCAACTTCCAGCGAGTTTGTTTCCTTATGTTATATTTTTTTTTTGTATATTAAATGGTATAACATGATGTATTTAAAGATGAAAAGAGGTCCCCTCAAGTATCTTGCTCGTTCTTCTTAAGGGGTAACTACCTTCCGAACGAGTGGTAAATGGTAAAGCTAAGTAGTAAAATGTAAATTCTTGACGTATTGTGACATATTTTAAGTGTTGTTCATGACCTATGAAATAAAGATATATTTTAATTCGAATTTATAAATAAAATAGTTTTTCTGTTGTTTCATTAAACGAGCTAATCGAGATCGACTCGCGACCGCCATGAAAGAACAGGACCAAAAGTGAAGTCGGAAACGGATATCAAAAAAATCATTGCCAAATTTTAATTTATCCATGGTAAAGGGGACGGGTAACAACTAGTAGACATTAAAATTAATTTGTTATGCTAATGATGACATCATATTTCAACATGGCCTTACAAGGCCTATACTTACAAAGATATTTGTGGATATTGATTTTACTTTGAAATAGTTTAAAAAGTATGCATATGAGCATCTTAAGACTAGTTTTCGCTATAAAGATGTTAGCACCTTTATAGGAATTCGAAGTATTATTCACTGTATTGAACAATTTTCTTATCTTTTAGGAATACGGCATTGTTATGGAATGGTTATGACAATATTACACGATTTCCTTTTAAATCAACTTTTAACAATAATTTTGTTAAGTTGGTTTCTAAAGGTAAATTCAATTTAAAAGTGGCTTTCGCTAAAGATGAGTTTAAAAAGAAGTCCTGCAAGAGGCTCTAAGGGGCATAAAGAGAAATCTGCTTAAGAGTTAGTAATAAAGTATTCAATACTTTACTTAAATTATCTCTATTGCGAAACTTACTAAGACACAAGGCGCCCATTATCACTACAACACTTCGCATCAACCAACTGGTTTGCCTCTCAGACAATTCTTTCTTACAAAATGGCTTATAAAAATCTTCTAACACTACCGCTGACATCGAGTTAAGACTGGTGGAGAGGGAACTGTAAATTGCAATATAAACTTTAATTGATAAATACAAATTAGTTTAGCGACTTATGTTCAATTAATTGCAGTTTTGAATATGAACCTCAGGGCAGCGCTGAAAATTCCCGCTACAAATACTCCTGGTAAACCAGGTAAATCTCCCAGAACATCCATTACCAACAGTGGAAGAAGTTGATCTTTAGCTTTAGCCAACTGAAATTGAAAAGAAATTGCTTTTACTGATAAAAAATGCTAGATGCAAATAAAACATCTCAAATGTAAACAAGTAAACGTAATAAATTCTAACCTTAGTTTGCAAAGGATCGCAATCGTGGAAGCGGGCATAAATGAGAAGTCCGCAATATAAACAAAAACAATACAGGCTAGAAATACCAATACAGAAAACTATTACTGCCCTAAAAAAAAATTGATATGAATAAAAATGTTTTTAAACAGTTTAGAATGTCTTAAAGAACGTAATGATTATAATTTATTAATATCAAATGTTGATGTCCATAAATATGAGTTTTATTTTTAGAACAAACCAAAATTATTGATTATATGAAAAATAGTGTAACCATTTGGCTTTTGGTAGCGTGGGTAGCGCCAAATACCGCTGCACCATGGTCTGATTAACGGCATTAGCCTGTAGCCAGTACACCAGGCCGCCGATCACCAAGCTCCAGACGGTATGCCGCGTCAAAGGACTTGGATCCCAACTGCCACAATAAGACTGTTATTACGATTTTGATGTGTAAAAATTACTTGGATAATTTTTATCTGACGAATCAATTGAAAAAAATATAATAAAGGTAAGGTAAAAATGTAATAGAAAAGTAAACCCTTTATATTTAATAATTTAAACATCAATTATTGTTTTTAATATAAAGCGATCACAATAAATTACACAGCATCTTTTTATCTATTTAACAGTTTATTATACACTTGAATTATGAATTGAAACAATGTTTAATTGTACATTTTGCCTTCTCACGATGTGAGAGACCGTAATCACTGAACCAATCTCAAGTAGATTTGCCATCAAAATAACTTTGAGCCCTGAAAATAATATACCTGGAGAACTTAAATATTGAAAGTTCACTAGGGGAATGACGCGCAAAGGAATATAATAAACTAAATTCTTTGATAGGTATAACTAACCCTCAACATTGATCTAGAAAAAAAAATTTTTAACCACCATGCATAACTTGCCCATTAATTCAAAGGTAATTGTATCAGGTTTAAATCATTCCACTGCCCTAACACAATCTATTTACATCAAATCTAAAGGCTTGGACCTTAAGCCCGCCACGCAGGCCCAGTGTAGCCAATCAAAAGTGAAGTTGATTAATCTTGTTAAGTAACGCTCTATGTTGGCATAAAAGTGACAATAACATACTTCGGTGTCTCTATCCTATGGCCTTCTAAATTAAGACGCCACACTTCACTAAAACCGCCGACGTTAATGGTGCCCTTGATAGCCACCAACGCCATCGCGCCGAACATCGCCGAGATCTGGATCACGTCCGTCCACACCACCGCTTGCAAACCACCCTGACGCCGAAAAGTTATGTCATAAACTAAGAAAAGGTTTTATGCAATTAAGATCAATAACTGCATAACGTGTGAACTCACACCGCTTGTATAGAACACACAGACCAAACAAACCACAGGCGTTATCACGTGCATATCGATCCCAGTGACTGAAATGATAAGATTTGTCTAGTATTTTACATTAACTGTTAACAGTAATTAACATTTTATATTGGCAGACTTTATATTACAGCGTATTTACCTTGATTAATAGCTAAAGCTGGGACATAGATTACAATTGGTAACCAACCTACCTGAAAAGAAATTAATTGAAGTTATTACTTATTATATTTATTCGCTTTTTTATTAAATTAATTTAACTTACCAATGTAAATGTGAAAAGCAGTGATCCAAATAATCTGACGTTGTTACTGAATCGCAATGCTAAGTACTGTAAAAAATGTACCCGGGATATTAGAATAGTGTTGATTACCTAATGAAATTAAAGAATGAAATTTACCTCATAATTAGAAGTGATCTTAAGATCGTGGAACACTGGCAAGTAAACCTGAGTCATAACAAGTGACATAAGGATGATGCCTCCCATTATGAAAGCGTACTGGGTACCATATAAGTACATTTCCGTCGGTGATCCTAGCAAAGTGATTCCTGAGACGAAACTAAACAGAAGAGAAGATTTAGACTTTTTCTATGATTTCTAAATTTGAACATGCAATTTAAAAGTTTACAAATACAAACGGCTACCTAGCCACAAGCGACATAGCCACAGGGAACACTTTCATATTTCTTCCACCTAAAAGATAATCCTGTTGGGTGCTCTGCTTTTTCATGAAGCCCCAGTACACACCGACCACAGCACTCACCGCCAACATCAACACGAACACAACATAATCCACCCAAGTGAACCGTTGCAAATTATTCACTATCTCATTTACTTGACTACCTTCCATCTCCGTTAAATATTCAACAACAGAAATTAGAAAAGCATCACTAAGAGCGCCTGCGCAGAGGCACCCAACGCCGGAATGACCCGATGTGCGCTCGAGAGGAGAACTCAATCTGTTACAATGAAACAATTACGATAACCCGCAATTTGAAACGGGATGTTGCGAGATCCCCTCGATGGTAATGTCGAGTGCCAGGCTTTGAGAATGGACTATTATGCACATTAATTTAATAAATATGACGCGATAGCTATTCTCCATTAAATTAATAATTTTGTATTACATTAAATTTCAAGTTGATGCGATGTGATAAATACCAAAAACAACTTTTTTTTTTTGGTATGCGAAAATAAATCGCTAATAGACTTTAGTTTTTAATCAAGTTTTAGGAAGATAGTAAAAAAATAAGAAAAGAAATTGCCCGAATGTAGCCCGCCACATCTTCAAAGGTTAATCATCTTATTAATTAATAAATAGAATATAAAACGTGATTACAACCGCGTACCTGTACCCTGTACCTTATTACAGTATAACTCACAAATAAAAAACCTTTTATTTATACATATAGTTTTATTTATACATATAGTTTTTCGCCTGCGGCTTCGCCCACGTTGAAGCAGGTGCGTTCCTTAATATTTTATATTGAATCGAAAGCACGTTTCCTTTTTCAGTTCTTGTTGCGGTATTGTTCCTGATTTCAATCCTGATCATACTCATAATTTTAATTCTGGTCCCACACTTGGTTTCCACCTCGATCTCGTTCTCAATTTCTTCGCGTTTTTCAATAAGTCGAGCGCGTAATAAGAAAGTCGAGTATAAATTTACGCGTGAAACCCGCATCAAAATTTGTTCAGCACTTTCAGAGATGTGCGCAACAAACAGACAGAGAGAAAAACATTTAAAAAAATCGTTTTTTCTTTTATACAACCTTTATCTTATCGTTCTCTTTTCATTTTTCATGGATGCCTACTCTCAATATACAGACACTTCATATTCTTCTATCATTATGTGTATAAACGAGCTACGTCCCGCAATTTCAGTGTCGTATAATTTAAAAGAAATCAGATTATTTGTAAGTAATTTATAGTTCTTCAGTATAGACAATATTTTTATTAATGTTTTCATGTGGTATTTGTATATACTGGTATACGCCGAACCTAATCTAGATAATGCTATATATAATTGGGAATTTGAAAAAAGAAATATATTTATTTTTTTTTATGTATTTTAAAACTTAATTATTAATTTTATTGATATGTTATTAGAAAAACGAAAAAAACAATTTTTCAATTAATTATAAGCGATTAAAAATTGATAAAATTTAAAAAATCACGTGACTGTGAACGCGCCACGATTGGCCACCATACTTGTGACGTCATAATGTTATAGCAATTCCATAACAGTGCAGCGTTTACAGCTATTATAAGTAACTAATGGCAATATGAATATGAAATACTTACATCAAAGTGATCTTCACAACAAAAAGTTCGATTTTGTTTTAGGATTATCTCGAGCACTGCTTGAAACCATTTTTTCGACGTTTCTCGTCTTGAGGAACATTTAAAACATTTTTCCGAGTTGTCTTTGTAGTATTTGTACATAATGGTACAAAACAAGAGCGGTAACTTTGAGATTTGACATTTTATATATTTTTGAGTATTTAACAATGACAGAATAAAATAAATCAAAACTCAAAAGCACTACACTTATTATCTCCGTATACTACTACGAGTGACAACTAACATTATGACGTCACACGCACTCGGATTTGTTCGGGAGTTGTCGGCGCGTCTTCGGTACTGGATTCAAAATTAATTTTATTTTGATATAGGTTTTAATTATTGCAGAAAAAAATTAAAATTGTTTTGTTATAAAACTTATATATGATCTTTCCATTTTTCAAAAAAAAAATTTTTTTTCAAAAACCTAATTGTCCACGAGGAAAACAATATTCTTTTAAATCTATTTGGAATTGTTTAAAAGTTTACGCTGCGCTTTATTTATAGACACCGCAAACAATACCTTCACAGGAAATTGTGTCCTTTTAAAACTGAATGGTAAATCTGTGCATACCATCGAAACGCAAGATGTCAGTACTATTTATCCAACTGCTGGATCACTCAATACTTTAGCTACTATGATAAGTTTCTAACAAATTCTACTTGAAGTCTGATTCCGTAACCAATTTAGTGGCCAAAAGTTAGGTAATAAAATACCGGTGCCAATCTTTGATTTTAAGTAATCCGGAGATAATCCAGAAGATTTTAATGTATTCTTTTATCTTCGATCGAGAACGCTATCAACCAAGACCCCGATTTCGGTCCCATTCTTGATTTCGATTTCGGTCTCGATCTGCCTTCGATCGATCCGGTTCTGCCTTCGATTCAATTCCGATAAATTAGTTTTTACCTTTTCCCGCGCTTCCATCTCGATCCTGGTTCTGCTCACAATTGCGATCCCAGATTGACGTCGAAATCGACCCTCCCTTTAACATTGCTGGTACCAATATGCAAACGGCATATATAAGGAGTTCGTGCTATGTGCATACATATAAGAATAATATTTTTTATTTACAATCATTATATATTTATATAAACGGTTTCGCCCGTGAACGCAGAAATGTCTGTTAAAGCAGCTATTGAGGAGTGTTAGTTCAGGCCATCTGAAAATAATTAATATTTTTGATCTTAACTTAAAAAACGTATAATAGCAGATTTAATTTCAAAGAGAGAAAAATTATGAAAACAAAATAAGACGGGTAGATATAAATTAAGTAAGCAATGCACAAAGTAGCAACGAAGGCAATTGCTATAGGGTTACATCAGGCATCAACATCTTCAAAGTACCCTTATGCCTTGAAAGCTTGACTTTCAAAAGGAACAAATTTCATCATACTCTAGAAGAAGGTAAATCTTGCTGAAAGTTCTGCGTACAACTCCGTTTGCAGTCTTTATTTCTGCAATTCTATTAATGCCGTCAGTGTCAGGATGTAAATTTACAATGCGACAAAGTCTCCACTTTAGTAGTGGGAGATCGTCCTCTTTCATCAAAACCAAGGCGTTCACCTTCAAAGGATTTTTGGAACTTACCATTTAATTCTTTGCTAGAATCCAGCTACACGTTGTTTCCTCCATCGAGTTCAAACTATTCTATCTACAGCCGAAGCTGTTCGATTTTTTGGTATCGAGTTAAGTAACTTTCAAAAGAGTTGTAACTTGGAATTGGAAGAGCTGTAAGCGGCCGTCCGATAAGGAAGTGGCCTGGCATAAGAGGTAATACATCATCTGAGACCGATGAAAAAAGAGTCAACGGTCGCTAATTTAGAATTGCTTCTATTTAATAACTTCATTGTCTACGTTGTCAGCTAATGAGTTGCAATTACTTTTATGAAATTTGCTGATGTCATTATAAACCCCCACAAAAGAAGTACCTTTATCGAAATAAATAATAACTGGTTTTTCCCTACGAGATATATATGATTGCGAACCATTCAAATAATTTTTACTTGTTCCTAACAATTCCAAATGAACAGCTTTAACTTTGAAACAAATGAAAATAGCTATCTATGCTTTAACAACTTCTTCAACTGCAACCTCGTCGACCAACTAGTACATGTAATGGAACCTGAATAATCCACACTTATGCTTTCAAATGATCGTCTCGACAAAGGTCACAGCTGTAGTAAATGTCACATTAAACAACAAACCATTTTACCCTTCATACGACTACATGTAATACATTGTCTATAACAAATCTTCGCTAAAGTTCTATCACCGATGGCCAATATACTTATATATAGAAGCTAATAAAATTTATGGATCATCGTGCATCAGCTGGTCCATAAATTGTGTTCATGTTGAAGTAATAATTTTGTAAAACAGTGTGTGGCCTGTATCAACGGAGGATGTATATTATCATGTGGGAAATTAGAGTTTCCTAGAGTTCCCGTCTACAAACTAGCATCAAATCATATTCGTCTAATCATTTAAATTTGACTAATGGATTCTTTTTGATGTGAACCATTTACATACGCGTTGGACTTGGGTAAAACCAAGACGTCTCAAAATTTAGGAGACGCTTGGATTTGGCTTATGCCGTCTATACCTAGCGCTTTTCGCAGGTGGAGGGGATAACGCGTTGGTATTAGGCAATGCCAAGCGTCTCACACTTCGGAAACGCTTAGTATTGACCTACGCCGTGTGCGTCTGATCGTTTATTTACTCCTTTGATGAAGGTTTTTATTAATATAAACAGTAATTTCTATTTTTCTATTTTAGCCGTTGTTTACAAAGTTTCCAAAATCAGTGATAGTAAATATTACATCCAAAACTTATTGCTTCACATTTTAGCTATCATCCACCAATTATAACTTTCATAGAATCAAAGGATAGTTTACAAGAAACAAACTCTAGTGCTACTGTAACAGAATTAACTCATGAGATATAATAATAAATGTGGTTATTGAAAATCATGAGCTTCTCCTCTGCTTTCGCAATATCTGCCATCCTCATCTTATTCCAATTACAATAATAGAGTATACAACAGTTTTGATGTCTCACATCTACCAAGTGTCCTCTGATGCAGATTTTGGTTTTGAAAGTTATTGTTTTTCCTTAATAAATTATATTCTAAAAAGACTCTGAGAAGTTTTCACGAATTAATTTAATGCACGTTGAAGTTCGCTATCGTTTAAATAATTGTTTACTATTGATTTCTTTTTTACAGATATAAAATAAACGTAGTACATATACTATAGAAAAATTTAATTTAAATAACTTGAAATACTTGGAATACCTATTATAATCAACTTATTGTATACTATGCGCAACCATATATAGCGGAATTCGAAGTTTAACCTCCAGCACAAAAAAGCAATCGTTTTAAAATTACCAGATCCACACAGCAACGCCACATTTTAAATAATTGAGACATTTAACAATGCTTGGCTCTTTGTGAGTCGAGAGAATCACCTATAATATTAGAATTTTATTTTAACCAAATTCTCACAAAAAATGGTCATCTGAAAGACAAGTTGTATTTTCATTTAAATGTTTTTTTACACAGTTTCTATTCTGTCGAAACATAATTTAGGGCTTATATCTTCAAGTTTCCAAAAAGTACAATGTTGTTGTTGAATGCTGTATTCATTAAACTTGTAGCAGCTTCAATTGAGTTTACCCTTCACAAGTTGTAGGACATAAAATCAGAGTCAATCGAACAATAGCTGCCGCTAAGGGTTCCAAAAATAATTCATCCTTATCTGGTTTCGTTAAGATTTGGTTTTCTGTCACCTAATTTGATTTTATCTGATTGTAATAAATCCCGAAATACGTTAGAACTGATTATTAAATCAATCTCTGAAGGAATATAAAATGAGGGATCGGCTAAGCACTGATGAAACGAAATATTTAAATCTAATATGTTTATTTTTTTAACAAGGAACGTTGCCCGTTATTGATGGTAACAAAACAATTCATTTTTTTATTAATTAACCAATTAACCAACAAATTAAAATACCGCATTCGGTAAATAACCGACGATAAGTTATTGCTGTTTTGCCGTTGTAATTTTACCGTGCAATATTTATGTAGTTATCAAAGATAATGTCAATTTTAAAATGACATACTGAAAATAATAAGTGAATCTAATGAACAAGTAGTCTCTTATTTGAATGTGGACTCGACGTAACTTTTTACAGTGAAACTGTTTTATGGGATTATTAGTACGTTTAGACAACTCAAAGATTGTTATTATTAAATATTGTTTTTATGAACTAATTAATTTTAACAAAAAAAATAACGAAGTTTGATTTGAAACTTTTCATCTTCATGTTGTATATATAACTACAGTTATTGTTATTTTTTTTACTCAATTTTCCTTGATTTCTCAATCATTTTTCTTTACATTAAATTATGTTTTACTAGTTGTTTTAGTGGTTTTAATGACACGTTAAAAATCTAGTTACTTTTTTAGTGGCCTATAGATCTATAATGAGCTTGCTTATACATATTTGGCAACACTTGCAACAATATAGCCATACTTTGGTTGTAAACACTAAACAGTTTGATTTGTTTACAAGGTTATGTTTTTTATAAGAACTAATTGTATATTCTCAAAAAAAATTAATTATCAAGTATTCCATATTCATGCAAAAAAATGGCTGGAATTTTACTTAGCCAATCAGAAAAGACATTCATATTACACGGAGTTCAGGTTATATTTTTACACTATATGAACAATAAATATTTTATGGAATTTACCACTATGTACGACATCTGCACCTCTTGCTATTTGTTTTCGTTATATAATTTCGTTATATGTAATTTTTAAACAGACTTCAAAATTAGTTAGCTATTTTTGGAGTTGGTTCCATCTAAAGGCAAAAAAAACCATAATATGTAAACATGGATATGAAACATTAAATATTCAGTCAAAAAGAGATCCTTTAAGGAGACACAACTGTGTGTAACTTCTCTTTAGCTGGAACTGAATCCAAAATCACTAAATTACTTGTTTTCGTTTATAAAATTATTACATTCGTTTTTGTACACTTCTTTTATTTTTTTGCATAATTTATTTTATTTTTTAGGTATTGAATAATTATAACTTTATAATTCATTTAGCTACTTTACATGGAGATTAAGACATAGTTAATAAAATCGTCCAGACAACTCCTTTACTTTTATACAAAGCAAGTGGAAAAGCAGTTCAGATCCCGAATTTATTGTCCGCTGATAACAATTTCAGGGTCTTTACATTCTTAGTTGAACTACCAAATTATTCTTATAGACTATATAAATTATACTTATTTTTTATAATGTAAAAGTTCTACAATTTATACAGATTACATTTTCATTCACTTCCACATTAATTCATTCATTCTCTTTCTACTGTTATGGCTAAGAATTTCGATGTGTTCCTACTAAGATTGTCATGCTGAAATTATGTAAATGAATGATAATATGTAGGTAGTTGAATAAATAATTAATTTTAATTCTGTGTATACTAGGTTTCACTGATAGCCTTTAAAGAGTGGTTTTTCTGGTGACAAATCGCAGAATTATTGCTTATCTCCTAACTGTGGCTTCCATCATCAGTAGCGTGATATCATAACTACTAAACACAAAACCTAGAACAACTAAAAAAAAGAGCTCAAAAACATTATCCGCGCCACCAATATTTAGAGTGTCCCTCCATTTTCCTGCGATCCCATAATCAGATCCTTACTTAATGACTATGGGACCACCTCAGAAATATACCTTTTCAATAAAAGAAAAATTTCGAAATCGGTTCATAATTGATGAAATTATTTCTGAACATACATATAAAAAAACAAAAAAAAACATACAGACAAACATAAAATCTCCTCTTTTTTTGAAATTAGTTAAAAAGAAGCAAAGAAATTGCGAATTAATAAATTAAAAAGTGTTTGATAAAATTTGAAATGGTAAATTCAATTTGAATTATTTATTGACAATAATTCATTGTATGTACCTTATTAAATGTACAATAAAAAATTTTGCTATCTATGTCAATGTAAATTTTGCATAGAAAATTTTCCATGAATATTTATGGATTTTTTTTAATGAATATTTTAAAAAAATAAGGAAAAAGAAC
Source organism: Eumeta japonica (assembly GCA_005406025.1). NCBI lineage: Eukaryota > Metazoa > Arthropoda > Insecta > Lepidoptera > Psychidae > Eumeta > Eumeta japonica. The sequence continues at coordinate 537,610 of BGZK01000055.1, read as the reverse complement.
ACACAATATTGCCCATTTTTTTTAATATATATGTTATGTATTTTACTTTGGAATAGTTATGTATTTCATTTTGTATAGATTTGAAACCAAGCACAAAAGATTTGATGAGCAATCACAGCTATGTAGTTATCAAAATTTATTGAGTTTTCTTATTAAAAAAGTATTAGGAATTTCTGTCCCCCTTACCCCATTTTCAAAAATAAAATTCATGAACATTATCAAGTTAAGTATTTTTTTTTATTGTTTATTATAATACCGCATTTAGTAGGTATAAAATATTCATGCCTCACTTAAATTGATCAATGAGCTCTTTTAAAAGCCTTGATTGTATCTTATTAATATATAATTAACACTTAGTATTCTTAATAAGTGTTAATTAAATAATAATTGGATAAAATCAAGGTGTTTAAACATGTTTGGGTCCATACAGTGCATGTTTCAAGATTGGATAAGTAACTATGTAAAAATAATGTAATAATATGTATATGTTCATTGATTTGAGGCAACAAGCCTATAAAATATGTGAAATCATGTTTTATTGATATCTTGATATTGTCACATACAGACACATGTATAAATCGTGATTTGGAACAAAATGTTTTTACAGCTTGTGCCATATCACAAGGGGCTAAGAGACATTATTTTTCAGCAATGGAATGTTTTTTTTTATGATATATTTGTCCATTGTTACTGATTTGATTATAAAGTACTTGGACCCAATCAAATAAAATTAATATGAACATAGAATGACATAAAAATATTTTAATATATACATAAAGAAGTATTTACTCATATATAAAAGCATTATGTATTTTTTACTTTATTTTTTCTATAGAATGACTTTCGATCTGATGGAAGATCAAATATAGATTATCGTTACATGGAATTAGAAACCGATGTTGTTAGCCATGCAAGTGGTTCTGCTCGTTTGCGTCTAGCCAATACAGATATTCTTGTAGGAGTTAAAACAGAGATAGATGTACCTAAACCTGAAAATCCAGCTCAAGGAAAGATCGAGTTTTTTTGTAGACTGGTAAGCTATGTGTTTATGTATAGAAAAGTCACATATCTTGTACACATATATTTTAGGTTGAGAGTAAAGTTTTTTCAAAGGTTCTGTGCAAATTAAATACATTTTTTAAAGTTTTAATTGATGCCATTTTAATTGATCGTTGTTGACATCTTGTGTATTATGTGTCATTTTCCAATAATCCCATTGTGACAATAATTTGGGGATTGTTGGCAAAAAAATTGTAACAAACACTTAGAATTTTGAATGATCAGAGTTATAAGATGGTTGCATCAAGACGTTCCAGCTAAGCTATTTCAATTTTTTGCCCAATAAGTAAATATGCATTTAACTTGGCATTGTCATGATGAAAGAACACACCCTTGCTGTTTATAAGTGCAGGCTCATTTGTTTTAATTCCTCTAATTATATCCGTTGCTGTAGAGATCAAAATCAATTATTGCCTTAAGGTTAAAAGCTATCAATAGAAGATAAGCTTCAAATCCCACCATACATACAAGCTTTGCTACAGTCTGTTGTTTCACCAGTTTTTAGTCGCGATCTTTTTCACATGTTCTTGTCATTTGTGTTCATTGCCCATGATCAAATTGTTTACAAATGTTCAATTTGTTTCATTTAACAGATAATCTTATATGGAAACATGGTTCATAAGGTTTTTTTCAGTAAAATTATGTGGTATCCAAGCATAATTTTTTTTACATACTCATCTTTTTGTACAATGGCATAAAATAATTTCATGATAAATATCCAGTTCTTTACCAATATTGTTAATACTTAATGTTAATCTTGTTCCACTCTTTCACAAATATCTCTGACTGTACCTATATCAGGAAACCAAAAACAACTTTTAACACTAAAATTCCGTGACATAAAATGCTTGATCCACATTTAAAAAATTAAATAAAAAGACATGTAAATTTCCACTAAAAACTTGTGAAGAATATACTAGATCCTACAATCTCGTATGTAATACTATGCTCATAATTTTTTCCACCCCATCTTTTTTCCAGAATAATGATTGATATTGAAACCAATCAGTTACCTTAAAAGACATTTGATTTAAATTCAATCAATTTTATTATGCCAGGCAAAGCCATCAATTTGGATCTCTACTCTGCCAACAGCTGATGAAACTCAAGCAAGTATAAAAAAAATAGCCAGAATTGATGAACAGAAAGCATGTGGGTTTTCACCACACACATTTTTAGCCACTCAGTAAATATCGTTTGGTTTGCAAGTGTTAATGTATCCACCATATAGCCCTAACCTTGCACCCTCAGATTTTTACCTGTTTCAGTCCCAGGATTTATTAGGTAGTGTTAGGTTAACATCAAGAGAGGACTCTTGAGAGTCCTCTCTGCGACTACTTATCGCAGTTTTTACATCATAAGTCCCAAAATTTCTACAGCAATGGAATTATGTCACAACCTACATGGCAAGTTGTTGAACAAAATGGCATATATATATTATAATTAAATTTAAATAAAATATGATGAAAAAATATCTTAAATTTGTGTATAAAATATGAAAAAACTTTCCCTGGTGTTATATTTTTAATAAATATTTTAATTGAAATATAGTTCTGCAAATGCAACGCCAGAATTCAAGGAAGAGGTGGAGAACAGTTGGCTAACAGTATATCTAACTTGATGCAGTGCATATTATTCATCACAGGCATTCAACCTTAAACAATTATGTATTTTAGAGGGAAAACAATGTTGGAAACTATATGTTGATATTTTGGTATGAATTATCAATTTCAATTAATTTTTTTCATACTGATATTTATTTGACTTCATTTTATTTTCAGATATTGGAAAGTGGTGGAAATCTTTGTGATGCAGTATCAGTAGCCGTGAAAGCCCTTTTCAATACTAGAATACCTTTTGTAAAGGTTGCACTAATGGATGGTGGTAACATAGATCTTCAACTGTCAGATGATCCTTATGACTGTAAATTACTAGATATTGGCAGTGCGCCTTTACTTGTTAGTTAACATTAATTATGTAGTTATTTTTAAGCACCTTATTTACATGCTATAATGTGGAAATTACTTTGTAGGTCACTTTGTGCAAAATAGGAGACAAGTGTGTTGTAGATCCTACAGCGGAAGAAGAAAGTTGCAGTATTGTATCCTTAATTGTAGGTATTACAGGCAATCCAAAGTTTTATCAAACAGAAAAAGAAAACGAGCAGTCTTTTGATGGATCAGCTAAATGTAGCACTATAGACATAAATGGTCCAGGCAGTGTACATCCAAAAACGTTAAATAATGCTATAAATCAGGGCATGTAAGTACACAAGATTAACTTAATCTTTTAAATTACCATCAACAATGTGAAACAAATTATGATGTATGTACATTTTCAGGGAAGCTGCCAAAGCACTTGATGAAGCTCTTGGTAGAACATTATTAAGAGAAAGAAAAGAAAATCAGGGATTTAAAAAACAATCTTATGGATTTTTAAAATAAATTTTAAATGATTCATTTTTATTTAGCTTTTATGCATTGTTATATACAAAACAAACGATTTAATAAAAATAATATTCCAGTAAATTAAATAAATATCATTATCCTAATATCTTAATTCCTCATATTTTACAAAAATAGAATTTTGTGCAGTGTTCTATAGATGTTTAAAAAAAGGGATGTCAAAAAGAATTTCTAAATTTTATATTTACAAGAACTTTTTTCATATTACTCAAAAATTACTAAATCTCTTCACCCATCCTACCTCCGAAATTACAACTCAATTCAAAAATGATTTTGTTTTTTTAAGGTGTAGATTCAAAGGGAATTATCACAATTATTGTTGCTTAACACCTGTTTTAATAGTAAATTAAAAAAAAAACCATTACTCTAGATCTTCACCAAATGACACATTTAATGACTAATAAATAGTATGTAAATAAATCATAGTACATTGAACTGCAGGTTGCACTCTTCTGATTGTCTAGACATAGTATTTTCATCAAGGTATCATTTGAGAGCACTGTTCTAAGTCAACTCATGAAGTATACCACTAAATTCATGTGATTAAAAAATATGTTGTGTTTGTGTGTACTGACAGTTACAAAATAAAACTACTGTTGTTCCATAAACCTTTATTCTACCACCACTACAAGTGTAAATATTACCATAATTGTTTACATATTGTTTATGTATTATAGTTGACAGTTACAAGTGCAACACCATCTCAGCACATGTAGATACAAAAAAAAAATTTTTGTTAGTAATAGTATAACATAATCTGATCTTATGAAACTGTTTTATATTCCCTTAGATATTGGGTACTGCATTACCGAAGTAACATCAATTCAAACATACAAAAACTTAAACAATGTCAAAATATAAATGCACTTTAGCAAATAAAGAAGGAAGTTACATAAAATCTATGAAACCACCAGAACTAATTCTTGAATTAAATGTCAATTATATACTCCTTTAAATAGGAAGAAATAAAATCCTAAAATATATTCTTGTTTGAAGCAAATAATGAATAAAAAAAAATTACAAAATAGACCTTAATTATTATAATAAACAAATTATAAAACAAGTCAGAAAACACCACAATCACCGATTATGATAAGTCATATTAGAACTACTTCTATAATATTTCAATAGTCCACTAATCAAAAGCCCAACTTAAATATTATTTTTTTTCATTGTTATATATTGAAGTACCTAAGTTCACTACTACTATTTAAATATAACACCTATTTTGATAGCTTTTAATTTTTTATGAAGCTTTTTTGACATCTTTCTCTCGTGCATTTGGGGTGTAAATGAATAAAACTTATAAAATGGATAAAGACAAATGTTTGAAATCACTTTTTTTGTTAAACTATGCACCGTAATAGTATATTCTATAAAAAATTTAACAACCTATCTACTCATTCAAAAGATAGGACAAAAGGTCTTTACAGTTAGAACAGAATGCAATAATAGTCCTGTTGGTTGGGTAAGGTACTCTAAAAAGTACAAAAAACATAGAGACACAGATTGTTTAAATGTTTTAACAGTTTAGTAATCATTTTAAGATGTATGGGATGCCATATTAATCTTTTCCCACAGTTTCGCTCGTGTGTATATAGAATAAATTCTTTATACTTTTATTTTGATTGAGTATTGCTAACAGCAATCTCCAAGAGAAGACAGAGACCGGTTATTTCTAATTATTATAAATAAATAATTATGTAAGTATTTTATTAATAAGGTAGTTTATGATGACCCAGTCTCTATGATTAGAGACTGGGTCATCATGAACTACCTAATGCTATTGAATTAATGGGCGGAGTGATTATTTAATGTTTACAGCGCATTAAAAAAATAGGTTGGATAAGAAGTTTTGAAATTAAAAACAGTACAAAAGAGTCAAATGAATGTCTACTTGGTATTATACATAGAGGTGAAACTGTAAGAAAATCTGAAAAAGAAATGTTACCAGTTTTATGGATAACCTCTTATAATGCTACTAATCAAATGTTAATATTATATAGGTTGCACAACATTAACATGTTATTATTTATTATACAGTAAAAGGCTATAAAAACTGATGAGTTGAAGGGTACTGATCAAAAACCTCTCAGATAATTATAGGTTTCAGTCCTAAAATATAACTTGGGCTATAAATCCTATAGTACAGCTTGTGTTGAATAGGCAATTGAAAGACATTACTTTGTATATAAAACTGTGTTGGTTGGCCACTCACTCATTTAAGATATAGTCACAAGTGTATTTGTGTTCAATGGTCTCTAACATTAATATCTAAAAATTTGAATTGCAAATTTAAAATAACAAGGTATGCAAAAAATTGTAAAAACTGATGAACCTCACTAAAATGCCGCAATACATAACAAATAACATGTGAATCTATATAAAGCTTCATGAAATATAAGTTTTTGAAAGATGAAAAAGTAACTAATTATTTCTTTTTCTTTCGATATTACACAGAATTAAAGACATATACATACATACTAAATACTTATGATTACATAGAATACAGTCAATTTTTTTTTCCTGCATATCTAGCAGTTTTTTTTTTTTCATTTATTAATGCTCCATATTATTTAGCCTAATAATACATCTGATATTCCTTTAGTTTACTTCTGTGATGTTTTCACTGGAGTGAGGAGATCAAGTACAGCAGCTATATTCCCATTCTTGTTCTGCAACAGCTGGGCCAACCAGCCCCCATCATTGGTGAAGCCCATTGCTAACATCTGATTTAGAGCTGTGGCAATGTGTTCAGCTAATGGATGTTGATATTGTGGTTGTTGAGAAGGCTGAGAAGTCGGTTTATTCTGAGATGAAGCTGATTGTGATTGCCCAGCTTGAGCTTGAGCAAAAGCAAATCCTGGCTGAGCATGAGCTTGGGTGAAAGTAGTTTGTCCAGAGCCAGTTTGTTCTGAATTAAACTGAGTTTGTTCAGATTGTTTTGGTGAAGATTTGGGAGTTGCAGTTTGGGGAGGCGTCTGTGAGGCAAATTCCTGCTCATTCACTGGGGCTGTTGAATTTTCAGCATGTCCCCGTATGTCGGTTACTGCGGTCCGAGGATTCAAAGGTGGATAACAATTTATACCCTCATTGATTTTCATAAATTCCTGGAATTCTCTAAGCAATTGTGCATTAGGATAAACTTCAGCATTTGGGGCACTTGGCTCAGTTGAAGCAGTTACATCAATCAAATCTGTGAAAGCAATAATTTACTTATATTTTTGATTATCCTATGTAGGTCGGCAAGTATTTCATGCATTAAAGGATCAATAGAGATAAAAAGGTTTTAGTATATCAATTTTTATAGTAAGAATTATTTTGAGGGCTATTCACAATAACATTATGTAATAAGTCACATTTTGATTTATAACAAACTAGCTTCCATGCTTCCACTAGCCCCATGTAGACAATGTTTTTTCCTCTTTGAATAATCTTGCTGTCAATCCTGATCTTATTCTCAGTTTCAATTCTAGTCCCGATACTGTTCTTAACTTTGTCCTGATCACACACTTCATTCTAATTCCTATCCCACACTATTTCGATTCCAATCCCGTTCCCAATGTCAATCCTAGTCCCAGCTTTCGACTTTGCGCCTTGTCCCACATTCAGTTTCGATACCGCTAATGGTCACAGCTCCGATTTAAAAGACTTCGAGGCAAATGCGAGTGTCACAATAAACATTGGCTTTATTACTCTGAGATAGTGTAGCTATGTATTAGTAAAAGAATTTTTAGAATTGGTGTAAATAGTAATATTAATTAAAAAAAATACCATTATCTTCAGTTATCATTGTCCAGTCACCGACTTTCTCAGGAGAGCTACTCTTAGATTTTGGGTTGTCGACAAGCGTAGATGAATCAGAACTGAGACTAATTACATCTGAATCAGCCTGTGAGGTGCCAGTTTCAGGGTCTTCTGGTGCAGAATTCTTATCTTCCTGCTTTTTTTCCTCAGTGTGGTCTCTTGTACTTGCATGAGCTCTTACATTTTCCATAATTCTTTGAATTGCCCTCATTATTTCGTCATTCTTTTCACGAAAGAATTCAATTTGTTCAGTATTAGCAGAGAGGCATCCAGAAGCTTGTGTTTGTGTAGTAGTTTCTTGCTGACCGTTAGCAGAAGATTTCTCTTGATTTGGAGCATTTGTATTATTATCAGCTTTGGGCTGCTCATTAGATGACTGCTGACATGATGTTGTCGGTTGTTCTTCATTAGTAGTTTGATTATACACGTCTCCAGCAAGATTTGCAAATTCATTCATGTAAGTAGCAAAAGTGTCCAGCCAGCTGGTACGTGGACGTCGATCAGTGCGGTGGTGCTTGTTCGCACCCATCCTATGTGAAATAATATGGTTTTTTAAAATACAATAGTACTTTCGTAACAAAGTATTTAGAAAAGTTAACACAAGTTTTGATAATTACTTGTCATGCTTAATCCTCTTGTAAGGACATTCATCTGTCATCATGTATGTCTTCAAAAATTGACGAGATCTTTTAAGCGCTGCTTTCAATGCATGTCTCTGCAATAATTCATGTAATTAGTATTTCACTATTAAAACTAGTATTTGTATTAAAATAATTACTACAGTACTACAAAAGAAAATCACAGTATATATAATATGTTAATGTCTATGCAGCAATAATGTAAATTATATCCACTAGCACAAACAACAAGATTTAAAACAATGAAAAATATTTAACTCACCGTCATATTAGGATGGGGCACACGCACCATACAATGATCAGGGTGAAGGCCAGCTGCTTCACAACTTGAGCACAAGTCAAAATCAGGACACTGTGTGCACTTATATCGATATCCGATGATAGGTTGTTCACAACCATCACAAGTCACACCCACATGCAACAGTTTGGCATCACCTATAAAATTAAATGAAAAAATTATATATGTAAATTAAAGATATAAGTATTTTAATCATTACTAATAAATAAATTATGAATTTATACCAGCATTCTGAGACAAACTGGTGACTGTAACATCACATACAATATTCTGCATCTCCTTACAGTGTACATTCAATTTCACCATACCACTGGCCATTTCAATAAGTGCAATCATCAATTCATCATCTGACGACATAGTGATTTTATCACCATCTCCATCTGAAATGTAAGATACAAACCAATTTCATATAATAAACATTATGAAACTTACTTGTAAATGACTATTTAATTCATATTGTTTCAGTAAATGTAAATATTTATTAAAATAGACAAAACAATGTACCTGTCCAAGAAACAGAATATGGTTTTCCTTTTAAACCAGGAAATATTTCTTGTAGTTTTGCATTCAAATAAGGAAAACTAGTGACAATAGATTTATCAATACCAAACCTACGCACTTCTGGCTGAGTTTGGTCACCCCAGTATGTAAATACTTTAAATGAGACTTGCTCTTCCATGATGGCAACTGCAATATAAATTGTGAAAATAAATATATTGATAATCAGTTATAAACCAAACATACTCCAAAAAAATATATTAAACCTAAATAGCAAGCAGTAACAACAAAATTGAAAAAAAAAAAGGTATAAGAATTAATTTTATTCTCCTACATATTTAATTTTTTAACAAACATTTTATATCAAAATTCTGGATAGTGCTTGTCCTTAACTCTTGTTGATTGTGATCAATTTTACCATGTATTTAGTTTTTTGTAGATTAAGCTTATTTCTCAACTATAGAGTACACTATTTATAATTAATTCAAGGTATGGAATGTTTATTTCTTTAGAATTTTCACTATACAAATATTGCAAAAAAAAAGGCAATGCAACACCACAAATACACTTTTTTATTACTTAAATACAGTATAAACTTTATATAATGACACTGAAGGGACTGTGCATTTTATGGCGTTATAGAGTTTTCATTAAATGGAGAGAAGGAAAATCAGAGAAAGAAAAAAAATTCTTAAGCGTCTGCCAACATCACTTATCTTCTCTCCCGTTTCTAATGGGCATATCAGTAAAACTTTTTTGTCAGTACACAGTGATTTTCTTTTTCTATCCATGTTTACAGTTTGACAGTTAGTGAGCAACTAAGAATATGATAATCTATAGATAAACCATGAATCTTGCTCATTATTCATGGTCAACAAGTCTACAAGGGTAAGCAATCCCAATTTGTTAACAAAAGATCGAATTTATTAGAAGGTTCACTATGCATGATGTAATAGTGGAGCTTATTACATTTGGCACCTTAAAAGTTACTTTTTATTACCTAATTGTTGTTGTTATTGAGAGTGAGCGTAATGCTAAATAGAATGTATCATTGTATGGAAGGCAAGCTAAACCAACTAAAGCCAGGTGATTTTGATGCTTTAGGGAGTTTGTTGTTAAATCGAGTAATGTTACATGGAGTTTACACTGTATATGGCTATTTCTAAAATCTCATTTTTCTTACTTTGATATATTTTGAAGATATTTAAATTTAAATAAGAAATTAGCTTTTTTTGTGTTTTCTCCTATTTTCACACATTTTATGCTGTATTTAATAACATTTAAAAGGTTATTTTGTATTTAAATCTTTAGTTTTTCATTAATATTTAAATTTACAGCAGTTTTTCTTAATAGAACAGTTTTAGGGATAGTTTTTAATCTCACTAGAAAAGTGAATTGCTTTTAAGACATTTTTGAGAATAACACATTAAAGCTTTTTAATGTTTGTGCAATTTTGTGGAAAATCCAAAACTATCATAATAGGAAGATATTGAGCACACAATTTATGATCAGTGATAAGAGCCTATGAGCTTAGGTGGCATCTAGGTAATAGCATAATAATGGCAAGAGCAAAACGTCTCAGTCCTGAAACCATATAAGCTCCTATCCCTACAGAGTCTACTACAAGCTAGAGAACGCACTGGAAATTCTAAGCAAAAGAAACATGACTTAAGTCTGGAACAAGAAAGTTGGTGAAATAACGAGCAAAGCAAGCTGACCTTAATGGGTCTAAAGAGTTGCCAGTCAAAGCATTGTTACAAAGGGTACATATTACAATAACTTACAAACAAACTAAATTAAATAGAATTTGACTAATGTTCCGAAATTCAGATATTATATTCTAAAACAAATATGGTACGAAATTCATATGGACAAAAAATTTTTTATTACAAATTTAAAATCATTTCCACACGAAAGTGTCAATGTAATCTGTCTAAACATAAGCAATGGTATTTTCAATTTATTTATTTAATAGAAGTTAAATATTCATATTCCTCACTCTTTTTATTTATCAATTTATACAGCACACAAGTGAAGAAGCCAAAAACAAAGATAAAATTACTAGTGCATTATATGTATACACAGCTACATGTAATACCAAAATGTCTGTCTCGGATATTGGTCAACATTTTATTAGACATCGTTAACAGCTCTATAATTTTATTTAAAAATGTATACATACAACGAAAGCTAACGTTTTTCTTTGCCATATGTTATTGAAAAAATGATTAAAATGAGATCATGAAATAGGACTTCAGATAATAAACGAAATATAAATCTTCATTTTACTTACTGTGGTATAACGCACCAATGTATTACTAAATTTTACTTGACAACTATATTTAAATGTATAATGGAAAACACTTACGGAAAAATCTACTTTCAACTCCACAGCAAACAAAAGAAACGACTCAAACGAATTTCACAATGTCTATGCAAAGTTTACAGCGACGTAGCAATATATACGATCAATATACTGACTCATACGCTATAGAATGTTTGAGAACAAGGCAATTACAAGCAAAACAGAAACACGAATCACTTCAGTGCAGGTGATGTAAAACTGCGCAATCGTATATCAAAATAAATAGTCATGGCAAAAATGTTACCATTACTAATATTGAATAATCTACATCATTCCGAACCAAGTGTTCGAGCAAGTAATTTTGATTAATGTGGATTACTTTAAATCAAAGAAGAAAGAAATAATAAGTTAATTGATGTGCAATCTTTTTCGAGTTTGCAACAACATCCTTATTTACATATATTTAGAAAGTAATATGACAAAGTAATCAAATATAAAAATTTTAATATATGTATAAGGATGTTATTTACAACAATTTTAAAACACTCTCTCAGTTCTTAAATAATTTATGTAACTCAAATAAACTATAGAATATTACTTAAGAAAAAGTGAAGCTATTTCCCATGCATTACACAGACTTACTTTTCGAAAACAAAATTGGTTATTAGTGGTTAGTATTTGAGAAAAATATCGTAAGCGAGAGTTTTCATCAAAAACAGGAGAAGTTAGGAACCCAATGTTTAGATAATGAGGTTCAAACAGTGGATTAAACATAATTTTATAAGTTTATAGGAAATAAACAATCAATTAAAAAATATTTACTTTTTTAATTTCCAATCGTGAATAAAACTGACGAATCATTTGGCAATGGGCTTTAATTAAAAAGTATTATAATAGTTTACTTGTTTATTTTTTTGTTATCATGCTTAATTAATTTTAATTGTAAAGAGAATAGTTCAAATATGATTATAATGTGGTTATAAGTTATTGACTTGTTACGACAAGAGATGTTATTAAGTAAATTACACTTTCAATTGCTTTTTTAATTATATTACATCACTACTACATCAGTGTATTTAATAAACTACTTGATTTAGTTGATAAATCACATTCTTACTATTACTTATTTAAAAAAAATCATGTACATTCTGGCAACCATAGAGCAGTACCTAAACGTAGTTGTAATTATTGGTAACATTGGCTGCGAAATGAGCGAGTTGTCACGAGGTTAGTAAATTTTTATCGTTTTAGATAAAAGTATTAAATGATTGAAGTAAGTTTAGAGTACTTAAAATGCAATTAAATTCTAGTAATAACTTTAATTCAAATTGATCATTCGAGAATTTCTAGAACTTGGGGTAATGAGTGATTGTTTATTCTAAAGTAACAAAACTGAGATACCTGTATTTAATCTAATATTGTCAAAACTATTGTGAATTTAATAAAATGTATATGAAATCTACATGCCAAAAACTCATATGAAAGTGGTCTGCTGCTGGCTCAAATGGGAAACAATAATTAATAAAATTTATTACTCTCTTTCAGAAGTTGGAGAAGTTTGGTCTCGTTTGTTTGACCATCGACCTTTGTAAATGGAGAAATAAAATTCATGCTTAAGGAGTTTGAGGTGAATATAGGCTCACCGAGTTAGAATCCTGTTTGATAACCCACCCATTTAATTAAGAATTAACTGCTATAATGATATAAAATGGGTATCACTATTTCGAATCCCAAAAGCGATTTTTTAACGATTTCACATTAACAAATGTCTCGTTTTGGTAGTTATTTAATATTTATGTATAAATATTTCTTATTTTTATGTATATTTTTTTTTAAAGGTATGGTTGGTAGTCATGATAAAAATTTATTTTGAAAGTGATTTGCTCTAAATTTGTGATTTAAAAGTGTAGAATAATATAAAATCGTCTTTTAAAGATATATGGTGTTTAGGTCATCTTATATTCCACATTTTTACTCTACCTTTCTCCTGATATGCTTAGTTAATATACCTCTAATTTTATAATATCACAAGTGTTATTTTAATAATAATGTTTGTATTATACCATGAGCAGTCAGCCGCAAACAAACTGATGCAAAAGTTATTTTGATTTGGTTGGAAATTCATAAAATAGAGCATAATTTTTAAGTATCACCAATCATACTTTTTTTATTATCTAATGTAGATTTTCCTTTGGTCTACAAGTGTTTGCAGGCAATGTACAAAGTACTTAGAGGTGGTTTAAATAGTCCTTAGATATAGTATTTAAACAGTGACTATCAATGTACTTTTTTGTATGTATCAATTCCCTTATACTACATTACTGGTATCAAATTTGTTATAAATTACTTAATCACTAATCAAAAATAAAAGATTTATCTTATAATTTATTGGCAATTCATCATATAACATTATAAAGAAATATAACAAATTGATACCATTGATTAAGTTAAAACTGACAACAATGAATATTTTGCATTCTCTAGCTTACAAAAGAAATCTTCCAGCCTTCTTTATAGTGATATATTTGTCACACCTATTTAACATTTTGTCATATAGTGTGAAAAATAATTGCATTTATTTGTAACAGACAAAAAGCTGCTGTGCTCAAACCAGTTTATAGTTCGATTTCATATTTTTAACCAAATCAATTCATTAAAAGTGTAAACTATTATTAAATTTAATGATCTGATCAATAATGGTAAAGCTGTCATTTTATCTAAATTATTGAAAGGGACATGGCACATAAAATGACACACTAGTGCCTAAAAAGACATATAAGTCAATTAAATAATAACAAAAAATACAATTTGTTATTATTTATGATATTTGATTAGACTGCTACTAATAATTTGATAATGTGTCCACCTAACTATATAAGTAGTAAAATCTGTCTTTGTGTGCTTTGTGAGTTCAAGCCGTAGGTGAACATAGGGCCTTCCCACATGTTATGCTCCTATTGCCTCATAAATCATTAACAAAGAGTGCATTATTTCAAACTGAAAGTGTGAAAATACTTAACTTAAAAAGCATAAAAATTTATCTATTTTAATATTGTCCTATTTTCATCTTGATCATTACAGGTGGGAATTAAACAACAAAACTAATTTACATGTATTCCAGATTTATATGTGTACTATATTTATGTTTAATTATTAGCACATATATAGAATGCTAACTGTCTGCCTGTGGTGTCACCCATGTGAATTAATTTTTTTTTTTCACTTCAGTGGCTATCCCATTCAAATCCTTGTTTCGAGTCTTTCTCAATTGTAATATCAGTCTCACTTTGTTATGAAGCCAGTTCCACTCATCACATAGACTATGCTGCCTGGGGAATTATGATATAGCGTGGTGTAGTAACAGGCATTAATAATGGAGAGCCATCATGACCACACAGGCTGTAATACACAAAATTGTTATCAAATAGTTTTATGTTCAACATGTTTATGCAAATAGGAATTCAATACAATTCCTCTTACCATGTTCCTTATAATGAAAATTCCTATATGAATATTCGCACAACTTTTCATTTCCTTGAGTTAAATGTCAAAATATTGTTTACAACAACATTGTAACCCCCTTTCTGTCATTATGGGATAAATTTTAAAATAATAAAAAAAGATTTCATAAAGTATATCGAGGAGCAGTAATATTAATTTGCAAGTAAATTTGACAAAAAAAATTTCCCATACAATGTTTTCTAAATTTTTTTTCCTTTATTGATAAAAAGTTCAACAACACTTGTTTCTTTATTGCATTGAAGAACATTAATATCAAGGTTTGAAAAAATTTGATGAAAAAAAGTATTATATTTTATACAAACTTGTTTCCCATTATCAATGAAATTTTTAGGAATCCTTTCTTAAACAATGTATATGTTATAAAATCAGCATTCTCTTCAAGTTTCAATCCTTAGTTCAGCCTCTACTTCTGGGTGATTATGAGCCAATAAATAATTCAGTCAAGGCAATTCCTTTATATGTTTAATATGTATATATGAAATTTTATTTTTAGGAAAACGTGGTGACAGTGAAGTTGAAAACTTATTCTCTATTCTTGAGAAAGTAACTGATATCAAGGTAACACAGCTTGACAAAATCAAGAAATCTGGCGAAATTTCACTGTCTGCAGTTAGTGATAAACTGACAATAGCGTTAAGTTTAAGTGAGGACATAAAAACTCAATACAGTGAAATTCAAAAGGTGAATTATATTGAAGAAAATTTACTTAAATTTTAGAACCAAATATGTTTTAGCATTGTCATAAAAATATTTTCTTGACTAGGGGCATATAGTACATTTTACATAAATACCTATTTATTTTAAATTGTCTTGTGTTTTTGTTCGTACTAATATCTCTCTTTATTAGTATGTATACAGTTTAATTAAGTTTTATATATATTTATACATGTTTCTTATCTTATAATACCTAGGTAGGTACTTATTGTTTTAGAAAATATGTTTAAAAATCAACTTTTACTGAACCAATTATAATAGTGTCCGTTTGGCAAACTAGTTATTTTACAAAACCAAAGTCATAAATATGTATTATTTTATTTAAATTTGGATATGATGAAATAAAATCAATAAATATTGAACATCATTGAAGATATATCAGTAAATAAGCAATAAAATAGACTTTTGTATAATTTTAAGTTTAAACGTACCAATTAGTGCTTTGTTAATTTTTTCTTTACTGATACCATGTATTAATGATGAAAGAATGAAATCTTGTTTATTTATTATGTTGATAATTTAATTGGTAGAATTCTATATTTAACATCAATACACAAGAATAACTAAAATGTTTTGTTGTCTATAGAACTGCCAATTAGTACATAAACAAGTTGAAAAAGTTATCACATTTTATCATGTAATGTTCTAAATTCATTAGAATTCAATTTAAGATAATAATTATGTGCTTTCTACTACTAAAATCTTCATTTTCATAGAGACTGGCCCTATCTGTCTTGCATACACATAATGCACACACTGATGTATTTGGTTTTTGGTCTTGTCCTAGTTACTCCATAGCTAATTTATGTGGTAGTATATCCTTAATCTACAGTTTTCACAATTTCATCACATATTTAATTTTTCCAGATAAATCAAGAAAAGTTAGTAGAGAATCGTAGAAAGAGACAAATAGAATGGGACCAGTTTATTGATGACATGAATTTTAAATGTAAAAGAATAGATAACGCATTTGAAGAAAAGGAAGAGGAGCTGAGAGACTTTTACGCAGATCTCAATCACAAATTGAATATTACAAAGTAAAATTCACAATGGATTTAAAAGGTTCTTTAAAAGATACCGTACTGAAAATATATCCTTCCAAAAAGTTTATTACTTTTATAAATGATTTGTCTTTTCAAGAAAGCATTCCCCTGAATATCTCAAAATTTCGTACTTCCAAAAATGACAAGATTTTTAAAGAAGACAGTGTTCAGCGTTCTAAATCAGCATTAGAAATCAACAATGTAGATATGTCAGTTTTGAAAAAAATTAAGGAGCAATTAATCAATGATGGAAGCTCCACAGAAAAAGAAAAGTATTTGGGTGCTAAAGAAATTAAAACTGAAGCTGAAGAGATATTAAATAATGACAAGGATGAGCTATTCCTTGTCATTTCTGATTTACAATGGCTATCAATATATCTGCAGAAAATGAGGGAAGAAAATGTTAATAACGTGTACTTACATGATCTCCTCATAGGATCTCGAGTTGAAATTCCTGAGAATGAGTTATTGAAACGAAATCCCGATTTAGAAGCAAGATGTGTGAAATTAAGGGCTCAACAAGAAGCAAGAGAATATAGAAAAATGACCAAGAGTGTCGATAATGTTAGAATAAAATTCCCTGAAGATACCATTGCTTATCAATGTAAGAACAAATTTGTGTTTTAATAGTATTTCAAGTATAGCAAATCAATTTTAAAATAAGTCCAGCAAGGCTAGGCAAGAGGAAAATCATTTCTATTTCTACAAAAGGAAAGTTATTCGCAATTTCAATTTAGTTCATATAAAAATAGGAATGTAATTATTAGAAAAAAAAAATACATATTTTGACAATTGTTCAAATTTCATTAAATCAGATGAATGATCATATTTGTAATTAATATTCTTTATTGCAAAATAATTTTTATTTATACAACTCTGTATCAAGCAAAATTTTAACAATAAAAGGAAGGAAACTATTTGCAAATGTTGCAATTGAACAAACATTTAAAGGGCTCTCAGTTGATCGGTCTTTGTGAATCCCATTCAAAATAGAAGGATCCTCAAAGTTAAGATAGTTTTGGCTGATGCATTTAAGTGATGTGACCTCAACAAAATACAAAAAATATCGATATGCACCTATAGTTATAATAATTATGCCCTTTTTAATGTTATAATCTTTACTTATTTGCAAAATTCTTTTAGGAACTGCTAGACTGTATTGTTTTACATGACACAATAGTTTAAAATATTAAAATTATATTGTAATAGGATACAGAATGTATTTTCTTGTATAATGTAATTTTTCTAATTTATATTTCAGTGAAACATTTGAATCGCCAATTGATTGCTGTTGGACAATTTATAATTTCAATCTTTGCTGGGTTCCTCTTTGGATTCAGAGGCATTGAGTTAATGATTGGTACTTTAGATTTTGGATTCCGATTGCTGCTGGGCGTAATGTGTGCTTTAATTATTACATTAGCTGAAATATATTTCTTGGCAAAGAAATTAAATGAAGAAGCAACATTCATGGAAACTGTACAACTTGAGGGCCAGCAAAATATGTAAACGAACCACCAAAATTAAATACATCTAATAATGAAAAAATGAAAGAGCACCAAGACTAAATAGAACTATTTTTAGCTTTAGCATAAGTTTTCCAAAATAAGCAAAAAAAATAATACAGAAATAAATTCTTTTTATGAATTTTTAGTATACAATCAGATGTTTATGATCATTTACAGTTATAAATAAAATTTGTTTGGAGAAATGACAGTGTTTATATTGCCATCTTATCAATTAACCCAAAATTCATAATAACTATTACATGTTATATATTATTTTATTATATATTATAATGATTTCACACAAGTGGGAGTTCATCATTATAAAGATATCAGTCATTTCCATCACTAATAAATGTTTCACTTCCTACTAAATTTACTGTTTCCCAACTGATTTTTGAAAACAAGGTTTCATCAGAACTTAATGTTTTAGGCTCCTAGCAATCTATTTTGACCATTTTCAGAGTTATAGCCATATGTGTATGTAAAACTCAACATTTGAATGGAGTAATGAAACGCAACTTCCAAAATGATCTCAGAATTCCTGAAATGTTGAATGAATTCCTCCTGATACATTTTGAAGAATCTTTAGTCTTTCAACAATATGTAAAATACCCTTCCGATAAATTCCAAAATCTATCCAGTTTTTTTTTAAATATTCTCAACTGTTGCTAAACGCATTGAAATCAATTGATTTGTTCAAGACATACTGCTTATAAAACTACGTTGAATACTGTAAAGCAGATCAAAATCAAATAATACATTCAAAAGACAATGAAAGTGTTATAAAGTGGCATATTTCAACTTCGTGTTATGAAGTTGAAATATCTGTTTTTCATTTCCATTTTGCAAAATAAAATTTTCAACAGATTTTGACCTTTTAGGGTCCTAGAATTACTATTTTAACCGATAAATTCCAAATTCTAATTAGGTTTTCTGTTCAAGAAACAGATTTAGCAAATTGCATCAAAATCGGTAACTTAGTTATAGTTAACTAAAAATGTGGAAAAAAGTATTTCTTTCATATTAATGTCAAATTCTTGATGAATTGAATCAAATTAATTAAGAATTTCTCCATCAACAAATTAACACGTTACACAATAGAGTATTATAACAAAGCGTTCGAAGATATAGTTGGAAATTTAACCTTTTTTTAATATGTATACATTTTCAACTCTAAGAACTTTGCATGTATTAGAACTACATTTTGAACGTGACAGTAGTTCAACAATTTACTGTTACATTATCTTTGAAAGCTTTGAACTCAAAAGCAATAAGTTTCAGGGATGAGCTGCAAGAACAACCGTCTTTCAAATTTGTGAGCGTGAAAATCTCGTAAAACATACGCATTATTTAAAACTCAAGAAGCTCAAAGACACATCAATAAATCTTATAGTGTGAAATTCAATAAATTTTGAAGTTTTATTTAAAAAGAAAAATGTGACATGCTGCCGAAAAAATTGTGTCGATTGTGGACCTAATGCAGTGTCACGGGTTCAAGCATTTTCAGTCTGGTAATTTTAATGTTAAAGATGAACCTTGTTCTGGCGACCTGATAATGTCGATGCCATTTTGGAAAAGAGCAGAACAAAATCGGCAAACAATTTTTTGCGACGTAACAAGAGCTGAGAATTGATTACAAAACAGTTTTGAAGATTAACGACCGCGTGCGAGCACCACAATATAACTACGGAGACGCTGCGTTCGCGCACAATCGCCTGGGCGCGACTGGCTGCACTTTGTAAACGAGCTTGGGGGGCGCAGCGTGACACGACCTTTAGCAAGGTCGCAAGGTTGGAACATTGTAAATTTTTAGAATATGTTCTAAACTATTTTTCTCAGAAACACTTCACTGATTATGGTTTCTTTGGCAAAGCTGTTCTAAAAAAAAAGGAATTATGAATATTTGCGGAAAAATAGATGATCGATTCCAGCGTAGCAAAAGGTTTCTAAAAAACGTCAACTCTATTAGTATATCGTAACATTATTTTTCGATAAAACATCTTAATCGTTTTACCTGAAACAAATTAGATTTAATAATGAAATAGCACATTTGGAAAAGTAGCCAGTGTTGCCATAATTAAATATGATAATCGACAGATACACGGGAACAGAACTTTCTCACGAATGTATGAAGTAGGGATGTTGCAGATACAGTTTTTTTAAAATTCGCGGATGCGAATGCGGATACGTATTTTTGAAAGCTCACATCCATGGACGGGGATGCGGATTCTATTATTTTTTTTTAATATTATTCATATGGGTACAGAAGATATATGAAGAAAATAGTATAAATATTTAATATTTATAGAAATTATCAAATATTTAATAATTAAATATTTGGTTATTTAAAAAAATATTTTCATTTTTATTTCTTTGCATATACTACTGCCATAAATTTTAAAATAACCATTTACCTTCTGGGGCAGGGTACAATGATAATTTTATGTAATAAAGTTGTAAGCAAGATTGATTTTATTCACCTTTTTATGTTATAGAACAATATCGACATCATTGAATACTGAGATGGTTTTGTTTGGTAACTAAAATATGATACGCATATTGCTAGGGAATGCATAAGATAAGTTGCGCATGAGTATAGAAACATATATACATGTATAAGTCTCCATACCACGAGATGACCTGAACGTGTAACGTCAAGTTTGATTTTACTCCCATGATTGTTCATATCGGGCTTATATATGAAAAATCGATTATTCTAAGGAGTAAACTACAAAACTAATTGTACAGTACCATACATTACTTACATGAAGGAACTAGTGACGTGAAAATAGGTAGGGGTACCCAGCAAATGAAATACAAATCGAAACCAATCAGAAAATTTTATACCTATAAAATTTTGACTACTCTTCAGTTCGAAAATTGATGGACATAATTACTTTGGACTCTGCATCTGCATGCCTCACATTGTCCAACGCCATAACTTCACTACACTGAATTAGATACCCGTTTTGTAATTATGAAACCTTTACAAAATATGACTACATTTTTTCCCACAATTACTCACCTCTTAATTGCTTCTATCCGATCTCTATAATGTTTCGAGAAATTACATCAAATTCGAATTCATTATTTTAAGTTAGCAAATGACGAGCAACCATGATTAAAATGGTGGCCGTTTTTTTACTTAAAAGAGAAAATATTAATATTTGCAATAGGTTTTAGTTAATAACGTTCGTAAATAATTTGCTGTTTGGGCAAAATTCGCCAGGATTGGGAAAATTGTAGGATTTGACGTTACATTTTGAGAAAACGGTGACTCACATTTTAAGATCTACCAGATGGCGCTTTTAAGGTAAATACTTATTTACATTTTACGCAATCAAACATGGCGTAAATTAAAAATGACTTACATTTTACAATCTAACAGGTTGCGATTTCAATGAAAACACTGACTAACATTTCTCGATGTAACAGATGGCGCTTTTGAAGAAAACGCTGACCCACATTTTATGATCTACCAGATGGCGCTTTTGAGGAAAACAGTGACTCACATGTGACGATCGTTAGATGGCACTTTTAAGGAAAACATTGACTTACATTTTACGACCGTTAAATGGCGCTTTTAAGGTAAGCACTTATTTACATTTTACGATCAAACAGATGGCGCTTTTAATGAAAACACTGACTAACATTTCTCGATGTAATAGATGACGCTTTTGAGGAAAACGCTGACCCACATTTTAAGATCTACCAGATGGCGCTTTTAAGGAAAACGCTGACCCACATTTTAAGATCTACCAGATGGCGCTTTCAAAGAAAACGCTGATTTACAGTTCATGATCTAAGAGATGGCGCATTTTTGAAAGCTGAGTTACTGGCACGATAGCGACAGCGAAGGCAATACTAGTTGCTACTGTTTCACGATCTAACGGATGGCGCTTTCAAAGAAAACACCGACTTACATTTCACGATCTAACAGATGGCGCTTTCAAAGAAAACACCGCTTACATTTCGATCTAACAGATGGCGCTTTAATGAAAACAGTAACGTACATTTTACGATCGTCGGACTTTAAAAGAAAAACGGACTTTTAATGAAACAGTGCCCTTCAAATACCACCCATACACAGTATCAACTTATTGCGATTTAATCCGGGTTCAAGTGTAGTTGCTGAGAAAGAATATACAATATCTTTCTACAAAACTATAAAAGAAAGGAGACCAAAATTTGTAAAACCATAGCGACCTTTGAAGATGATGTATCTGACGATTACATAGTTAACAAAATAGATTGAAAGCAAATTAACGAACCTCGAAGAGGTTTTGTTATTGATTCTAATTTTATATATTTTTATTTTTTGAATATTTTTGCTGTATCAGGTAGAATTTTTGCTGAATGATTTTTTGTTTTGAATTTTTTAATTATTTCGCTGTAAGTAGTTACAGGTACCACTTAGGTATTATGATAGTAATAATAATAGGCTAGTATTGAGAGTGCTGTGTTTCCTTTAAGAAAATAAATATTATTCAAAATTGTTTGCATTTTGATGACCTGGCCCTCTGATGTATTTATATGAAGAAAATATAAAAAGCTACTTAACTTTGTCCAAAAGACCTTAGAGACGACTTTGGCAAATAGGATGTTATTTTATTCCTTTTGGAAGATTGCGTCACAATATTGCCCTACTTAAATCAATATATCGCAATTTCAGCATTATAGGTCTTAAAAGGGCTTAGCAATGCAAGACTGGCAAAGTTGGGCACATTGACACCTAATTTTGCCCGCATGTTGATATTTCAATAACTCCTAAAATAATTTAGTTTCGAGGCTTATGAATAACAATTTTGAATCTATGATTGACGGTTATTAGTGTAATTACTCATGATTTTCAATAAAACACGTGTTTTATAAGTTATGATCGAACAATTGAAAAAAGCAGGCAAATTTATAGGACTTGACGGAAACTTTGTCAGCGTGAATAATATTTTTACCCATACTAAATTACAGTTTTCTACTTCTAAGAGTCTTCGAGCTAAGTCACGGACAGACAGACAAACAAACTAATGGACATGACGAAACTAAGCGGTCCTTGTTGACTACGAAACCCTAAAAATAACATCGCCGCCTTTTCAGGTTCCAATCCGTTTTGCAAAGTTTCATAAGTTAAAGCTACGGTACTGAATAATTGTTCTCAATGAAAACACAGGTCAATGGTGGTGATAAAATATGCGTTCTATTCATAATATTTTTAATTCGTCTCGATGAATTGTCTACATCGCTATAATAAAGTGATTCCTTTACATTGAACCTTTTTTTATTGCGGTAAGATAGCAAAATATCAGTGCTATAATTTTCTATAGTATATAATTTGTTATAATTTTCAAGTGCTATAATCTTGAATAAGAAATATTGTGTTTTAAACATGGCCTGCAGTCCATACCAGACCTTTTTAGTTTATCTCTATCTTTTTTCGATGAATCTTTCATTGTCTTTCTTTTAGCCTCTTTATATTGATTTAGATTGTAGATTCACTTATCCAATACACTATTAATTGCAGAAAATTCGTATTCAATAACTATTAACACACAAAACTCACTCTATTCACAATAACACTCAAAAACTGCAATGTTCATATGATAAACGCAATTAAACCCATAATGATTAATCTAATAAATCTAAGGGATAAAAATGACATTCAATAATAAATCTGTCGAAACTTTTCATCGAAACTTACGGTATATTTTGATTAATCAGCACGTGCTCACGGCATACGCTACTCACCAGCCACATCCAATTTTTTTCTTGTTGCGATCGATGTGGGTACATTGGCATCAACATCCGCATTGATTAATGCGGATGCGGATGCGATTGCAAATGTCCAAATCTAAACGGAAGCTCTGCAATCACAGATATGGATGCGAATATCCGCAACATCCCTTGTATGGAGTCCCGGTCTGCACCTTGTACATTTGTAATTTAAAAACGTCATTATTAAACGAAAGTGTTTTGATTCTCATTTTGGCTTTTTTTTAACTTAGTTTTTTTTACAAATGTACTCAATGTTTTATAGGGTATTATTTTAATTTAGTGGGTTAAAACATCTTTGAAAATATATAAATAACTATTTCATTTATTTAGATTAAGTTAATCGTTTTTAAAATATATTAAATTTATAGCATCTGTATTTATACCGAGCATTAGATGGAATCCCCATGTTGTCGGTCTCGAACTTCCGAAAGGTATTCACACTGTCGTTCTTTATTCCTGGCAACGAGAACGGAAAGCAACCCGCCAATAGACGATTATTCTTCGAACGTGAGTGGTTACCATGCGTCGCCTACCATAATCCACCATTTGCCATGGTAATTAATCACCACTGATGATTTGGTTTTGATATTTCCTGCATAAGCAAAATGTGTTCAAAAATGGTGCCAGTATGTTCAATCACACCTTTCATTCATTCACCAAACCCATCCGGTCTGATCCAGTCCTGCTCGGCCGACGGATACATCCATCTCATTAAGTATCCCATTGCTTTTATTTTGAAAAATATTGTCTGATATTTAAATTTTTATGTATGGAAATTGCTAGATATAAGATTTTTTAATGAGCAGATGAAGAGCGACTGAAATTGGTAACATCATTCATAAAATATGGCGTTCGTGGCCAAATGTGGTTACTAAAGTCTTTGTCATAAATCTTCATCCACATTGAGACGGTCGAGCTGAACAAAAAAGAGGCAACTCGTTTTATTTTATTTTTTTGTTTTCATCATTTCATTTGAAATAACTTAAGAGCATACCTCCAACTTATAACTTCCATTGATCGTTTATTTTTTAATCGACCTTTGTCCCCTTGGCCACAGTATATCATAGATCGTTTTGAGACTATCCTTAAGTTTTTAAAAAATCAGACTGTTTGCGGTAGATATACCCCGAACACCCTTCTTTATGTACAGGATATCCATTTCATCATCAGCTCCCACGCTTATAGCGGGCGTTTTAAATGCCAAACACAATGCATGAGGATCACACCCAGTCCAGTCAGGACAGGGAGACTCCTGTGGAGGACACCGAGAGCCAGGACTACGAGGTGCTCGGACCAAATACTCCAACGCACGTTCCGACCGACCCACGCCACCGCGCCGATATACTTGACATAGTATATGTTAGCTAATCTGTGAATATGAAAGTCATTTACGACACGGACACCCAGTACCTGCCTATCCTCATAACTGTAGGGATCGGGGCACGGCACTTGCCACCGCAAACCGTGAGGCAGCATACAGACTGGGTGACATTTAAGGCGTCCCTAGAAACGCTGCACTTGGGATCCTCATTTGCGACCGCTGCTGACGTGAATACACTCGCTAATCAGCTGGTGAGTAAAATAAGGAGGGTCCAGTTCATGGCTACAATCCTCCTTCTTATATCGACGTCGCGTCGTAAGGACCTGCCTTCGCACATCAAAGAGACTACAACAAAAACACAGGCTACACAAACTCTGGGCTTGCACCTGCTGTCTCAAACTTAAGAAAGAGCTTTAAAATCTCGCTAGATAGATATCCATGGAAATCGGAGACTTTCGTGGTGCGACAGCGACAATCAACCGGGCTGGTGAAAGCTTAAAGAACTTTAATCAGCTCTGCTGCCAGCTCACCAGAGTGTTAACACCCATATGCCCGATTGCCAAACGTGCGGAGTTTGTTGTTACGATGCCCAAGCTCGAACGGAGATGATAGCCGATTATTTGAAAGAATAATTCAGCCCGAACTCCCCAGTCACCTCTATTGCTACAAGAACATTACGTCTGTATAGAGGAGAGAGTGCCTAAATTCATGGCCACCCCACCTTCCTTTGGAGATCAATTTCTATCCCCATCCGAACTACATAAGATCGTACTACATCTGCCTAAAAAGAAAGCTCCTGGACCAGATGTATATCGATGGCGGCGCTGAGGCATCTCCTTAGAAAGGCGATGGTGGCCATGAATCAGGTTTTCAACGGTATACTCCACACCAGCCACTTCCCCGAAACCTGGGAAAGGGGTAAAGTTATATCGATTCCGAAAGCGGGGAAGAATCCACACGGATCGGAGAATTTTTGACCATCACCCTCCTTTCACACGTGGAAAAAACTTTTAAGCGTGCTCTACTGGGTAAACTATGTTCCTTCCTAACCTAACCCCGCGACAGGAACAATACGGATTCTGTATTGGCCACTTAACCATGCTTCAACTAATAAGAGTAATGCACTACCTGGCATTCTAGAACAACTGCGGACGGCACACGGTGCCCAGTGCTCTTAGATATGGAGAAGGCCTTGATAATGGCCTTCTTCACAAACTACTAGATACCCCAATGCCGTCAGCATTGACAAGGGTCATCGCCAGTTTCCTCCACCAATGCAATTTCTGCGTTGATGTCAAAGAGGCACTATCCGCCCCCGCTCGATCTGAGCAGGAGTCTCGTAAGGCATCTGCCTATCTCCCAGCTTTTATGCAACGTACACAGATGACATACCGACGCTACGAGGTCATCTCGATGATTAGGAGGATGACGTGATGTTGACGCAGTGCGCTAATGACAGCGGTTACTTCGCATCATGACGACGGACCAACCTAGCCTCCAAGAAGATTCAGTGTGTCTTTGATGTGCTGCTCGAATGGCTGGACAAGTAGAGGATGGCTGTCAATGTCGGTAGGATGACCGCTCTATTGAACGGCAGGCAACGAATCATACCAGCCCAATTACATCTGAGGGGTCAAGATGTGTAATGTAGAACTTGCAATCGACATCTGGGCGTCAGCTATGTACCTGGGGCCAAATAGGTGCCTAATAATGAAAAATTCTTTTCATTTAAGGCAAGTTAATAAACTACAGGTATGATCTATACTGATATACGGATATAATGGAATGAAAAAAAAAAATAATTGTAATAGGGAAAATTTAATTTTAAAATTTCAGTGTTTTTAACTATTGAACAATAAAAATTTATAAAAAGTCTTAAAATTTGTAATTACACAATAATAGCGAAAATCATCATAAATTTTGCCTAATTTTTACAACCGGTGTTATTATTTTAATTGTAAATATATACATTTTTTAATAGTTTTCTTAATAGTTTTGCAGTTTTTGCTTTAGTTATATCTGGCAGTACAACACCCTCTTTCATTCATTAAACGTCAAAACTATCATTCAACAGTTCAGCTTATACTAATCAGTCAATCAGTTTCAGTTTGCTTTTGATGGCGATCGTAAGTTAATGTGCTGGAAATTGTCTATGTTGATAAATTATCGTCTGTACGATAAATGATTTCCCTCAAAATGAATTGTCTAACTATAATTATACAATTTAAATTTTAATAAGGAAGGCATGTTTACAACGGAATAGTTTCTTACCAAATGACGTCCAAGTGAAATTAAAAGATTCGAATTTTATGTAGTGTAGTGTATCAGGTGACTGTGGCAATATGCCGGGTTTAATTGCAGTCAGTGAGTTTATCGAGGAAACCAGAGAGGATTATAATTCACCAACAACATCAACTTTTGTGTCTCGCATGCCACAATGTCGTCAAACAATCAACGCCTTAGAAGAGGTATTTTGCGTTTGATATTGTTATTTTATGTATAATTTCGTTCTATTGAATGTACTTGTATTTAAATTCCAATTTTTTATCCCATTCCCTAGAAATTGTACAAATTTTCAAATAATTATTAATTATTTAATAATTTTACAGACAGCTATTTTTTCTATTTTTCTTTATGTAAAATATTTTTCTTTATATGTTATTCGTTTATTTTCAAATATCTAATTCATTATTTTGGCTTTAAAATAATATGAATGGAATTTTGAGAATTTATTTGTTTTATTAGCAAAAAAATTATTAATTACAATATAATTTTGTTTATGCCATGGTAACTATCGCGTAAAAACTAAAAATTGACATATCGATAGAAAATCGATAGATTTAAAACCTAACAGTATGCTAACAAAGCATCAGCTTCAGAAATAAAAGGTTCTGGGTTCAAATCCTGGATGGTAAACAAGGTTTGTTGCTGTGATAATACTCATAATTGGATATAGTTAAGTGGCAAAGATCCAACCCACATATGACTATTTATGGGTTAGATATTTTCAGCTTAACTACATCCAATTCATAATCCTAGACAATACTATTATTTTTATTTCTCAAAAAACTTGTATGCAAATGGTTATTTAAATGTTAAAAGTATATAAACTATATTGAATGACTATACAATAAAGTTAGGTAAGAAAGTGTAAACTGTAGTTGCACAGTTTACAATTATATGTATAATCATCAGGGTAATAAAATGTTAGAGTGAAATAAAGACATATTTAATAATGTCTAAGAATAAGAATGCATGCCCTATTAAATGCCAAAATATATCAAGTACTTTTTTATTTGTAAAAATTATAGTACAGAATACAAGCAGTAGGGACTCCATTACATGTGTATAATTTACAGTTTAGAGAGTCATTACAATTTATATTGAAAATAAAAATCTATTCTCTGTTGTTGTGAAATAATTTACCCATGTTTGTGATCCAAATTTTACTTCAAAGCATGTCAAAATAAAAGATATGGGATGTAACATCCAGAATAGATGAATTAACAGAAGGAGTTCTAAGAGTTTAAATAAATTTGCTTCATATTCACAACTTTTTTATTTTTGAATAATAATATTCATAAAAGTTTAACTCTATATAGTATTATACTTAATAAAAATATAATTTAAATGTGGTAGAACCATGCTCTGGCAAACTTGGCTGCGGCAAGCACATGGGCTGGCTCAACCAGTGAGGTACCACACTCTTAACAGAATATTGACTTCTGTCGTTGCATTTTGTCCAGTAATTAAGATTTTTGCTGTCCCACTCTTTCCTCCGTCAACCCATTGCCCCTTTTCCATACCCTCCTGCCCATTACCCTCTGCATCAAACATCCTATTCCTACTCAAGAATCCCGCAATGCATTATGGACTCTTTTGAGGTTGTGAAATTTCATGGGTACTCTTTCGTGTGTATTTCTATCTGTTCATCCAGATCACATTAAAATGGCCAAATGAATTGTAATAAAATCTGCATAGATACAGATTATGATTGAGGATATGTTTTATCAAAAATAAATTGTATAATTACCATAAAAGTAGCAGCAATATTCAGTGGAGAATCAAAACTGTTGTCAGGACCAGCACAGGATCTGGATCGAAATTGAAAGTGAAATTGAGATCGTCATTACTAAATTTTGATCCTTAATTATTATTAAATCTTTACATGATAGGGCTGCGATTAAATCTCTATTTAAATTCTAAAAGAAATGTGGCCATTAGGTTGATGTTAAATGTTTGATGATTGATAGGTTAATTTCATAAAACTTGTAGAGTAGTGATTTTGTAATGAAGTGTAGTAAAATTACCAAATGGTTGTATATGTACGAGATAAACTATAAGAGGACATGAAAATCTGAGCACACTTGCCCTTTTTATTGTAAAATAGTTTATGAACCTGTTATATATGAATTCCTGGAATAATAGACTTGGAAATCTATTACTGGTATAACAGCATATGTTAATAAATAAAGAAAATGTTAGGTCCAAGCCAGTTTCACTATCTGGATCACTAGTTTACTTATGAGGTTGGCCTTGTATAGCATTCCAAAAGCTGGAATGTCTCAATTTATCATCTGAAATCATATTCGTAATTCAGATAATGTGGAGAATTCTCCACATATATTGAATTTTTATACATTGTGAATATTGCTTATTAACCTATCAGCATGATGCTAATGAGTATTATGAATTTTGAATGAAAAAAGTGAAAATTAAAGATTTAGACAGATTTTACACCTGTATAAAACCCACCATAACCTGGCTTTTAAGATAGCATAATGGAAGAACAAAGCTTTTGTGAATAATACTAATAATAGAGAGCATTAAATCATCTGAATAGGAGCATAAATCGAATACTATATGTGGTATATACATATTACTATACATGGCATAGTTATATTTATGCGTATGTGTATATATATATATACACATGTCATATAAAATATGGTTTCTACAATTAAATTTATATACAAACATCTAACGTTTAAATTTAAATTAAAGGAAGATTCAAGATTGAAGGAAAATAATCTAAGTTCGATTTTGAAGTTTGAATTGAAATTGTGTTGAGAATTTTGTACTTTTTCTTGTTAGCAAATGTCAGAATATAGACTTAAACAAATGAGATTTTTTCCACTTATTGTTTACCTAAATTCAATGTGCATTGGTCATGTCTCACTTTAGTCCTTGTATTCTTTGAGACAGCATTGGACACTTTCTGTTTAATTCACACAATAAGGGCTATATCTCTTTTATTATGTGAAAATTAAAAAAAAAGATAATGAACTAAATTAAAAATTTAAATTTCTTTTTCATACTGTAAATTGGTACTTGTCAATAACATATAAGGTTATCTACAACTGCAGTACACAGTTGGTGTATGATTGAATAAATACACAGACAAATCTATAACTAATGAGATTTTTAGCGACCACACAATAACATAAAATATTTTGATTTGATTTTTACATTTGCAAAACAAAAGATGCACATAAAAAGCAGTATGTTAGAATTTGAATCTTATTCTTAGCAAGAAATAAAATAAACTGGAAGATCATAAATTGATTTTTTTTTAATTTTGATTTCTGTATTTTAAATATAGCAAATTTTTGTGAAGAAAAGAGAATGAAACCGAGACAATATTGGATAATAATTCTAAAAAAAAAAATTCAGGTTTTTATCTGAACTGCTCAGAAAAAATACATCAAGAAGCAAAAATGTACTTTCATCAAAAATTCTATATCTAGAGGAATTTGATATTAGTTTATAAACAAAAACAACATTGTATATATAACCTATAATAGTCAAACATATAATAGGGAAAAGAAAAGTAAGCATGCTTATATTAATTTTCAAAGATTTTTTGAATTGGGCATGGAATATTATGATCATAATCATCTATATTAAATCAATCTAACACAGCATAGACAAGGTGTGAGTAAAGCAAGAGCTGAACTATTTAGATTCCCAAAAACATAGATAAAAATAATAGTATCAAATGAGAAGTGATGGCATAACTAAGTGTTAAGCCCCTATGATCTACAGGTCCGTCCTACTGAGACTGAAGGCGGGGGTGTTTAGTAGCCACTTATTTTATAGAATAGAAGAACTTTTACTCAAAGAATTATAGTCTTATGTTGAATATTTGTTGAAAAAAGAAATTGGTTTTGTAAACGCGTCGTACTACCGTTGTTTCCGTTTTTACGTAGTGCACGACGATAGCTTCTGAAAAAATGCATCAATAGAATGTAAATAAATGACTATTGCAAAAAGCGTGGTTGTTTCATATTTTTATTTTCCAACTAATGAGGTGCACCCTCCCACAATCTCTTTGTTGGAAATTGAGGAGTTTATATCTTAGGCTTTCACTCAGGGCTAGTGCCAGTTAAAGATCGCTACGACTGTTGTCGCAAATGAGGTAACAACGTTCAGGATTAACGACTCGACGTGCTCTCCTAGCCGTGAAACGAATAGTTTTTAATTTGACGTGAGTTGAAAATTCATTAATTAATTCGCCCATCATCATCAGGCTTTAAATCTGGTGCCTTTTGGCAAGAAACAACACTCTTCGCCACTCGGCCACCGAAAAACATATGGCGACAATATTACAAGAACGCATTATGTTACGTCTCGTCAAATTCACGTGCATCTGTCAAGTGAAGAAAATAAATTTATATTAAAATAAAATTTAGTTTATCGTACGGCTATAGTTTCTTCTGCAATACTGACCATTAAAGTAAGTACTTTTTACAAACCTCCGTATACGTTGTTCCGTAGGTCCAGCTTGTGTAGTATAGGGGAATTACACACAACGATGTGCAATCACTCCTTACGTTGATAGTGTTATTTCCATGTATGTTTTAGATTTGATGGCATAGCTCCTATTATTTTCACACCTATTCACGTGCTATATAATATATTTACATCAGTCAATTATTTATCGATAATCCTACCTTTCTCATTTGAAGTGCCAAGTAATGGTAAAGCAGAAATGATGATTAATGTACTAGAAAAATGCAGTGTTATCAAGTTATACAAATTTATAAAAGGTCAGGTATCAGGGATCGCGGTATATAGCCCTGCCAAGTCAAGCAAATTATAGTCGATAAATGGTGGAATTTCGAAGTAAAGAAAGTAGTTGGTGAAAAGAAGAAATCATGATGAATTAACTGTCTGTAAAGCTTGAACACAGAGTGCAAAGAAAGGATTGTTTAAAAGATAAGCTGAAAGTACATATAAAGGTGCAAAAATTAAAGCTAAAGAGTGTGCATAAAGAAAAAAGAATAACAAAAGGACGCTCGGAGGTTCTCGGATAATTCCTAACAAACCTAAAACCTTTTCTGGAATATGATGAAAAAGGTCCGGAATGATTCCGAGACATCGTGTACAAATGTAATTAGAGACGATAATGTATTTTTACTCAATGAGAAAATTCACGTGAAAGAGCCCTCGAAGAATGATTTCGAAAATATTTTTACATATGAGGATACAGTTGCAGATGACAATGTAACGGCAACGAAATGTGTAAATGATAACAAAAATGAAAATGAAATTACGATATATGAAATTATGAAACCACTAAAACGTATGAAAGTTGGAAAAGCTGCCGGACATGATAGGGTTTCATCAGTGATTTTGAGAGGTGGTTGAGATAGTGTCTAACCTGCTTACCAGCTCTTCAGTAAATGCTGGAAAAACCATAGGGTACCTAATGACTGGTGCAAAGCCGTTATTGTACCCTCTATAAAGGGAAATACTTATTGCAGACTTGCACAAATTACCGCCCTATAAGCCTCCTCAGTGCTGTTGGCAAACTGTATGCTTAAATCGTAATTGAAAAGGTTGTGAATGATACTCAAAATAAGATCTGTTATATACAAGCAGGATTTCAAATAGAGCTGGGATGTATGGACCAATTTTTTTTTCTCTGCAGAACGTTACGGAAAAGCTTCTTGCCAAGGACCAAAGGGTTTTCTGTATTTTCTAATCTTTTATTATTATTATTATTTTCGAATTAGATCTGAAAAAGCTTGTGAAACAGTAAAAAGAAATGATCTATAGAGAACGCTATGCATGCATTGTGTGAGTGGCGGATTGATACAAACACTCCTATTTCTGTACAGGGGTTCCAGTACCGTCAGTACGCCTAAATAAATGCAGAATTCACTGACTAGTTAACATTAGCAGGGGTGTCAACCAGGGATGTGTAGCTTCACCGTGGCTATTCAATCTATTCATGGATGGTTGTCTACATAATCTGAAAGACTATGAGTCTGGATTAAGAATGGATGAACTGTTTGATAAATACCTCCTGTACGCCGACGACCAATGAATTCTTGTGCCTCAGCGTACGAGTTGCAAATGTTACTAAAATGAATGATTCTGTTGAGAAAAGAGGTATGAAAATAAATGTTAGCAAGACTTAGGTAATGGTGTTTGACTAAATACGATGCATATAGGAGACGAGTGTCGAACAAGTGAATTAATTTGTATACTTGGGTAGTCTGTTCGCAAATGATAGTAAACATGAAGAGATATGGAAAGGAGAATGAATGTGGAAAATAAAGAGAATAAGGCCGTGTTTGCTATTATTAATAGTACACGTTTCTCACGACAAGCTTGTTTGGCGATTCATAATGGGGTTCTTATCCTTATGCTTATACATGGTAGTGTATATTGGGTATGGCAGAAGAAAAATAGAATCTAGGCTGCGGAAATGCGATGTCAGTATAATATATGTGTAAATATGTTGTATATGTGCAATATATAGTGTAAAGTGTCTTTGAAAAATATATGTAAGGACAATGATGTCAGAGAACGGTGTAGTTAAAGGAATATAGTGACTAGAGTAGAAAAAGGTATGTGGTTTGGCCATCAGGAAAATATGAATGGACGTATACTGAGAAAATGCAGTATACAGCTAATGAGGTTGGCAAGGTTGGCAAGGGGTCGCCCTAGAAAATCCTATACAAACAAGATTGGTAATTATGGTCATTGACCAACTGAATTGGACTGGACATGGTGTATCAAAGCATAAAACGGTACTCTTTAACGACAAACGGCACGAATGTGTAGATTGAATTAAAATGTATATCATGTCAATCCTATACGTTACTCAGAACTAAGCAACAACACAGCGGAGCTCGTTAGCGATACTTAACAGATAAATACGGTGTATTGGTTTATTGTGTCTGAATTGTATTATATAACTTCTATATGTAACTATTGTAGGTCATTTCATTACTTACTAGAAATAATATCATTCAGAGGATAAAGTTAAATATCGCAATATTGTTCTGGATTTGCTTTTTTTATCGTATGGTCCATTCAATAATTTATTTGATTCTATATGAGACAATCCTATTCTTGCTAAGTGGCTGAAAGCTACATACGTCTTTTAACCCACTTGGAAAAAAAAAAGGAAAAGGTTCACTGGACTGGCGATTTGCAAAGAATAAAAATATGTATAGCAATTATTAACATTACCACTAGTTACTCAAGTTCTACCATTTTCCAGTGAAATGTGGAAATACCGAAAACGAGTAGGTTTTGAAAAGCAACCAACTTAATCGATGAGCTGACGAAAGTGCGAGTCCGAGGGTGACTGCACTTTACCTGATTATGCAAGACCTTGTAATTATTGTCAGCGTCACTGGAAAATTCAAGATGGGAATCGGTATATGTATTAACAATAGTCTTAAGCCACGAGTAAAAGTTAGATGAATTGTGAAATTTAATTATCTAATCACTAAATTTTTTTTAAATAATAAAATAAGAATCTCCTGCAAAAACCTTTAAATAATTAGTTGTTTTTGTAGTTAGTGCTAACTAAAACAAAGCAAATTAAAAAGTATAAAATAATGAAAGCAAACAGCATAAAAATTAACAAAAGATAAGTAAAATTAAAAAATTTGTTTATCAACAAAGTATTGAGTCAAAATGATTTCAAATTGTGAAAATCGATATAAATTCGCGTTTGGCATATATTTAGCTGGCAGTGCTGACACCGACTTCAAAAACAAGTTATTATTTAATTATTTTAAGGTATTTGAAGGCGATTTTTTTTTTTTTTACCACGTTTAATATGCCAACGCATTTTATATTAAAATTTCGAATTTCAGTTAACATTTGAATTGAACAGGTTCTAAAGTACAGATCCTATTCAATACATACACAACATTTTTCTTTAGGAATATTGCACATGGATTTGTAAAATAAAATATTGAGCGACTTAATAATTTAATATTTACTGCAATTTCATTCTAAACTCTTACCGCCAGCTTTGGTAAACTATGAGGCTAGGATTCTTAGATAGATGCTTATCCTGCTATCTTTAGTATCACGCTATCCACTTAACGAGTATCCCGGTATTACATTTCTGGTCCCGATAGTTTTAATCTATAAAACGATCGGGACCGTTTTATAGGCGTTCTTAAAGATTTCTATATATTTATTTGTGAAACGTGTAAAATGGATATGCTTACACGACTGTAATTACGTCAGCTTGGTATGTTGGGAGGTTAGACTATTGTAAATCTCCAAATATTTAATAGATGGAAATGTTGTAATGCTGCCCGCAATGAAGTTGTTCGAATAGGCAAAGATGGTAGACTAGGAATTTGTTTTATAAAATAAATAAAGTAAAGAAAAATAAAAAAAAACCGACTTCATAAAATAAACTAATCCAAAACAAATTAATTTGCATTAAAAAGTAAAAAATAATTGCGTATTCTTCTACAACTTAATAATCAACTTACTTTTTCTGCTCATCAATATGTTCGTACGATCTATGTGTTTACCACGCAAGAATGTAGGTAGATACCTACCCATTTCAAATTTAACTCAACACATACATTTGAATAACAAACAATAATCAAAATATTTTTAGAGCTCTCCTAAGTAAATTGAAATGAAAAATATTAGACTACTTAAAAGTCAATCAAATTATGACGATAATATAATGTAGTTACAATTATTGTTCTTTTTGGGGTTTGGTGTCAGCCAAGGAAACACTACAATATACCTAAGAAGATATGGGTAGACCTACTAAACGTATTGCTCATTGATCACACTCTTACTGTATGCCATTAAGGAGTTCCATTGTTCATCATATTTGACTCCAATTACTCGACCATAACGACGTTACGGTAGGAGACTGAAATATCCCGATAGCCTATAAAAAAATTGGCCGAATATCGTTAATTTGCTCCTAAAAATTGAAGAGTTCCGTTACTTTGTCTTGGATTCCATAGTCAAAACCTAACCAAACTCTCATCAAACTACTCTCGAAGTACATCATTTCCAATCAATAAAGAATCATCTAAATCGGTTGACGTGATATTGACTTATTCGCCCATTTGTCGCGCACATACTTAATGCAAATTTAAGACTTATATGGTTTTCTCATCGATGCCATTGTCAGAACTGGACCAAATTGAAATGGGACCACACAGGAAGAACTAACTTTCAAATAAAAAAAAAACTTCAAAATCGGTTCACCCAGTCGAAGCTAAGGTAACAAGCATAAAAAAAATACAGTCGAATTGAGAACTTCCTCCTGTTTTGAAATCGGCTAAAAAGAGAAATGCTTGTCGGACTTTTGCGGTGGTATTTAATACTACACTACAATTTTTAATATTGCAAACATTAAAATTGTGATTTATGCTTAAGACATTTTAAAGTATAAACTGTCATTAAGTTCGAATTAAAAAGTTTTCGCGAACCGATGCCTAGTTTTTCTTGTTGTCCTACTAGCAGCATGTCTAGTATCACCTAAGTAAACAATTTCTGTCATTCAATCAAACAAATATGATTAGTAGAAACAATAATAATAAGCACAAACTTTCTTTCAGGATTAAATGAAAAAACCTGACAAGTGCAAGACGGACTTGCACAATTATTACTATCATTTTATTTTGATATATTTTATATAATTTCTACAATTCAATAAAACATTTACATAGAAATTACACTATTTATAACTTTTTGTGTACTTTATTGTAGAAATTAATTTACGTAGCGCGATTCTGATAGTTGTCCCTCAATCAACACTTTATTATCTAATCATACATATATTTATTTATTTATCTTTCTTACCAATACTTTCATAGATAAGATCCCAAACGGCCATTTTGTATCATTTTGTTTTTAATTAGCATGACAATTTTTTTTGATTGTAGTTTAAACATTTTAATATCCCACATGATACTATTAAATTATTTTTGTAACTTCGCATTTAACGTCTTAAAACTAGCTCTCTTACATCAAAGATTCAACTTTTAGACTTCATGGCTTTGTTGAAGTAACTGCTCATTATAAGTAGCTATGGTATATTATTTTAGTTATACATGTAAAATAGTCTGAAAAAGCAACCATGTGTGATGAGACAGGAAAAGAAATAACTTTAATTTAACATAATTGTTAACATCCTATCAATGAATGTTAAAATAAATTTATTCACCACACTGGCGTCAAGGTGATCTCATAGATGTTCCGATTTTGTGAATTGGAGGAATACTAAAAATTAATAATAATAATATAAACTCACGCGTATTTCCCAGAATGGTAGGCAGAGACTATATATAGATTTGGATATGGTACGATCTTTGCGTATCTCTCTTGCCTTACTGACATCCATTAATCTTTTCATGCAAGTTCGTCGGTTTCGGGTGCGTAAAATTTAGCCCTTTCTTAATATGCCACCAATATGGTCTGCATAGAATTTTCTAGGGCGACCCTTGCCGACCTTTCCACACACATTCGCTCTATAGATTTGTTTTATCAGTCTACTTACATTCATCCTTTCCAGATGGCCAAACCACAAAAACAATGCAAAATAAATTTTTCTACTCTAGTCACTAACTACATCTTCCTTCAAACCACACCGCTTCCTAACATCGCTGTTTCTCTACATCTATCTTTCTAAAAATTATGTCAATTAAATTTAGGTGTCTGTCTGTTGCAAACGTTATTTTCAGTTTTGCATAGATGAAAACATTTGACCTAACGCATCTGTTTTTATTGCATATAATTATGCATTTCATGTTATAAACGACCATTCTACATCCCGACACAACCCGATGATGTGTATCGCTTCCCGTTAGCTTTTATATTCATAGTTTTTATTATTATCAAAATCGTTTAAAATGTCGAGACAAAAATAGGACATTGCATTTAGAAATGCTCGTTACGATTTCTTAAAAAAAAAGATCCATAAGTCATCCGTATTTATTCAACTGTCTCATATCTCTTATTACGCTATTAATAAACAAAATTAATAACACAACAAATCCGTCATCCATCCTACTTATCCTCCGTACATCCTACTACTTACGTTTGCTTTAAACAGTAAACAGGCGCACTCGAGTTGTTATACAAGTCGCGTCTTATATGTATAAATATTCAAATCACTCTTAAATTGCTGTTCTCTGAGTCACTTTCTCGGTAAACTTTTTTTTTGTTCGAGACAGACGCACCGCGATGTGTGATGATAGCGTCGTCATACCCGCAGCCTTCGGGCGGCGGGGTGTGTCGGCGGCCAGGCCGCGTTAAAAACTCGCCGCTGACTCACAAGCGTCATCGGATCGTTTAGCGCTCGTTGATGAACTTCAACTGCAATGGTTTTTGTTTCTTAGCTCGCTTGCAGTTGTGTATATACATAGATTATATATTGGTGAATTTATTCCTTTCATCGACATCGCAGCGTAGATGCCCATCGAATAAAGTATGTCGAAAAGTGGGCCACTGCATTGAGATAACGAAAATCCAACGTCAGAACGCAACCGCACGTGTATACTGTAGTAATATATCTGCACATAGTCGTACGCTTGTACGCAAAGTGAACTGTAATAAACGAATCTGAAAGAGTAGTTGCTCTCCGGCGCTAAGTGCACGTTTAAACTCTATTTCGTATCTGCCTCAAAACTCAAGTGTCGATCGGTAACTTTTCCCCTACAGCTCCCATCTGCTAAACGCGCAATAAGGAATTTCGTTCCAAAACTCTCACTCATAGAAAACTACACTGTTCTCGAGTAATAATAACCTATTTTAATATTAGTATTTGCTCCTAGTATTCGCCCAGAAAATCCTATGCAGACCAAATTGGTGACATATTAATGAAAGGGCCAAATTTTAAGCACCCGAAACCGACGAGCTTGCACGAAAAGATTCGATAGTCATCAGTGAAGCAAGAGATATGTGCAAAGACCGTAACATGTGGAAATCTGTAGCCTCTGCCTACCCTTCTGGGAAATAGGCGTGAGTTTTTATCTAGTTGAATTAGAATTAAAAGCGACACGAGGAATAGAATTGAAAGGCGACCGGAATATAAATCGAGAACAGAATTAGGGTCGAAATTGATCGTGAGACCGGAATCCGAATCGAGAACTTGATAGAGATTGGGATTAAAGCGAGTTTGGGATCGGGATCGACAGCAAAATAAATTAAATGCCCACGCAGGCGAAGCTGCCAGCGAAAAGCTAGCGTATTCGTTTATGTTGTGAAACCTTTTCAATGAAGTATTCAAAGGAGAGGCTAATCAAATCATCTGTGAAACACGTTCATTTCATTGTTGGAATATTGTGTTCCGGTTGAGATCTTGACATGTATTTGAATATGAATCGGTTATTTGCAATGAAACAATCAAATACAAGAAACGTATTCTGTGTGCCGACGACGTTATTAGAGACGCACGACTTGTAGCAAGTTATTTCTAGTTTTTTTTTTTTTTTAGACAAAAACATTCAATTACATCTACGTATTGGAACGTATAGTTAACCTTGATTGTTTGAGTTACTTAGTGTATACCGTAGATGTATATAACGCAGTATACATTTTCAGCCGTGTAAAAAATGTTCCCCGCCGGCTACCAGAACTCACGAGCGCGGCTACGTGCTCAAGCACCTGATACTCTTATCATAAATGTGGAATGGCCGGACAGAAAAACTACAGAATGTAACATGCATTTAGTTATAATAATAGAATGCTTATACATACAAAAAATAATTATATTTGCGACCTCTAAATCGATATTATAGAAATACAACATAGGTAATTTTTTTTATTTTTGGAAATATAACACGTGTTTACATTATGTAGATATACATGCTTTGTAATATGTGTGTGTGTGTGTATGTATGTATGTATATATCAAGATGTTACATTTTGAAGCAATATAGAAAAAAATCACCGATGAAAAAAATTCTAATTGAATTAAAGGTTTTAGGTATTCAGTCAATTGAATTTCCCATTTGAATAAAACGGGAGTTTTTTTTTTGTTATAATTTGATTTTTTGGTATTAAACTTTTTTCGTTCGGGAAAAATAAGTATAAAGCATTTGTAGGACATTTGCTACAAAAAAACGTTCTCTGAGCTAAAGGTATACGACAGTGGCATTAATCTAATAAATTTTCAATCAATTTATTAAATGATTAGAAAATTTATTGTGATTAACTTAATTGCAATTAAATCAATTGCAATTGAACTGTTAAATACACGTTGCAATTAATTTGTTTGAATTAATGTAACTT
Organism: Eumeta japonica; assembly: GCA_005406025.1. Lineage (NCBI taxonomy): Eukaryota > Metazoa > Arthropoda > Insecta > Lepidoptera > Psychidae > Eumeta > Eumeta japonica. Next base: position 497,135 of record BGZK01000055.1, on the reverse strand, counting down.
TGCGCAATTAACTTTTTAAATTATTTTAATAAACAATTAAAATTAACAACTATCCCACTTTGATACAGACAGAGACTTTAATTTTATGTGGACAATATTTGTACGAGGAGTATGCCAAAAGTAATTAGATACTCTACAATTTTATACTGGCAAGTTATAGACCATTGGTACGTATAGGTTATTAGTGATAAATTTAAAATTTGTGGAACATTTTGAATTCAAATATTTTTTCTTTAAAATGATTATTTTTGTTAGAATCTAGTGGGACTTGGGAACTCAGGTGATTGATTTTCACGCTATGAATTTTTACAATTATCAAAAAGATTTAAAGCCCAAAGAATATTTTCAACTTTTCGTTACTACTTTTGGTGAGTCTGCTGTTCATGTGCAACTGTTTTTAATCGGTTTGCTGAGTTTAAAAGATGACGGGGAACTTTGATGATGAAGCGAGTATAAGTCGGCCGTCAACCGCAATCGCTCAAGAAAATGTTCAAGCAATTAATAAATTGATCCAAGAAAATTGGATCTGAAATGAAATATTTGAAATAACAAAGATATGAAAATTACATATCTAGAGCTTGAGCGAGAACTGGGTATTGGATCAGCAGCGATGCAAATCATTATTAATCATCACCTTTCTCTCCGTAAGCTTTGTTCGAGAAAGATGCCGCACAAACTGACCGATGAGCAGAAAACCCGCCGGATAAGTTGGTGCCCATTTATGATAGACAAATACAACAGAGGCGTGAAAAAAACATGATATACTTACCGGTGATCAAACATGGCTGTACAGATATCATCCCTAAAAAAATCGACAATCGACCGTATGGTGCTTTGAAAATGGACCAACACCAACAAAATGTTGCCGTGCGCGAATCACGTGGAAACAAATGGTCGTTTCCTTTGTTATAAGACCGGTCACATCATAGTCTGGTCCTAGAGAATCCAGTTTAATCTTGAACTTTAATAGTTAAACACAATTAATTTTGAGTGATATATGACAGTGTGTGCCCCAGCAGTATCATCAGCTTGCTGTGACAACACAGCCCGTGCATTTTTTACGGGCTGCCTATGATTTCGAAATTTCCGAGATATCTAAAAAAGAGTGGTCAGAGGTATTTTTCAAGTAGTTCAAACGCATGGAAAAGTGTATATGGAGCTCAGGATTAATACTTTGAAAAGATAGATATTAGTAGGTAATGAATAATAAATATTATAATTGTACATCTCAGAGCGCGAAGCGTTTGAGGTAATGCATTACTCTCAACTGTCTCAACAAGAGCTGTCTTGAACTTTGATCGCCTCTTGTATACGCATATCGCATTTATACTTTAATTTGAGTATGTATACTAATACTATAATACTAGTACAACATGTAGAAAAACTATCTTTTTAACACGATTATAACAGCAAATTAACATGTATTGTGTATTATATAAAGAAAAAACTGATTATAAAAATATCTATGGACGTCCGGTTGTCCGTACGCATGGATCCTGTGTGTGGCCACGATAAGCTCCAAAATACTCCACATTGAAATCATTTTATTTTATTCGCTTTAGACTTGCTTCCCCTGATTTCATGCTGAAAATGGCTGTTTAATTCATATTCTCTGTTCTATCTGTTTCATTGATATTAATAAAAAACTATACTCGACTTGTATCTTGCATATTGCACGCATCATAACGCGAAGCGTTTGAGTAGTGCATTTCTATATCTATGGATAATTAAAAGTTTAGCTTTAGGCCGCGGATGGGCGCTATTAGTCAGCTGATTTATAATTTATCATTACAGCTTACTGCGTCGTATTCCTCTCGTTCCAATTGGAAATACCACGAAATTTAAAACTAAAAGCAAAATTTGTTTTTTTTTGTTTTTACAAATTTTCTGTTTTTTAACGAGCGTTATGAGGCGTGCACTTTTGGATTTCTCAAACTTTTTTTAAGTATCTAGTTTTTTTTTTTGCAAACCTCTAGCGAACTAGCAGGTATGCCTTGATCTCGGTCAGGAGAGGTAACTTCGGTTCGTGAGTGTAATTTGTTTATACGTCGCATCTTGTTTGTACTTTATAGATTTCATATTTTATTCACTCATTTGCCGTACGCGTTATTGTCCTTCATATAAATAATTGTTAATTATCAACTTTTTTTTTTAAAGTAGCTTTCCGCCTATGGCTTCGCCCGCATGGGCATAGGATGTGTTCCTTCATCTTTTATTTCGAACGATTTTCCCGCATTCAATTTTGGTCCCGGCTATTCTTCCGGATTTCGATCCTGACCACGCTCTCGGCTCTAATCCCGGGTCTCGATTCTGCTACTCGTACCGCATTTAATTTGGATGCCGCTACCGGTTACTTTTCCGATTTGTATGTTGCCGAGACAAATGTTTGTATCGAAATAAAATATAGACTAAATTACTCGGAGATAGTGCATTTAAAAAAAAATCTGAGTAAAAGGAACCCTATATCTTTTTCTGAGCCCCTAACAAGTGTAACAAAATTTAATGATGATCGCTTGAATAGTTAAGACTTGAAAGCGTAGCACGCAAACAAACGAAGTCGCTTTCGTATTCATAATATTAGGTAAGAATTAAACTTAAATTACAAAAAAAAATGCAAGTTATAATCTGCTATTCTTAATTTATATTATACTTTTATTCTGGCACCACTACGATTTTCACATAATAGTTTGAATGTTAGTTTTCAAACAAAAAATAAAATAATTTATTAATCGTTAATTGAGAAATGCACGATTAATAATTAATAAAGTGTTAATTGCGAGTTTTTGAGACTGTAATTAATAATTGTAAATTGTAACAAACGTGATCGACAACTAATTAATTGTTAATTTTAATTGTCCAGCAATTCAATTTTGTCCAACGCTGCTGTACGACGAATAGTTGTCAAATTACAGAGCTTGAAAGATTACTTAGTAAAAATTGACAATGAATCTCCTGTAATTTTGAATTTATTCATTTAACATGAAAAAATTATCTACGATGCACATTATAAGCGTCTAAAATTAATTATTTTAGAAAATATTTATTTAAATATAGTAAATGAATATAAATATTTAATCAAGACATCGAATTTTTTTCTACTAGTATCAGATTTTGCTGTAGGCCAAAGAAAGAATATGTCGCCTAAAAATGAAACAGCCAAATATAAATATGTACATACAAGGGCTGCTATTTATGTATCTGTATATCAAAAAGAAACAAACATTTAGTATGGTTCTATTGCTTTTCAAAATATTCGCCATGATGATCGATGCACTTTTGCATACGCTGAAACCAATGTTTATAGCACTTTTGCCATTTTGATTAACATATCTCCAAAACCTTAATTTTGAACGCTTCAACGGCCTCTTTATGCCTCAAACGTTGTCGGTTGTTCTTTCCTATTTCTTCAAAGACTTGTAACAAATAAATGGTCGTGTATCACTCCACTATTAATGTTTTACGATTCTTTAATGGCACTTTAATCATATGTACATTTATACCAAAAAACGGGCAACCATTTACTTCAAAATGCTTTTGGCACGAATCACTTTTGTTGGGTCCAGCTCATCTTGGAAGACCTACACCGTCGATTGTTGTTTAGTTTTGGAGTAATACACATAGATCCAAGATTCCTCACCTGTGTAGATATTATAAACAGCTTTTACGTACGACGAACGTACGTAAAAGCTGTAAAAACAGACGTACCAATCGACACGAGCCTGATTTTGATCAATACTCAAGTTGTCCCGCATGAAAAAATATGTGTAAAATATATGCTAATATATATGTGTAATATACGTCACATATATGAAGATATATTTTTACATATATACTTATATATACATACATATATATATATATAAAAGAAAGTCGTGTTAGTAGGACCGTTTATAACTCGAGAACGGCTAAACAGATTTAGATGATTTTGGATTAGTTTGAATCGGTACAGCCAGGTTAATAGAAAAAGTATTCATAGAAACCCTTGATTTTAAAGAACAAATATGACCTGTAGCGCGCACTTGTCATTTATTTGAAATACAAATATTCATCGGTATACGCTCGGTAAACTTCGGCACAATTCGAGTCGGGAGCCGTTAAAAGCCGAACGCGCGCACCGGGGCAGTCCCGCCGCAGTCCCGCCGCAGCCCGCTTGACATGTGTACGGTTATTGCAAAATTCAATGTAACTATATCATTTTAAGGTATTTCCTCTAAACAATATGTTTGCGTGTACACTGGTGGACATTAAACTGATTTGTTTCATCTTTGTGTGTCGTTATTTAAATGATGAACCCACCGTCGCACGCTACAGACCTTAATTAATAGCCGGCCATGTCGGCCATTATGTTTATTGACATAGATAAGACAAGCCTGTTCGAGCTCAATATTTAAAAGTGGGTAGCAGCTCAATACGCAATGTGTTTAAAGTGACAGAAACATGTTTTTTTAAACGACATTTCACATTGCAATTTCAAAGGTCCAATCTGTCTAATTGACAGATTAGACCCTTGAAACTGTTTCTTCCTTCACCCACCTCAGCTCATTAAACGCCCTACCTGCTTCCCTATCTGAAGAGGGGACCTTTGAAATTGAAAGTACAAGTGTATGTGCATATGTATATAAGTCTTAAAAAGCGGTTTGCTAAGTAACCATTTTGAAATATATGGTAAAAATTTATTATAAATAAAAATGAATTATAAAAAAAAGTTACCTATAATTTTTAATCTTAAAATTAAATTTACAACAGTATCTTATAAAAACAAAAAATTAAAATAATGATATCTGTGGTTTGAAACATCAACCGAGTGCGGCAGTTCGTTAGTCAAGTTAGGAATGCCAGCATCAGATCGTGGAATGAATGACGCATTTAATCGAGAGTTGGAGCGTGAGCGTGACCATGATCGACATGAACTAAGCCAATCGGTTCAAACAAATGTACCTCTGTTGAATCCCCAACAGAAGGAAGTCTATGAAATATTAATGAAGGTAGTTGATGAAGGAAATGGTGGCTTATTTTTCCTTGATACTCCTGGTGCAACTGGGAACACATTCCTCATGTCATTGATTTTCGCCACTATTCGTGCGAGATCCGGCATTGCGGTAGCAGTTGCTTCTTCTAGCATAGCGGCCACGTTGTTAGAAGGTTGCCGTACGGCTCATTCAGCGTTAAAATTTCCCTTAAACCTTCAAACTATTGAACAACCAACATGTAACATTGCGAAAAACTTTGCAATGGTCAAAGTTTTCATAGCAGCTAAAATTATAATCTGCAACGAATGTACAATGACGCACAAACGCGCATTAGAAGCATTAGACAGGACATTAAAAAATTTGCGCAAAGACTCGAGATGTTTTGGAGGCGCAATGATTTTACTGTCTGACGATTTTCGCCAAACGTTGCCAGTCATTCCGAGATCGACTGCTGCCGATGAAATTAACGCTTGCCTCAAATCGTACAATTTGTGGCACAATGTGAAGAAATTTCAGTTAGTGGCAAACATGAGAGTTGCATTGCCGAATGATCCCTCTGCTGAAGATTTCTGCAAGCAATTGCTGACTATCGGTAATGGCCTTGTTCCTGTTGACAAATCGAGCGGATTTATTTCATTTCCACCTAATTTTTGCAATTTCGTCTCATCGAAAGACGAGCTTATCGAGAATGTATTTCCAAATATGATTGCTAATCACAAAAATGGGGAATGGCTGAGTGAGCGAGCTATTTTAGCGGCTAAAAATAAATATGTAGATGACTTTAAATTTTGCAATTCAGAATGTAATAGTTGGTACTCTGCATTCATTCAAATCTGTTGACTGTGTCACTAACGAAAACGAAGCTACCAACTATCCGACTGAATTTTGAAATTCCTTGGATGTGCCTGGTTTACACAAGGGTCAAACCTTTCATAATTTTATTATAGATTGCTTTTGTCTGCGGCTTCGCCCTATAGACATATAATAAATCTCTACATCTTTTACATCGAATGATGACGCGATGTCCTTCATAATTCCGATTCCGCTCCTCGCCCTCGATTTCGTCTCGATCGAGAGAAAATGAATTGTCTCATTTTTAAGGCTATTTCCGGAATAAAAAATACCATAAATGTAACCTAATAAGCTCCTGTACCTTCCAGTCAAAGTCACGTTGTGATCGGCTGAGCCGTTCCGAAGAAACCCTGGACCACCAGACAAAAAAATTTAAAAGGGTCATTTTCTTTAATACACGCCTTATCCTGTCAATTATAAAACACAACAGAAAAGAAATCAGCGTAATCAGCATAAGACGAATCGATTTAAGTAAGATTCAACAAAATCGGTCCACGCGTTTGGCCTCTGAACACCACAAACAAACAAATATACATAAATACATGCACAGACTGATAAAAACCCTCCTTTGCGTCGCACAGTCGTGTAGAAATCAAACTGTTTTTATAATAACTATAAAAAAAATAACAATTCATTTAATTGTTTATTTTAATATATATTTTGGAGACATACATAAAAAAAACAGCAATTCATTATAAAAAAAATAAACAAACAATATTGCATCAGTTTTATAAGTCAAACAAACGATTTTATTTGGGTACCCAAAATGTTTTTTTTTTCTTTTAAATAATATACCCTAAAAATACCAAACAAACGATATATTTAATCAAACAATCGTTAATAAACAGTAAACAGTCAAATCATAAAGTAAATGCTGCAATGTTTTGAGGGGTTCGGTCAGCTCCACAACGCTTGAAAACCAGACTAACGTTAATGATGTAATATACAAATTACCTGTGATATTTTATAGGTAATTTTTAATATTACAATTATTTTGAAAATTCTAAAAAAACTATTTCATAGTTTTGAGTTTTCACTTCCGTCAGCAGTCCTATATCTATTTTTAGTATTCCGCATCCCCAAATGAACAAACAACGGAACCCTTACAGGATCACTCGTCTATCTGTCTATCTCCCCGTCTGTTGCGGGCAATGCGCTCTGAATCTACTGAATCGATCAAATTGATATCCGTTACACATGTTTAATGTCCGTGACGCAAATACGTACGTGTAACGTACATAAATGAATTATAAATATGAGTCACTTTTGGGGATAAACTAGGAAATTAAAACAAAAAAAAAAAAAATACAGACTGTATCATGTGGCATATCAAATGCAAGCACTTATTACAAGGGTTTCCAATAAACCTTTTATCTTTATAATTTCAAATTTATTTGTGGAAATATATAACATTTAACCGTTCCCCCTTATCTCGGAAGCTGCTGCTCTTATTATTTTGAAAGAAAATACAGATAATAATTCTTTACTTATATATTACAAGAAAACCTATAAGCAGTCGAACGAAAACCTAGCAACCTAATTGCTTGGTTTTGGTTCGTTTCAATGTCCATTATAAACCGACACTCACTAAACACTAAACATTTATTATTTTTGCGCTATCGCAAAATCAATTAGTACAATAGTCAAAACATACTATATACAGCGTTAAACTTAGCGCGATCATAGTGGAAACGTATGGAAAATAATAATAAAAGTCGGCTAAGTGTGAGTGGGGCTCGTGCTGAGAATTCGCAAATGAATCAATGAAAATAATTTAAGTTTTTAACCCAAATATCTTGTGTTGTTATACAGAATCTTCGCAGCGCGAACCCGGCTCACATTTGTCCGGTTTTTTTTACAGTTCCGTGCTTCAAAAAAAAACGGAACTCTTATAGCATCATACATACGAAGCCTGTTCGTCCGTCTGTCACAGCCAATTTGCTTCGAAATTACTGGACCGATTGAGTTGACATTTAGTACACATATCTATGTCGGTCACCTAAACACAAACGTGTAACGTAAATAAATCAATTTTAAATATGAGGGTAAATTTTGTAATTAAAAAAAAAAGTTTTGCAAACTACCATATGACATCAAATGAAAGAGGTAAATGTGAGGGTCTCGAATATATTGTGTTGTAATACGGAACCATAGGTGCCCGAGTTCGACTTGCACTTGGCCTTTTTAATTTAATTTCATAGATCATAAAGCTTAGAAGCGAGCGAGTCACCGTTAATACAGAATAAAATTATAATTTAGCTTTAACAAAACTTAATTTTTTTTTTATCTTTATAAAAAACCGAACGTATATCGTATCTAAAAACTTTTGCTGTTCAACATATCTTTTTAATAAATCCGGACGTCTAAATACCAGTTCAAATACTATAAATAAGCAATCGAAAGTGATTCATGGGGAATAGCTTTTGTTGTATAAACCTAACCTAACAGGTTCTATCTTCAAAATCTAACGCATAAACATCGAAAACGAAAACATGTATCAGTACATCCGACGAAGGAGGTCAACTACCAGAATCATTTCTTTTGACCCACAAAACATAGAACAGGTTTAAAGCCACGGTGTTTGAATGCAGGTGTACAGTTAAGTTGCCGTTTCTATTTTATAACACACGATCTAGTTACTTTTCTCGTGCTTTCTACGGCATGACGTTGTTTTGTTTTTAGAAAATAAAATAAAATTGTATATATTTTTTTTAAACAACACTATTATTGTTCATTTTGAATTGGGTGCTGATGCAGTCCAAATTTATTATTATTTAATTCTATTAGTACTATAGCAACTTTATTTTAAAAACAATCACCCATAAAATAATTATTAATTCCGTCAGTCTGAATTTGAAACTTGTGAGTAGGTATACATTTTCTTCTAGTATTTATATATTGTGATATTTGCCCACCCATATGAGTAAAGTACCCACCAAAATAGACATTAAAAATATTATTTCCTTTAAAGAGCTGTTTTTAAAACTATTTCTAGGATAGCTTATAAATAGCTTGAATAATATTTTTTTGTCAGTTGAATATTAGCAGCCATCCTTCAAAGCAGGGTTACCGTAAGAGATTATGATATGAAAATATTTAAAATAAATTAATCACTGTTGCCACATCTGTGAGTATTCTGAGAGCTCAGTCTATTAGGTATCCTAATAACATGACCCCGTTATTAATTATCATGTATGGTAATGCCTTAAATTACAATTCCATGAACTAAATTTAGTATAACATCTTCACCAACTTGTAAATTGGCATCAATTCGATCTGTGGGCAAAGTGAATTTTGACCTGTTTGTTCTATTATATGCATTTATTTATAAGTTTATTATTAGCGTGGAATTTAGTTACTAGTTTGCAGAATATGGAGTAATTTTTAATGCAAAAATGTATCAACAGCAAAATAGTGTACTAGGTCGGCCATTTTTTTACCAAGTGCGACAAATCTTTTGAACACTAAAAACTGAAAGACATCCAGTATAGAGCCTATACCATTAAGTTTGTAAATTATTTTCTACTTGGTTTCCTAACTTCAATTTGAATTAAGCATTTTTGTTTCTTGAACCTTAACGAATATTCGCTGTAATTAATAAAGTAAAATAGAATTGAAGTAAGTTACTGATAACAGAAAGTCTGTAAGGACGATATATATTACGTACGAGAAAGTCTTGTATGTAGTTCATTACGATACCACGTGTGGATATGGAAGAAAACATGCAAAAGTTAGTAAAATATGAGGGTGATTTTTGATGTTTTAATGAACTTTACTGACTAGTTAAAATGGATGCGCTTTCATTACGTGAATAGTTTTTATCTATGAAAAAAAAAATGCGCGTCGATAAATAGTCATAAACGGTGTCAAAGGTTTAGCAAACACGTTTTGTTTATCGTTGAATACCTACTGGGAAAGCTGTCCCGTCATCACCAGCAAGTGGGCGTAGGTCATAAGGTGAACCGCTTTCGCTGTCAATATTTTGTGATCTAGACACTTCTTGGTTTGATTTTCAGCTCGTTTCGAGTCACCGAGATGCGGTTGATAGAATCTTTTCCTCCAGTTTTTCGTCGCTTTAGAACTTATGTGGTCAACCACCGGCCCGCTGTAAGATTTGATCCGGTCCGCGGGACGTTTTGATAAATTTCATGTCTGATAGCTATCGCTAAAAATTATGAGCACTACTTTAAAATACACTACTTTTTGAATGCGGCCCGCGAATGTATTAACACACTAAAGTTTGGCCCACGACATGTCAAAGGTTGCCTATACCTGCTTTAGAAGATTAACATCTAGTTTCACCGGCGCGATTTTAAGAGAGAATTGTGCCTTCAGTAAATAGCGCAATCAGTATAATGTCATCGTGAGATGCCATGACTAATCCCAGTTACGTATCCGAGGCGGTGATGTGCGTTTGCGCAAGTTGCCGCACGCGTCCGTCGTCTAAAATCGAGAAAGCGAAGCGGTGCACTGCGCGCGCGTTTCGGGCACATTGTGTTATGAAACTTCATTCAAGCAATACCCATTTTCATCACTGTGCATCGATAAACTGTTAGCATGTTTTTTTTTGTTGAAAATGGAAGCTATTTCCGCAATTATAGTACGACGACCCAGTTCTGTGATGCAGTAATGGGTAGGCAAGTTTATAATGGACTTGGGGTTTAACTTCCTATGGCGTACTTTTGATATAATTTATTATATTTTGAAAAGAAGCAACTAAATTATTAATGTCTACAAGAAGTATTGCGACTTTGATTGACAACTTTGACGTGTAAATTTTTCGTTAAGAATGCTTCTGCAAATATTACAAAACGCTACAACTCTTTGTATGTTCGTTTGTGCGCTTAAAACTCGAAAACCATTGGTCTGATTTAGATGATTCTTTTTTTATTAGAAAAATAAGTTATCTGACCAGATTTTAGTACCCATTGGTTTACTATAGGTAATTTAGGGAATTAACAGAATTTAATAATGTTAGCTGTATGACAATATGCATACATATGTTTTACAAAGGAGTGGAAATGGTGAGAGACAGGAGAATATTGAATGAAGTGGTGGAGAAAGAGACAAATCGAGAGCGAGCCAGAGGGAGTGCGACTAATACAAAGATCCATTAAAATTTTGAATAAAATCGGGATTAGTAATGAAATCAGGGTCAGATTTAGGGTGTTTTAATAAAGGTCAAAATCTCGATCTAGATTGTTTATTCACGTGGACAAAGCTGTTGGAAAAAGCAGATGCAATACAAATAAAAACTCGTCAAAGACTTAATTTCGATCAACTCATCAGATCATAAATAATATCATTTTTTTGTCTAGTAACTGCGCTCTCGGCAACAGCACACCGCCACATTGGACGCGCCCGCGTCAAAATGCGCGCCCTCCGCGTTTGTATCCTTCGCGGTTGCTTTTTTCGAAGGGAGCATTGATTAATCGGCCGACGGTCGACAGATGCGCCCGGCCGTTTCGTTCGCTCGAATGGCCCTCGGCGCTCCCGACCTCGTTGCGAACGACCGGCCTCGTCTTTACGCCTGCCCCCGTATAAGGTGTAACGTCCAAGGCGTTGCATACATCGATTAATATCGATTTGGGTTTTCAATAATTGAAACAAAGTTGATTGAGACGGAGTTAATGTTTATTAAAACAACCGACTTGTGTAATGTAATGAGATTACGACTCGTCACTGAACTATGTTTATTTTTCCAGACCCTGGACTTCGATCGGGACGGCCTAACCAAGTTGAAGAAGGCAATCAAGGCGATTCATAATTCCGGCAATGGTACGTGATGAATAGCGCCGGCACGATTATATCGTATTGATATTATTTTATATTATTATTATAGTCGCATACTGCTACGAATGTGCATATATCAAAGCGGCAAATCCTTATTACCCACTCACGATCCGTTCACGGGCACGTTCCACACGAAACATCCGAAAATAGTGAGAGGAAGTCATATTAATAGAAAGACAGTTTTAGTATCGACGACGATGTCATTATTTAGTTTGAGTCTCCTCCATTTTAACCGTAGAAAATAAAATCCTTTTACGAGTTTACATGAATATTATAAATTCTATTCGCGTAGTTTTTCATGTTGTACGTTTATTGGATTGATCGTGTATAACATGTTTATTTTTCAATGTATACGAGATTGGGTTTGATAGCAAGATCGATCAATGTTGTACGTGAAGGAATATATTCTACGTTCACGCGAGCGAAACCGCGGGCGCAAAGCTAGTTGTATTAAATATCAAAATATTATTTTTATATAAGGGTATATATATATATATATATCTTATAAATCAAATGTGATGATAGAGGCCTAAATACATCTTCAAACAGAGACTAGACTATATAAATATTATACAAAAGAAACATATTCTAAACTCTACATTAAAGTAAGTCAACGATGTCGGGACGTAACAAAAAAGCAAAAATTTCACTGCAATTTACGGCACCATGAGAAAAGTAAAATAATGTCATAAGCGCTAACTTTCACGGCAATGTCCTTGCCGGTAGCTTTCGTATCGCACAAAAACGTGCTCGGCGTTCGCATCGGCGGTGTTTTCCACTGGAAAGCACTTTCATATCGATAAAACTGGCGCTGGTTTCATTCACGACACCGTATGGATGTCGATGCCGGAGACGGACGGCTTTAAAAGCCCATCGGGCAATGAAAAATACTCCTTACAATCATGTTACTAATTAACATTTGTACACTGATAGCAAATAAGTCTCAATACATTCAACATCGGTCTCTCAATTATGTGTACCTACATCTATCCTATCAAATATAATACTATTAGTATAATAATAACTTCTGTTTTTGGAATGTCGTATATATATCTAATATGGATTTCTCTGTACTAGCGGCGGTATACTCCGTTCGTTCGACCTTAAAAAGATCAAATATTTTTGTAAATTTTGTTTAGAATAGAGATTTAGTATTTCAGTGTCCTCTCTTCGTATAAGTAAAGAAATCAATTTTTTCTTTGTATAAGAAAAAATTGATTTCATATACTATATATATATATATATATATATATATATATATATATATATATATATATATATGAAATCAATTTTTATATAGATAATAATTGGGCACAAATATGACTAAGATATCATGTTTAAAACAAATACATCATGAAGAATCGTATCCGACTTTCGAAAGATTCATCAAAATAGATGTTTATTTAACCTATGAATAAATACTATTTTGTATATGTAAATGTTAGTTAAACAAATCACAGATCAGCTAACTAACACAGAGTTGATCATGATAAATACTAAAAAGGAGCGTAAAAGGAGAACGCTGTTAAATGTCAAGTTAGTTAACCGTTCGTTTATGGTTGATTGAATTATAATAAATGCATTTTTAACAAAAATAAAAATATTCTGTGTTATATTTTGCAAATAATAGGACTTATGAGTATCTTTTATAGTTCTATGATAAAATAAACCATGTACAATAAAAAAAAAAAAATGGAAAATCCAAAAGTGCATGCCTCATAATGTTTCCATTTAATTTTGAATACTAAAAACAAAGTTCGATTATAAAGCACTTTCAACAAATGCTTCAAATTAAGAGTCGTGCAAAAAATTTGAAGTGCCATCTACAATATATTATTGCAATCTCTTCGAAAGAGATTATAACGAAGAGATGTATTTACTTAGTATCTAAGGTCGCCACTATTTCTAAGAGTCCCCTTTCGGTCAATAAAATTATATTTTTTTTATTGATTATATAATAATTTAACGACACCGAATTAGACAGTCGTTTTCAATAAGAAACACAATTCTAAAGCTATTAAAAAGGCTAAGTCTTTGCACTGGTGATCATTTTAAAGTTTTGCGAGTTGATTGACAGAAACGGTTTTTTTAACTATATCGATGTTTTTTTCCGTTTCTATTACATTATCATTATTTAACAGAATTAATTTTCATTAAATTATCTTTACTATGATGGTATGCAAATTTTCCCATTTTCGTGTACTGACTAATAAGAGTACAACGATAGAAATAGATCCTGAAAGAGCTGAAAAAAAATTTTTAAAAGCAAAGCACTTCCAAATGTTTCGTATTGAATCTTGCAAATAACCTACAATAGGTATCGCTGTACAACAATTATGATTAAAAACTGTAACAATATAAATTGCATTTTAATGTTTAAATAGTTTACAATACTTACCTACACTGGTGTAAAAATCGTGCATAGTAAGTAATTCATATTTACACTTATGCATGTTACTCATGTCACATTTGTCGTCCTTATCTTTTGATAATGGTGACTGCGAATATATATCTGTATGCAGGCGTGTGTAATTAGGAGTATAATAAACCCAAGTAAATATTACAGTGTTGATGAAATATTTTACAAATAAACTTTTACGACATGGAAACGTTTCCAAACGTGCTCCGGGCATTAAAATTTCACTCACATTAAAATACAATCTTCAGGTGGGAGAGCTTATTTGGAAAACGTTTTTCTTTGAATAAGTTTTGCTTCATGTGATAAATATGAAAACACGACAGAAATCCTGTCATGTTTTTTTATTTGATACTTGGATAATTAAAAAAAAAAACTGTGAATATCAAATCGCCTGGCATCAGTCCTAAGGGACGACGCTATGCATTAGAATGCAAACATAAATGTCCGAGGTACCAATATATTTGAAATGAAGAGGCTTTACCGTAAACAGCGCTTGATCGTCATTTAGATAATCAGCAAGCACTTGTTAGCTAATTTGCATCTAATCAGTGCTCAGGCACTCTAATCAAAAGTAAAGATTAATGGACTGTCGGTTGAATGAAGATTTGATCGGCGTTTGAGAATTTAGGTGTTTAATATTCTTAATTTTAAAATCATTTTGAGCAGTCTCTTAAAAGTTACGCAACCTTTTTCAATAATTGTCCAATTTGACCATAGTCTGCACATATTGTAAACAATGAGCACGTTGGAACATATTGGCAAAATATAATAAATTGTATTGTACAAATGTACTTTTCAAATAAAATTAAATAGACATTGAAGCATTTTTATTTTACAGGACGTCGATATAGAATCAGCTCTTATTACACTCTGTTTATATTTTTCGAAGCATACGCTAACTCGAAATATAAATGCAAATATGTCTTACTTAACCCTTTCGTTATCTGTAGTGATCGTATTTACACGATAAGATACAAACTTATCGTGTGTTCACAGGGAAAGGCATATCAAGTTTGACCTTGTGAATGTCTACATAAATTTTGCATCCTTTAATATATTCTGAATATTGAAAGGCTTTTAATACGCAAACACTCCATTAGTTATCGGCTCGTGCCCGAGATAAAAATACCTAGTCGGGTGTAATGAATAAAAAAAAATCTCCTTCGTTTATCTGCCGGCGGCGCGTTGAAAGCGAGTATATTTTATTCGCAACGTTTTTCCGCGGGCCGTTCGCGCACCATCTGCGGGCGCTCGTTTATTTTGTTTGGCGGCGTCGCGTGCAGCGCTCGGCGTGTTTGTTTATCGCTATCGGAACTGGTCGCGCGCTGCGTGCCAGCGCGGCCGCCTGCGGTCTCCGTCTCGAGCCGCGCAAGGACGTTCACGATGCGCGTGCGCTGACAAAAATTCTCAAGAAAAAAATGTACAGATGCGAGTATAATTTGCATTGAGAGTTCCGTATGATGAATATGTTTTAAACGCGCCCCAAGTTTATTTGTGGTCACTAAAACAACTGCAAAAGCAAGTTTGGGGCCGTCCATAAATTACGACACACGTGGGGGGACGCGGCGGTCAACGAAATGTGACAATACGCGACAAGGAGCAAGTCAAAAGCTTTGTGACGTCAAATGCGAAATACGAAAACGAAAAAAGGCGTGTCTTTTGTTTTGTCCAATATTTGAAGTATTTTGAATAAAACTGCTGTTTTCATTTACGTGTTACGTGTCTACCTTAGACAAGGGGAGAGGGGGTCGAAAACCTTATAATTTGCCCCTTTACACGCACTATATTGACAGATTTACCATGTTATTTAAAGACATCAACCAATATCAGGTTTCCCTGTATTCTGTAAGTAAAGGACTAATCATTGTTTTTTTTTCAAAATTTAAGGCCTCTTAGTTCTAGAGATAGCAGGGAACGTTGAGTTTGCAACAATTTTTTTCAAATATTTGTTTTTAAATTACGTAATAAAAATACGTGTATTTGGGACTTTCGGAACAAGTCTTAATTTGATATGTAACATTGAATAATTTCCCTGCTATTCAAAGTTCATTTACGTACGTTACACGTTCATGTTTATTATATAAAAATCGGTCCAGTAGATTCGAACAAAGTCTGTGACAAAGACGAACAGACACACACACGAATAATCCAATGTGAATTTTCTTTCGGACTTAGGAAACCCTAAAAAGGACTCACTTTAGAACGCTGGGGGCTATCGGGTCTGCATTCTTCAACGTCGATACTGCTTGTTTCGTATTGTAGTTTGCTAATTGGCGTACTATTTCATTTTGGTTTATATATATATTTTGTAATCTTGTTCCAATTGTATAAATTAATATTCCAACAAAGAACGTTGGGACATTGCTAAAGAAATCGTCACTTAAGATGATAACCTCAAAATGTCAGTACTTAAAGAAAATCTTAATGTTTTGTATTGTCCAGTTTTTGTTTGACACAAGTATTTTTTACCTCACTTTAATATTTTTGAACTCTATCCGATATGTTTCTCTTAAAAAAATTTCATAATATTTCAACATAACGACATGAAATTGGTGCTTATGAAACGTAAATATAGACATAGTTCTTCTGATTTTGTACAGAGAGGAGTGTTACTTCGAAATGTTTCATTTTAAATTCAACTAAACTATTTCTTAATCTTTTAGGTGCGCCTTTATTATCTTGATTTGTACGTATGCATATAATTAAGATTCGAAAGAAAAGGAAGTCGATTTTGGACCACATCTAATTATTAATTGCATTGACTAACAATTTTTATGAATGCATGCAAATCTAATGTACTGTTGCGACCAACACGTTCATGGATTTAGCACATCACGTTTGCGCATCGCACGCGTGTCCATCGACAAGCATGAACCTGTATAGAACGCTTACGAATATTTTAAATATCCGTCTGCATCTGCTTTATATACGTACATAGTCACCGCCGCAGATCAACGAGACTAGTATTTTACATGTTTTCATAGTTTAGTATTGATTAAAATCAATAACGAAAATGTTTTGAAAAAATTATGAAAGATTTTCATACGTTCCTGCTAAGAAGCGATAATTAGAAGCGCATTTCTTATCCTTTTTTTATCGCTTTGGAATTATATTTTGCTTGCAGCTGGGTTAGGTTATAGAAACTTTGATTAATAACTAATGATAAAGATATTTTCCATCTTTTTTTGTTTGGGCATCTATGAAAATTAATATAATTATTTTGTGTTTAGCTGAGCTTGGTTAATGTACTTGGTCAACATTTTTCGACTTCTTTTTAGTTTTCTTCAAAAGGAACACTTATAGGATCACTCCGTTGTCCGTTTGTCATTTTATCAATACCCTATTTCTCAGGAATAAGTAAGTGAAAATTAATATCAATTATTTAGGTCTTTAGGTCTATATTCCCTTGGAGGTGTAAAAAAAATTAAGTTTCTAAAAAAATTCAATCAAAAAATACAGATATTTTGTCGCATATTTAATGCTCGCAAATAAATCAAAACCATTAATTAGGGTTTCTCAATGACTTGGAATCGAGAAATTTGGCAAGACGTAATGTTTCGCAATATAAGTAATGGAAATAATCTAAAAATCTTTATTTTTTAGCTGTGTTTGTAAAAAAAAATATGACTAAAATTTGTCATTTGCAATTGAAGTATGTAGATTGAACTATAGGATAACATTTAACTAATTTTATGAAAATTTAAGATTTTCAAAAATACAGATACTTATTGCAAAAAAAAAAAGAAAAACAACAGAATTTCAGAATTTCCAGGATAATATATCGCCAGTATAGTCGAAAACAGGCAAAATCGTCGTGACTCTCATAAATGAAATATTTACATACATAATTAGGTTTGTACGGAACCTTTATCGTCCATTCTTATTCCCAATTGTCCGATATGTTTTAATTACTTATCTTTTTAAACTTTTTAATTAATTAACAACGAATTACAAGAGTGTTTTCCATATTTCTTATTTTTTTATTTATGTTGTGTTTGCCTGCGTTAAGTATAGCTATATAGTTAGGCAAAAGGTTAAATGTATATGAATTATAAATTAAGCAACAGTAAAAATCTGGATTTTAGTAATCAAACTAAGTGCTTTAAAAGCAAGTATATGTTATTAATAAGTTTTATCGTTTGTTAACATTTCATTACTATTTATGAATATGAAGCGGTTTTTTTTGTTCGAAATTATACCACTATTTTATTACTTTAAGTGAGTAATTTTTTTTTTAGATAGATGAATTACAGATGATACTAAACGTGTTTACGTGGGGCGGACTATAAATTTTTGGAACTTGCCACTTACATAAACAATATTTAAAAAGTAATTATTAGATTTGAAAATGGCACTCTTTTGCTGTAGAATTTGCGGCAAATTTTCAATTAAAATATTGTTTGTTTCGTTTAACTGTTAATTGCTTTTACATTGTAGCATCATTATAAAAATCGCGTGTTTTCATCACTATGGATTTAAATCGTGAAGATTTTCGTAGTATGATTTTCTACGATTTTAAGTGTAATTTGGCAGCTCAGCAGAGCCTTGCTCGACTTCGATCTGCTTTTGGCGATGGAGCACCATGCAAAACGATTATTTATAACTAGCTTGCAGAATTCAAGCGCGGTCGTGTCGATATTAGTGACTAATTTCGTGATGGTCGCCCGTCCCCCACAGGCATGTGACCTACCATGACATTCGGGCATCCTTAGGCATAGGCATGAGTCAAATATAGGAAATGAAATCAATTCTACACAAACGTTTGGGTATGAAAAAGCTATGCTCGCGGTGGATCCCACACAAGTTGACTGAGAATAAACAGACCGTATCACTTGGTGCAATGCCATGCTTACACAGAAGGACGGTGCGTCTAAGTGAACGTGGGACATAGTAACAGGTGATGAAAAATATATTTATTGCCACAACCCCAAAACAAAGCAGCAATCGACCGTATGGGTCTATCGAGATGAAACCAACCAAAGTGGCGCGTGAACGAAGTGCCTCTAAGCGGATGCTTGCTTCTTTTTTAATAAAACTGGACATGTGGCTACAGTTGCTTTGGAGAATCGTCGAACCGTGCATAGTGATCGGTACACGACCATTTATTTGCCGGAAGTAATTTAACTCCGTAAAAATAACGTGAGCAATCCTGCGTACAGTCCCGATCTGGTACCTTGTGACTTTCTTTTGTTCGTTAAAATTAGGTCCAATTACGCAGTCAACGGTTTTCATCACCAGAAGAGGCTGTCGAAGAGTATGAAAAACATGTTTCTGAAGTCACCAAGGAGGAATGGCATAAATGTTTTCAAAACTAGTTAATGACCTAGTATGAAAAAGTGCATTTATGCTAACGGAAAATAATTTGAGAAACAATTAATTCATGTTTATCCATTCATAGTAATTTTTTCTCATTCATTTCAGAAATTCACAGTTCGCCCCACGTATCATGTATTTATCTGAACATTTATTGAAATGAACGTAAGCGAGTTGTCTCGAAGGAAATTAATGTTTTCCCACGACAAACTCGAAAGACGCCTATCAAACATCGGGTGAGCGGGTATTAAGTAATTAAAGTACTAGTTACTTCAAGAAACGGTACCGGTAATCATCTCAAGTCGTACAGTAATTTATACACTTAGCTATTTCACAGGAAGTGAGAATCTTCTAAATAACTAGCACATTGCATTGGCTCATTGTGTGCATTATTTTTTATGTTATCTATACTGCTATTTAAATCTGTAGCGTCTGTCTGTACAATAATTTTTTTTTGAAAAATTTCGCGGTAGACATTCGTTTTATGATTATCTGACTTCAATTCTACCATTTTTTAAATTCATGTCTGCCTCTCCCTGCGTCTTTTTATAGCTTAAGAACGGTTTGGTCGATCATGATCGAAGTTGGTAGACGGTAAGAACATGTGATTTCGCAAACGATAGCCTACTGCCTGTCTTTATTTAAGAAAGGTTTGACTACTCTTTGATGAAATTTGGTGTACAGTCAAAGTATGTCATTGCGCAATCGATAGACTACTGTATGTTAGTCTGTCTTTCTCTTTGTATCTTCTTTTACAACTTGAAAAGACTTAACCGATATTGGTTTATAATCAATATATGTTATTGTGCAAATGATAAGCTACTTTTTGTCTGTCTTTCTGTCCGTATACATGTTCTTTTATTTGTAACTTAAGAATTGCTTAACCGATTTTAATGAAAATTGATATAGAGTATACCATATACCGTATGATAATCATAAAAAATCAATCATTATTTTTTTTATTTCTTTGGTAGCCATATTCATTTGTTTTTATATAGTAGTGTGCATGTGTATGTGCATAATTTGCTTTTTATCGAAGTAAGGGGGGTTCAATTTTATATGTAACTTTATGGAGTTAATTATGACTCGGAAAAGGTGTGAGACGCGACTTTCACAATTAGGTTGGAGGAGCAGGGTTGTGTAATGTATAACAATGAGTGTGTATTTCATTGTGCTTAAACCAATCCTACAATTACTATGAAATTAGCGATAAGTTGTACTCGCGAGTGGAAAGATTTCTGAAAAAGGAAACTGACATTCGTATTTGACTTCATCTGCGTATTTTTATTATTTAACCGAACTACTAAACCTATGCTAAGAATTACTTCGTTAATAAGGAACTCGTTGAGTAAAACTGTTTAAAATTTCGCTTTGGCTTCGTCTATATATTTGTGTTATTACAGATACAAAAAAATCTTTTACTGATAGCAAGCGACACTATTCTCTAGTAATAGGCGCAGCATAAATTTTATTTTGATACTAGAATTTGCCCCGGCATTGTCCAAAATGGAATTGTGACCGGTAATGTAATTGTAATTGCAAACGGGACGAAGAGCAAGCAGATTCAAAAGCCGAGACCGGGAGGGTACTAGATCGAGAATGGGATCAAGATCGTAATCGACCACGGGACCAAAATTAAAATCGTGACCGAAATCGGAACATGAAATGTTCGGAATTGGAAGGATCGGGATCAAAAGGGGGATCAGAATCGGCATCTACTTGAATCGAAACTGGGTTCGCAGTCGAAAATGTTACAAATCGGCATTGGACCGTTATTGGCATCCAGAATGGAATAGGAATCAGAATCATGATTGATTATAGTAATTCGTCGATATATAAAACTTGCTTTTGCGAACGGCTCCGCCCGCTTAGACATAAAATGATGATTTTTTTTAAAATAGAATTTACGTAAAAACAGTCCTCTGTGAGCATCTACGTCTCGAAAAGAGTAACTGTGCCAAATTTCAAGTCCATCGGACCTATAGTCTCGGAGATCTCGTGATGAGTCAGTTAGTCAGTGGTATTTCGTTTATATATACAGATGAAGGAATTAATTCATTGTCTACGCGGGCGGAGCCGCAGGCGGAAGCGAGTCGTAGTATAATACTAAAACATTCTAATATAAAAGCAACGGCGGGTATTGTAACAAATTCGTTGATACTCGTTTCGGATTATTCCTGTCGCAGCTGAGCGAAGTAAGCCAACGACGAACGTCGACGGCGAACCAATATAACTGTAAGCCATTATATGATCGTTTATCTTATCAAACGAAGCAATGCAACTAACGACGAATGCGCGGTGAGATTGAAAAGCGCCGAGCTCGCCTCACCATCTCGTATTCAGTGAGCGCCGGTGGGACTGAGTCGGGCATAATAAATATGTGGGCCGCCGCGCTGACATTTATTGGAGCCCTACGCTTCTTTCGACACCAATACCCACATTTTTAATTCATTTTTTTTTTGTAGAAAAATTATATACATATATATAATTGTCAATAACAACAACTGTCCAAATTGACATTCATACTACCTACTCCTAAACTAAAATCAATACGAATGTGCCTCAGTAATGGTGTGATTAAAACTTGAAACGACAACCAGAAAACACGTTTATATTCTTATGATATCGATGGAGATGGCGATATAAATCCGAACAATTGAGACCGAGAGGCCCGAGGCCAAGATCGAGGTTACGTCGAGATGATAATTTCTCTCGTCCGCCTGAATTCTGCTTGGGAGCTTTTGGTTGATACCAGGTTTCGTTTGTTTTTTATTTTGTTCAAAAGCCCCCCAGTATATTTTTGTAATCGTATTAAATTGATCGCGATGTTATAGATCTCATAATATTTGAGTTTTCAAAACAAAATCGAACGCCAAGATGGTAAGGCGAATTATTATCAAATTGATTAATCCATTAATCGATTTCGTCATTCGTTTCCTTATTTCTATGGAGTATCATAATACGTATAAGAAAATTTTAGTAAAGTGATGAGTGATTATGAAAACTCAATTGAAATGAAAATTAATAAATAAATATAAGTATTGTACATAAAAGAATAGTCAAGAAAGGGAAAATAATAATAATTATAGAAATTAACGACCGCCAAATTTTTAAATTTGAAACATTGGATTGTATAGCACAAAAAGAAGAGAATTTATTCCAAATCTAATTGATTATAACCAAAGGTTCTAGAGAAGTAAAAATATGAACTCATTAAAAAATATGCTTTTTGAAATTTAGTGTGTTGAGGATTAATATGTACCTAATGAATAGGTTGTATAGCTACAGTGAAGCTACACATCTCCGTGAATGTCAAACCAGTCATTGTGGCACACGCTGGGCTTAATGTGACGCAGGCACTGCAGCCTCTATATAGAGATAGTAGCGCCCGTATCAATCCGCTACTAACGCCGTGCATGGATATGGTTTTCCATAAATCATTCCTTTCTTCTCTATTATAAGCTTTTTCAACATCTACGAAAGCTCGAAAGACTTTTTGTCCTTTGGTCAAAAACTTTTCCGTGATGTATCGCAGAGACAAAATTGGTCCGTGCCCCTCATCCCTTTTGGAAATTCTGCTTGTAAATCCTAGATCTTATTTTCAGCCTCATTCATAACTCTTTCATTAATGATATTTACAGTTTGTTAACGATGCTGATGCTGATCCTACTGTATCTTCACATGCAAAAACACTTTCAAAATAATTCTTTCAGCGCCATTTAATAATATGAATTTTCTAATTCAGTAAACATAAATTTATTATATCTAATCACATTTATACATGATATCTCGAAATTATTCTTGATTAAACATAGAAAATCATTGTTAAATATTAATTAGATAAAAAGTAATTAAGTGTATATTTATAGTTTTACTCAAATACGGATTATGTATTTTGTTCTGTTCATCAGCACACGTTGACAATGAGATGTACATGTCGCGGGCGCTGGAGCGGCTGGGCGGGAACGCGCTCAGCAAGGACCAGGAGCCGGACATCGGAGCTGCCTTCTTCAAATTCGCCGTTGTCACCAAGGAGCTTTCGGCGCTCATGAAAACGTTGGTTAGTGTACATGCTTTTTGTATCGGCGACTACCAATAGGCAAATGCATTTTGTAAATACATAAATGCAGTATTTTATATTATATTTTGTAAATACATAAATACCAACCAACCGTGACCAGAATCTTTGTTTTATAGAATTTATTGTTGAATTTTTATTTTTGTCCTCATCACCATTTAAGATGACCATTAATTGACTGGGTAATGTTAACCTAGAATTACATTTAAGTCGCCGTAGTAAAAGAACCAGATCAGAACGTATCGTATTTACCGCGCGTCCTACTTGAAGATCGTTTACACGAAAATTACGGCAGGTATTTGCCGACACACTTTTCGATCAAGATAGTTCCGCACAAATGTTTCACGCGTGTCGATTGTATTTGTTAGGTATTATCAAAAAATATCTGTATAGTTTTCGTATTTTTGAACTTTTTTTCTTCTACTTATGTCGTCTATGATTTTCGTCGTGCCGCGGTCGCGACGGTGCACTTCTTAGCTCTGTCTGTTTGCGGAACGAGCTCGTCTCGCCGCCGCCGGCGGAAATTGCTTTATTGCGGGACTCCCGGATGCCTCGCGGGGAGGCGACGGAGCGAACCCTCGACAAACGTCCGTCACGACTAACTGATTTATCTTCATAAGATCAAAGACTATATTCGAATGTGTAGTGCTCAACGAGAAGGGTAGAAAATGAAAGCAAGAGCTATACGAACATCGATGTATGCAAAATTTTACTATATTAGGAACTTTGTAGTATGTGATCTTAATTCATCGCTAGGAACATAAAGCAATATTGTATCATTATAATAATAATAAAGATATAGAAGTTTCGTAAACTCGTATCTTGAATATTTATCATTCATATTCATAATTGAAAAATATTTGTAGGTTGTTTTGCACCTTATTTCCGGTTCGTTATTCCTTTAAAAATTATACTTCATTAAATGATTTTATTGTTTCGTATATTCTGGAAGTAGAAATTGTATATGTACAGTATTATAAACTGTAGCAGACGTGTGTCTGTAGATTAAAGATATATATAATGAAAAGCTTACCTGCAAAACCACGGAGCATAAAACACATCACATGGGAACGTACCGGTCGCTAGAACCGAAATAAGAGTTAAAGTAAAATGCCACTCTTTTGCTAGCGAACATGAGAAGCTTAGCATAAAATAAAGAGCGCAATAACCTCATTATTTTATTTTATTTATTTCATCACAGATTAAATCAAAAATATTTTAAAAATTCCCTTCAACAAAGAATTTTTCTTTGTAACATTATGAAAAATGATTTCGCTACACCAATTTCAAAAATATGCTCATTTTTAAATCGTTTTTCAAAACAAATTTCTATGAAACTATCATAATGTTTTACTCTCGCTTGTAGTTTAATTTATACAATTGGATAATCAAACGAGGGAAAAAACCCGCCTCGTTTTGTTGTCTAGTTTTTTAAGGAAGCATTTTATGTGCTTTTAAAAATCGTCGCAAAAAAAAAAATACAAACTCGAAATCTAATCGGTCAAATCAAATTTCTCATTGCCACATGAACATGTTAGATGGATATTTATAGTTTTTCATCACGTAATTCACTAAATATTAGCATAATTGGGCGTGTATACTACAAGTCTACGTGCCCACTGCTACGTGTGCACAACACGGATTTTGCTCCGTAAATAGGTCAAGGTACCTAGTGAACTACACTGGATGAAGCGAAATGTATACAAATTACACTGCGAGATAAAAATATACTATTGACGTCTTTCAGCTAGGTCGGAATCTATTTAAAAATAATTATTGAATAACGTGAACTATAAGATACAAGCTGCATGGTGTATTCCGGATCGAATTACAAGATTTCATTTTATTTAATAAAACCGAGAAATGTTTTACTTAAAAAGACTAGTTTTTTCTTTTGGTAATAATAAAAATATGTAGGAAATGAGCGTCTTTAATCTATTCGATTGGACGGAGAAGGCACTAAACAGAAATGTCCTTATAATTTGATACCATTTAAACAATTTCAGTTTATAATAACGACATTCTAAGCATTAAAAAATTAAAAAAAAGGCCTATAACGTTAGCCATTTTAAATTTTTTTTTTTCTCATTTTGCTAGCGATCCCTATTTTAACATTATTTTTCATGGCTAAAATTAGAGACGTTTTTTATTTTCACATAATATTTTGAAGTTTAGTTATTAATGAAAACGGTATTCGATAGATTTTGTGTTACGTATTATATAATTATAAACACACCATCATAATTAGCCAGCGAGCCATGCAAAAATAAGCTTTTACAATAGCATCTCCATTCCGGACCTCAAACCTCCGAGATCTGATCTAAACTCGAATTTCGTAACTCCAGGTGAACAATAACTTCCCACTTTCTTTTTAAGAAGCAAAAACTCATCAATCAATTTACTTTTCACATCTTCAAAATCCCAAGGCAATGCGTTGACCACTCAAACCCCCCCTCCCTATACTAATTTTCCTCCAAAGATTAGCTCGTTATAATTTTATTATTATATCCCATTACAATCCCTCTCTCGGTTCCAGTTTTACCTTTGATTCAGCTCTTATGAAATCCCATTTTTAAATGTTCTTCGTTTTATAGGCATTTTATACCATAAATAAGAAG
Source organism: Eumeta japonica (assembly GCA_005406025.1). Classification (NCBI taxonomy): domain Eukaryota; kingdom Metazoa; phylum Arthropoda; class Insecta; order Lepidoptera; family Psychidae; genus Eumeta; species Eumeta japonica. The sequence goes on along the minus strand of BGZK01000055.1, from coordinate 471,092 downwards.
TGCCCTATGTGATATAACTTCTTTTAAATATAACTTCTTCTGGATTCTATTGAAAATCCCATTGAGATCAGTTGGGCCTTGCGAAGGTTATCCCGGATAAACAAACAGACAAAGAAATTGAAAAAAAAAAAGGTTGTATGGGTGCCTAATGTATATAGATAACAGTACGTTACAAAACGCAGTTATTTTGTAATCATAAACGCTTCAATTTTATTTGTATTTATTAGATTACAGGATGCTCTACAAAATATTAAGCTATCCGAAACGAACATACTTAAAAGGACTATGAATCTCAGCGAACCGTAACAGATGTATACTAGTTTTAATATATACTAACGTAAAAATCGTAGAATGTGGAGATCTGTGGTCTCTGTCTATCCCTTTGGGAAATCAACATGACCTAAATAAAAGAATGTTACGAGTTTGCACCAAAAGATAAAAACGCAAATCGTAAAACATAAGATATAACAGATACACAACTCAACAGTGATTCGTTGAGTGATTTTAGGAAGATTCGATATCAACAAACCTAGTACAAGGCAGAGTTTTTTTGGAATTGGTTGTAGTTACATATTTATTTTACGCTTTCATATTAAACTCAAAAAAGCAATGTCATTTTTTTATTCCATAAAATTTGGGTTATTTGTATCATCTAAATTTTATCAGTACTATCAATGGCTCTAGTAATCTTTATTCAGACAAAAGTGAAAAAAATATTGAGGATATAATTTCCAGAAACTTTGCTTATAACCTTTTCTTTTAGGAGATTTTTGGGAATTTTATTGCGGTAGTGCCGTGCTTTGAGCAAGTCGGGTGTAACACGTAAAAGGGGTGGTTCTACTGGTGCAATACCACACTCTCGCAGAATACGGGCCTGAAGTAACAGTTTCCGCTGTTGCATTTCGTGCAGTGAATGAGAGAAACGGTGGCCCACTCTTCCTCTATCAGTCTCCTCCTCTCTCCATCAGTCCACTCCTTCCGCCATCCGATATTCTTACTCAAGAGGCCGGCGATACACCGGTGAGTCTCCCTGAAGTCGCGAGAGTCTATGGCCTGCGATGACCATCTATACTCTGGCTCCTTTGCCCTCTATACTAATACTATAAAAAACATCACTTTATTCGCTCTAGCAGTAATCTGCTGTCATGTGATTGTTCTACCGACCTTGATATCGATTTTCCATCACTCTCAGATCCTGTTGGAAGCATTCTTCCTGTTTCTCGCTGTAATCTCTTAGGAAATCGGAAAATTTGTGAAGTGGACTATGTAGAAAATGTAATTTCATGCTGATATTCCGTCCGAGATTTTTAAAGCTTTTTAGCGAACTTTTTTTGAACGATTTGTCTATATTTTAGTGCTTTGTGCTTACATAGGTAAAAAAGGAGCTTTTTACTCCCATCTTACCTAGTTTTTATTTGTTTTAGTGCAACCCACCGTTTGCCTGACAATCATTTTGTTTTCCTTTTGTCATGTGTATGATTGATAGATGCATGATTAGTGCAGAGGTGTCAATCGGACCATCTTCATTAATTATGTGGATTAACTAGTGTATTTTTCGTTCTGAACGATACAAGATCAGAATCTTTGATACGCAAATACAATGTAATTTGCGTACCAAATATAACTATTTTTATTTAATTTAAATAAAATCGACTAAAGGGTACTAAATTCGTTCTCCATTTGTTTTTTATTTTCCATTTAGTTCATGAATTGCACTTTCTTCTAGAACATTAAATTAAAATATCCTTTGATTTAAGAGTGTTTTGTCCTTTTTATTCTCTTTCACCTCAAATTGTAACCGCCAATCACAATAATTGTTGAGGTAAGGTATCAGAAAATTTATCAGTCTTCCTGTAGCTGAACCAGCTCGCCCGGCCCGGGTGCTGCGCAGAATCCTCGACCTGCCCTTGACCCCGCGGGGCGAGCATGCAATCCTTTGTCCTTTACCAAGCAACAGTAAGAGTTGGAATTATTTAGATTTAAATAAAAAAAAGTCTATTTGGTTATTTAAACAAGTCGGATAATATGCAGTAATATACATTTTATATTTTTAGAAAGGTAGAAATGTTACACTGTTGGACAAATATGTCTATACTATTAGTATGTCCTATATATGATCGATCGATTAGTAGCTTAAATTTTCAGGGTACCTGCCTTTTTTTCCCAGATTCGTATTATGTAGATGCTTCATGTGTATATTAATCCTATACTATTAAACGGGAAATTTTTGTGTATACTTGATATATATGCCACGACGATCTCGCAAACAGCCCAAAGTTTAATTATACAATAACAATTGCATATTTTTACTTTGATAAAGGATTATTTTTCAAATTTATCTATATGGGTGTTACCTCTGAAAAAATAAGATAAAAAATTCTAACTTTGTTGTATTTAGCGCTATTGCTGAACTACAGCTGGCGCTAAATACATCAGTAAATAAAATACAAGAAAAGGCTGAGTTAATGTATTTTTCATATTTTTTTTTTCGTGTTTCCAAGTTTCACATAACGCACATCTTGATTGACTGAAAAGTTTTCTGAACTATTTATATTTCTGTTTCTGTTTCATCAAATTGTTTTTTTAAAGCTGACAGAGTTCATGTTCATCAAATTATCTGTACAATGTTATGCAAATTTTCCCATTTTCGTGTACTAACGAGAGTGCAGCAATAGAAACAGTTGCTGACAAGAGGCGAAAAAATTTTTTCGATCGTAAAGCTTGTATCAAATGCTTCGCATAATGAGGCGTGTAATATATTTTGCATATTAAGGTGTATGAAAGGAAATATAAGGGACTTTTCCCATGCGAAGTTATCATATTCCCACGACAATCTGGAAATACGCCAAGATGAAGCTCGGTTGCCCAGATATTGTACGTTAAATGATATATGTAAATTGACTCCAAAGTATGTTAACAATGAATGTGGAGAAAGTCGGGAGTTTCATGGGGCTACCATAGATGTAAAAATAACAGAAAAGATTCGAAATATCTACCTTTGACGATTGTCGTGTCGAAATCTAAACTTTGAAATACAATAGTATACAATAGAGTATACAATGAAAGTATACTACGTTATTAGTTTTAAATTTCTATATCATAAAAATGGAACATTTGTAACATGAGACAAGCATCTATTGGCAGTTTACTTTTGGTAGTTATGAATATTTTAAACTCATAATAAATGATTACAACGAAACTCACGTAGTTATGTTCCGACCATTATAAAAAGAAATTGCGAAATATGTACTAGGCCATAGAGTGTAATCATTAAACTTTTTCTTGGTTACATTAATCTACGGACAGAATTTCACTTATATTTTTCAGTAAAACTAGGGATTAAAACGCGTTACACTAGTTTACGGAAAGATCCCCCAAACTTTTGTAGATTAGTTACTGCTGTATGTATTTATCTTAGTATTTATGATCAAATTTAAACAATGAATGTCCTTTTGTTTGTCGGAGCCGCATAATAAGTATTATTTTTATTGTACTCGATTAAAAGTTCCTAAGAACAATCAAATATCTTATTCTCTTTTCATAAACATTCCAAACAATTTGAAAAAAAAAAAAATATCAAGTAAACGAGATAATGCTCGTAGGCAGAGTATAACAATACAGACCGCTATTCGGTAAGTTTTTATTTTAGACGCCCGACGAACAAGCGTCTAGTTCGCTATTGTGTCGTGGAGACCATAGTGCAATGCAAATTTTATTATATACAGATTAACTTGTCGATGTATTAATATGTAACAATTTTTTATAAGGATTATTGTAGGCGGATTATATAGCTATTTATGTTGTTTATTCATGTTCACGCTGTATTCGTGTGGATTATTACATATCGTACTAACTTTTGCCCACGGTCCGCCTTTGTGGACTACAAATGAATTCCTTCATCTTTTATGTCGACCGATCACCCTGTCAGCTATGAGCCCGATGTCGTTCCTTCTGTCGCCTCAGTCCTGGCGGCGCTTTTGATTCCGATTCTGGTCCCGGTCTAGATTCCTATTCTGTTCAATATATATTACATAGCACCGCCCACGTGAACATACAAAGAATTCCTTCATGTTTTATATCGACCAATCACAGTGTCAATCTTGAGCCCGGTTTCGTTGCAGTCCTCGATTCTATACCGGAAAAACTCATATACTTTCACCGAAAACAGACGAATTCCGCTATTTTTTTTTGTTCTAAAATCTCACGTATGCTCTTGGTCCTGATCCCGGTCCTGCTCGCGACTCCGATCCCGAACCGACGTTGAACTTGAAAACCTCCCTTGGACATTGCGGTTACCAATAAACATATCGGCATAAATAAAGGATTCGTTCTACGATCTCATAAACGAAATCGCTGACAAAAGTTAGCGTGTTCATAAATAATAATGTACATATAATGTTATTCTGATATATAAGCTATATTACTGTAAAGTGTCAGCTAATTCTGTTCAACCGTTGAATCCTCATTGAGTAACAAACATGCAATCATTCACATTTATAATGTTAGTGGGATAAAATGAAATATCTTTGTTAGATTCTTTGTTTTGTAATAGCGTAATATTTCAGTTTGTGTAGAAATGATTTTATTTTCCTATTAGAATATTTATAATTTTACGAATTGTAATTTAAAAAATTGCTAAATTTTGCACAACTTACTCGACGAAAACTTTTCAAGAAAATAAGAAAAAAAAGTAGGACCATTGCACATTTGAAATATGGCCCCATTATTGATTATATTAATAATTTAATGTAATACTTATTATAATAATTGATACCAAATGGTATACGTTATACAACTTACGGGAGTGTTATATCGTCACCGCGACGATTTTAATTTCTTAAGTTTGTGTCAACAAATATTTACCATAAAATCGGTAATAAATTGCGCCAACTATGCGCCATGCGTATTACTTCCATTTTTTTTTCGTAGTGACCTTTAAACTATAAAACGATACCTGTACAAATTGATCCTTCTTAGTGACCTAGTCAAAAATACGTACATTCATTTTATGCGTTAATATTGCCGAAAAATTGTAGTCGTACGGTAAACTTATTTTTATTACGTAAAATGAATTTATTGTCTTCACTTACCCATCTTACATAAGTGCTATCAGTGAAGCAGGACAGTACGAGGCCAGCGATGGGGTTTCTACAACACATGGTTTATTGTACGACCACAATATATTCATAGTTATTAATCTATAAAAGAGTGGCTTTTACACAATTCCGCATACTTTCATCGGCGAGACCCATCTGCGAGGAGGATCCCACAAAAATGGGATCCTCCTAAGGAGCGAGTAAGATACGAGATTTTATTCAGAGAAAGTGTTTATGAAATCTGCTGATCCCGGTTATAATCTTGTCTTCGTGTCTTCTTGTCTGCACATGTCTTCGTGTCTATGGTGGTTTTAAGATCCTTTTTTTTCATTCTTGCAAGAATGAATGACTGATATTTTGGTGCACAGATGCCGGTTAGGAAGTCCACAGTGTTATATTCCTGAGGCAGTCTTAGACCGCAACATTTAGCTAAAACAAAAGGCAGAGGTCGCATAAGATGCAAGTCCGAGCATAAATATAGGTGGGAAGTGAACCCAGTTCAATATTCGAAATCAGATACTTCAATCTTTTTGTATAGCAGTGATCGTATTATCAGCTCTGTCAGCTGCTGTGTCAAATTTATCTGAACTAAAATTTAAAGCAAAAATTGTGAATATCATTAACTTTGATTATTATATATGTCGTCTCGACATTTTCTGTCGGGTGCCATCCATTACATTATGATTGTGTATTATAGTTCATAATTGACAAAACAGTTAGATATTTTAGGCCTAACGTGAAACCCCATATATCAGAGGCCACATAAAAAGAATCATACGCCCTGAATCTCATATATCTTTGAATAAAATTTAATATTGTATATTGTATTTCTATGCCTTTAATTTATTTTTATTGTTAAAGTCGTTTTTGAGAAATACAGCGTTACACGGGCGAATTCTCGTATTCGTACTGTAGTTAATACAAATACGCGGCTTCACCCGCATTTAGAATTGGCTTACTTCAATCGGCTTAATAAATACTTTCATATATAGAAAGATATCATCGTGTAGTAGTATAATTGAGGCATAGTTTGTTTTGATCCTAAAATATGTCCAAATCGTAACTGGCACCTGTATGTAGCAGAATCGGCATAGAAAACGGGACCGGTATTAGAATCGAGAATGGAACCAAAGTCAGAATCGATAGCCTGACGGAGATCAGAATCAGCTAAGGAACAGAAGGCGTCTAAATCCAAACTGAGGCCCAGATAGAGATTAATAATGAGAGGAATGTATGTACAGGATGGAGGAATTCATTATATTTCTACTTAGATAAAAATGTGGACGTATACTATTCGGGCACGCTATCTGACATAAAAAGGTAGAAAAATGTCTACTGGGCCAACTATTATATAAGTATAAATATGCTCTTACATTTTCTGTTTGGAAACTATTCGTCCGAAACTGTGAACGATGATAATAAGTGGACTTTTATAGCATGTGTTTCTATGTTATAATTCGTAATCTGTTACAAAATGGAGAATTGACATCTCATTCTTTTATATTATACTAGCTTATGCCCGCGGCTCCACCCACATAGACGTAAAATGAATTTATTCATGATCACGAAATCAAGATCCCAATCGCTATCCCGTTCTTGGTTCTGATCCCGGTCCTGCTCTTGATGTTAATTTTTTTCATTTTCGATTCCTATCGCGGTCCCGCTTTTGTTCACTACTCCGGTCTTGATCTAAAGATGTACCGATTTCATTCTCAACCCCTGTCTTGCTTCAAATTTTAGCCTCAGTACTGCTCATTCCGACTCCGGTCACATTCTTGATTCTAATTTTGCTCCTACATTCGATTTTGATTTCATTTTCGATTTCGATAACGGTCTCGACTTTCTCTATTTTTTTATCTATATTTCTCGTCGTGCGTGTAATTTCGATTTTGCTACCCGTCAGTTCTGATTTACATAAACACTCAGCAAATGTTAGCAGTATAGAAATAAAATTTGGGCTATATTATTCGGAGATAGATGTAGTTCTATATGGGTGAAAGAATTTTTAAAAAATTTTAGGGGTAATATGAAGATAAAACCTAGTTTATTTTTCGACAGTTTCTTATTCGCGCGTATATTTCACCCTCTAGAGCTACTTTACCAAAAATATTACATCCCTTTATTTTTCATTTGTAATAGGCAGCTAAAATATAAATTTTGTTGCCAATAGCTTGAACGATTTCGTTTTTTTTTGTACACTTACAAAAAAACGAAATTTCGAGAACGATGCACGTCATTATTTTTTATCAGTAATTATTAGCTAAAATATGAATATTAACATAAATAGCTTCAACGGTTTCGATTTTCAATACAACAGTATTTGACCATTTTCGCTCCCTTAGGGGTTGAATTTCTAAAATTCCTTTTTTAGTGCTTACTTAAGTTATAACAGGAAGCTTTACAAAATTTCAAGTCTCCAGGTCCAATAGTTTGCTTTTGGTATATCCGTCAGTTTACTCTTTTATATAATATTTATAACCTAACCCGCACTAAATAAGCGTAAAAGGTTCCAAGCCGCTCAATATCAAAGTGGGGTCAAAATTTAATGGGGTTGTCATAACTTACTAATGTGAGTTCTGAATAAGTCTTCTACTTATTAAGCGATTTTGAAATAGGTGTTTAAGTTTATAGTTCTTTTTTAATATAGGTTTTCATTTAAAGACGGTACAAAACAGAAATGTAACTTAGTGCGTGGGTCCATCTAACACTCGTTTTTTTCTTTCATTTACCGTTGTAATAATTTCAAAAATTAATTGTCAGTTACTTACAACTTTGTCTTCATTTAGATCAAATATGTGAAACTCATTTTTAATTCCGTAAAATATCACATTATAGGGCAGCATGATATCAGTTGATTGAAAATCGATTATTACAGTATACAGGATGTTTGGCGCATCGTTTGCCAAAATGAAAGAGGGCATCGGAGGGGTCTTTTGCTATCTCCTCAACCTCCGAAAGACATTTTTGGCCCCACGGAATTTTTTATGCCAATTTTTGTATTTTTTAAGCGAGAAATTACAAAAGTCTACATTAAAATTTGAATAAAAAAAAAGTAAGTGCTATAGCTGCATTTTTTTTTATAATTTCAATTTGTAATGATGTACAATTTTATCCAAATCAACATTACTCACCAGCGATATCTAGTTTTTTTTATTGCCACACAAAGTTGGGTGAAGTTGAAAAAACTAACTGAAACCCCAACTTTAAATTTCAATTAAAAAAAAACTAAACATGATTATGTTCTTCCAATTTCTTAAAAACACCTCTGGGCTGTCCTCTTTTTAACGGCATGCAATATGCTATGAAAAGTTTTTATTAACTTTAAGAATTTCTTCACTTTGTGTATTAAGACACAGTAGGCTGACATTCGATACTTCTATTCCCTAATAAATAACATACAAAAATTGTTATCGCACTCTTACACAGTTTAATCTGTTTGATAGGTATCTTTTTTACATAAGTACACGAATATTTTTGACAAAAAAAAAATAATTTAAGTATTAAAACTTTATTTAACTATAATTTTATTTAGCATAAAAAAATCCGTGGGGCCAAAAAAGTCTTGCGTAGGTTGAGGAGATAGCAAAAGACCCTTCCAATGCCCTCTTTCATTTTGGCAAACGATGCGCCAAACAGCCTTTATATTAGCTTTTAATTTTATTATCAACTCACTTTTGTCCGCAGCTCCGACCGCGTGGAGTACAATACTTGGACCATTTTAGAAGCGCCTGTGACGTTTATTCATATTTTTCCCACACAACGATTATAAATGACCTCCCTACTATATGAAAGGCAATACAACGGAGAAATCAAGCCATATCTCTGGTTCTACCCAACCGAATTAGTAGAAACATAGCTTAGATGTTAAGTTGGACCGCAAACTACCTAGTGTGGAAACGTTATCAAGATCCGTTCAGCGGTTTTTGCATGATGCGGTAACAAACATACAGACAGACAAACAAAAATTCTAAAAACTGTTGTTTTGGCTTCTGTTGCTCTAATAAAGACCTCCCATATCAGTTTTTTTTAAATATATATGATGTACAGACATTGGCCTATTACAATTTTATTATATGTTTAAATAAAACAAGATAAACAAGACGGATCGTTCTATTAAATCATAAAATATTATAATATTTGTTTTATATTTTACTACTTATATCAATATATCATGCTAAATAAATTACTCATATTCGAATATTTTGTTAAGTCTGTTACCTAGTTAAAACATAAATGAAATCGAATTAGATTTTAATTAATGATAAATAAAATAAATTTCTGCAAAAAACACAATCCATTTTGAAACATACCTCGGGCTCGAGCCTGTCGATGCAGCCGTAAAACTAAATACCGATAAATATTAGAGCTCATCAATATTAAATATCTTCTGTTCACGGTCTATGCTCGTAAAACAATGTTATTGCCTTTGAAAAAGCGGAGCAATCTTCACGTCAGTTAGACACCGATCAACAAAAAAAAAGACTTATCTTGTTTTTGCGTTGGAGGCACGATACAAACGGCGCGCGTGCTGGCTAATTGCGCTCATTGTTCACTTGCAAATGACTTTGTTTGCTCGTAAACATTGGAAGTGCCCGTAATTAATTTAATTCCAGGCAAGTAGTGCTTTTTCGTTCGAAGTCTTAACTAGAGCTGATAATCGAACGTTTAGCTTGTAGTTAGTTATTTACGAGAGAAACGATCCAATCCTACTCTGCCATTTTGTTTTTAGGGAGAAGCATTTGTTGAGGCAACAATCCGAATCGTTCGCAATAGAGATGATGTATCCAACATTAAAAAAATATAAATACATGTTTCAAGTACTCACGAATTATGTTATATATGGAACAAATGCATATTGTTATTCATTTCATCCATTTATCATTTTCTTTAAAAAAAAAACCATATTTATTAATAACTTTTTACTATGTTACTCGTGTAGAGAAATAACGACAGAAAGGTATCATCTTTTGGTAACCGCCTTTTTAGGGTTCCGAGCCAAAATGGCAAAAACGGAACTCATAGTTTTGTCATGTCTGTCCGTCCGTCCTTATGTCACAGACATTTTATTCATAAACCACCAGACCTATATTAATGAAATTTATTATTGTAGGTGTCCTGTGTGAGCCGCTACTTAGTGTGGTGGTTAAATAACAAAAATAAATATTTCTAGGGGGGGCTGTCAATACATTTAACAGAAGCTGAAAAAAAATTTTTTCATCGAACATTAACGTGCTATACATATTTCGTTGGTTTTTTTAATACTTTAAGGTTTTTAAACAATTTTTCTGATTATATGAATCATTTCGGTAATAATAGCTTCGAAAGTTGAAAAAAATTGTGTTGTCCCCCTTCTATTTTCTAAATTACATGTCCGAAAAATATGAAAAAAATAACGAAGGTAACTTACTAGATACTTTCAACGAAAATTATTTTGAACATGGTGAGATATACTGTTTTTGAGTTATTGCCGAAAAACTGTGCATCTCAACAAAAAGATGTAAGCGCCATGAAGATACACTCTTTTGCTGATGCACTTTAGTTTACACTATTTTAATAATAATAGTCGACATGCCTATTTGTTTTTATAGTTATAAGCGACTAAAATCTTGTAACTGTTCTGTGCGGGAAATATGGAAAAATGTAACAACGTACTTTTTTCATCTTTCAGTGCATTTCTTTGTAATAATATCTTCGGAACCCTATTTTTTTATATATACACGTCTTTACACATCTCAATCCAATAATTTAATCGTTTCATACAAACTCGTCGAGTTCGGGTGCTTAAAATTTGGCCCTTTTTAATATGCCACCAATTTCATTTGTATAGATAATATTTCTAAGGCTTGCCTACACACACACACACACACACACACACACACACACACACACATCACACACACTCGTTGTATAAATTTTTATATGAATTTACTTTTACCATCCCTTTACCATGCAATTTTCTGAGCATAAATAAATTATTAAATTGAACCTTCCAAAAAACCAAATTATTTTCAATCTCAATCTTTTACGGTATACCATTCAAACCAATCGGTGTGGCCGTGTGGTTGGTCACTTTTGAAGCAAAAGATTCGATCTCTTAGCACAGGCGAATAAACCAATGACTTTAAAGACAATGGTTGTTAACAGCTTCCAAGGTGCATTGAATCAACCTGAAGTGCTTAATTGCTTAAATTTTAAGCGTTTGTATCTAAATTAATATTGAGAGATAATCATAAACGCCCTGTAATGGAATTACAAAAGACTGACACCGGATCAAGGCAGAAAGAGTTTCGACTAGTGATCGTTTGCTTAATAATTGTTCTAATGCCATATGTTTCAAATCAGTAGCAGCCAGCGGGCCTGGCACATTGCCCTAGAGAAAAGTTATCTATTCTCTTCTCGTAAATCGTAACGAATGAAAGGGACAGTCCTATAAAGAGACTCTTATCTAAGGCTTTATGCTAGGCCTGTTGCAGCGCCATATGCGTTATTACGCCATATATATCGCATATTGCAATATCATCCCCAACTCTTGCGCAGTGTGATTTAGGCATGGTATATCCTTCTAGTACAGACCATGTTCGTTGATGTGCCATGGAGTATACAAGCAGATGTACTTTTCATCAAAAATTCGAATATCTTTTATAGTTTGTTACATAAAATCTTCAAGCTTACTACTATTAAAAATATATAAACGAGCACAGACAACAGTTCAGTGTTTTTTTTCTTCTATTTGTCAAAAGATTTTTTAATAGCTACTGAAGAGTGTTTTTTCCCGTACTTTCAACGTAGACTCCAAGCATTTATTTAGTGGTTTCTATTTGTCACATTTGGCGTTCCGTCCATCTACAATTTACAATCTTGTACAATATTCAATACAGTTTTTACCACTTAGGATTCATAATATCTGTTACATATATCATTCCCTATTCATTTTTACACATTATTATATGTACGTTAGTTGCGATTGTGTGCAACTATGTCACTAGTCCGTCGTATTTCTTCAACTGTTGCTAACATTACATTTTTAATTTAATCGGTATTTTAAAGAATTAAGGCAAACAACACACGCTATGATGTATTTATCCATGCTCTCAGCTAATGTAGTAAAACAAGATTCAAAAACATTAAGTGCGATGATGATAAAGATATACTCTTTGAAAAAAGAACCTCAATAACGTTTGAACTTTAAAAGTTATTGAATTACGATTGAATGTCAACCCCTGGGCGACCACTAGTACATGTAATTAGTCCTATTAGAACGTAGACATAAATTGAAGTAAACTAAGGTAATGTACAAATGATATTGTGTGAAAATGTCATATTTTTACATGCGATTTGTTTGGGTTTCACATTACTTCCCACTGCAAGTTGTATTGTGACCTCAGAGGTATCCCACGCTAACTGATCACGTGAGCGTATTGCATCACGCTTCAGCGTGTGATATTATTGTTGGCGCGCATTAGACGCTTCGATATAGCACTCAGTCATATTGATCGATCGATTGCCACAATATATATGTTATATTTAATGTTGATATACGTTACACGATATATAGAAAAAAATGTCCACTCCGTGTTTGAAGAATACGTTAAGCCCCCGACTCCGGACGATCACCGCGGCGCCCGACCCGCGCTGGGCCGCGGTGGAGGGTCTAAGTTTAAAATTTCACATTTTAAGAGAAGAATTTTGTATCAGATCACCCTGCGCCTCTGCAGTGGCGTGACGGTGAACTCGTCACAGTGCAGACATCACTCGCCCGGTTTTAGTTACGTTGTTTTCTTTTTGTATAATCCAAAGATTTTCAAGTTTATTTAAATTTATATAAGGCTGCTTTGATAAAAGATCTTACTTTAAATTATTTTAGATGGTTTCCTCATAACTAAGGAGAGGGCTTTTAAAGTAATGATTAACAAAGACGCTTATCTGTAAGCGAAGGGCTTCACCGCAGGCTTCGCGCCTTTGTCCTCTCCGTAGCCTGCCTATCACTTCAAGTATTCGCATTCCCTCAAACAAAGAGAAAGGGTTTCAAAATGTTATTAATGTTGCTGATGCGGGAGTTACTCGTTAACGGCTACGGACTGCCCAAAGGCACGTACGTGCCCAAAGTATTATATAATTTCAACCAGAAACGAAATGTTCGCTACGATTTTGAATATGCAAATACATACCACAAATAGTCGCCGCGGCGCTCGTATGGCCTAACAAGCTTTGTGAAATGTAGGGCAATGTGAAACAGTGCAAATCAATAAACCACTGTAGCTTTAGCTTGCAGTGCTGTTTCACAGTAAAAAATGCAAGTACTAAATGGATCATTTACAAATGATAGCATCGTCATTAAAGAAAAATCGGATGAAAATTTAATGTTCCTCGGGGATCTTACGTGAATTTTTAGAAAACTTTCTACAGTGTTAAGTTTCTTCACGAAGATCGATGTCGATATTTTTAACTTTGCTGTGGCAGGTATTGATCGTACCGCTGCAGAGTCATTGTGCCCTCCTGCAGTCTTTTTATTTCGGATTGAAGAAATTCACACATCTCAAGTACTCGCATATGCTGCAGGGCGGGTTGACTGCTGCTGACGACCGATGTCAAAAATGGAATGAGACCGTTCGGAACCTTGCGACGGGACGACTTAACCTGCCTTATAAGACACGAAACGAGTAGTATTATTCGAGTTCAAATAAAAACGCTAAATTGTCAAGGGGTCTATGGTCAGAATCGAATCTGGTGCATTATAATTCGAAGGCAAACATTGATTCATTGAGCCGCTGCACTCTTCTTAATTTTTGTATTTCCTGAATTTATTTCCTTCGCAGTGGACAGCGGTGTCCTTCAAACTCTCATTTACAATAGTTAACTGCTAAATGTTAAAGTTAAAAACTAAACATATCAAAATATCGGTAATTTTTGTGATATTGATAGAGATATTGACATTTGTGACATTAATTTAATGTCACAAATGTTAATATCTTTCAGACTAACTTAATCAACTGCCAATTGTGAAGTTAAAACAATGTATCTTGACATATTTAGTTTTTAACTTTAACAGTTAACAGTAAATTATTATTGGAAGCACACCACTGGTACAGTATATTGAATCATTGTGGTATTTAATAAATCAAAACATCTATATTTGTACCTACTCAACAATGCGTTGTTTGTTTTATAAAACGTCATAAAAGGCGAATTCCTTAAACCCCTTGTAAAAAAGCATTGTTTAGGGATCTCTTCAATGGTTACTTGAAACCATTCAATTCTCGAACGTGTAAACCGATTTCCATTTACTCTGTTTTATATAAATACACCATTCCCTGTCGTTTTAGAGCAACATGTTGATATTTGACAAAGCAATTAAAAATTTTGCATCTATATCTGAGGATCGAACTTCAGGTATACATTTTTAAATGACTGTTCGTACAGCATCAATATCGTACTCCTTTGTCATTAGCCCAGATCTTCCAGGTTCTTTAGATGGATAAGTTCATTTTTGCAAGAGGTAAGAGACGGGTTTTATCACCAAACGACAATTGAGTTCTCTAAAATCAAATTCTCTTACAAATTTCATTCCAATGGACTACTACGAAAAGAACAAAATCATAATACATGAAATGAAATGTTTTCAACAGCCAATAAATTTAAGTTTTTTCCAAAATATGTTACTAATGTAAGTTATCAGGACCAGAAACTCGTTATTTCCGCAGTTTCATTACCAACAATATTATTGTCGTTTTTACGGACTATTTTGGACGGTTCTGTTGCATTTTTTTTAAATCATTGTTTTTTATCAAATATTTCTTTGCCTGAACACTGCCCTCCCTGCACGCTAAGACACTAGAGTACACATTTACATCGGCGATATTCCCATGACAAGCCTTATCGTGAATATAATGAATATTTTACATCAACAGATGCAGAACGTGAACAACATAGTAATGTTCCCCGTGGACAGCCTTCTGAAGGGTGATCTACGAGGGGTGAAGGGCGACTTGAAGAGGCCGTTCGACAAGGCGTCTAAAGATTACGAGTCCAAATATATTAAGCTAGAGAAAGAGAAGAAGTCACAAGCCAAAGAAGCCGGCCTCATCCGCAGCGAAGTCACGCCCGCCGAGATAGCCGATGAGATGGAGAAGGAACGGCGGCTGTTCCAACTCCAGATGTGTGAGGTTAGTTAGCATTTTAAAAATTAATCCTTGAACAAGTCACAGATTTAATGAACACCCAAGATTCAAATATAGTAATATTAAATTATTGAGTGTATTTAACGAATCAGTCAAATCGATACTGGTTTTCTTCATATTTTGTTTCCATTGGACGACATTCGTGTTTTGTGTTTAATGACGGGGCATTACAACTCGATAAATACTTATCGACGTGACGTGAGTTATAAATACTCCTTGTCAAGAGTATACATTTACAATAGTCTTTGTTTGATCGTGGCTATTTCCGAATTTTCAAATTTTCCGTTGAATTTAAATTAATGCACGTGTATTCCAGACAAATTATTCTCTATAAGTTTAAGATAATTTATAATATAATCATATTAATTCTTCAATCCTCGATAGCATTCGATTAATAAGTAAGAGATTCGTCTCTCATTTCTTACTTGAGATGTCTCATCTTCGATCATGTCTACTCGTATATGATACTAGCTTTTACTCGCGGCAGCACCTGCTTGGATAAATGAGGAAAACCTCGATCCTAAAACTGATCCTGGTGTTATATC
The DNA here is from genome assembly GCA_005406025.1 of Eumeta japonica. Lineage (NCBI taxonomy): Eukaryota > Metazoa > Arthropoda > Insecta > Lepidoptera > Psychidae > Eumeta > Eumeta japonica. The sequence goes on along the minus strand of BGZK01000055.1, from coordinate 455,273 downwards.
CAATCCCAATTTAATCCTAATCCGGATTTCAGTCTCCTTTTGTCTGTCTCTCTCTTCCCTCCAAACCCCATATGTCACTCGTTCTCCCCCTCATGCTCCTCATTCCTTATTTCTTTCCCATACAATTGACGGCATTGGAGGTGCGCACTTAGTACCGACTCCCAGCGATACTACAACACACTGCAATCACTACGGCACGGCGGCTGCTCTGAGATTATACACATAGCTAAAGTTTTATTTAAAATTAAACATCCTTGTTGTAGTGACTCGATTTCGATGAAATAAGCTATAAACGTTACTACGACTTAAGCCTAATATATATATATATATCAAAATTATATTTTGAATTGATTAAGTGGTTTTTGCGTTATATGCGTTTAAACAAACAAACAAATCAACAAACAGAGAAAATAATATATATCTTTGCCTATGTTGCAGACCGGTAGGCAGAAATTTTTGCGTTCCATTAATTGTCCTTCGCCCCTAATTAATTTTTTGTAAAAATTTTTAATACAGAGACACGGAGTTAACGATTTTATTATATATTTGTGTAGATAAATAATTACGCTTTAGAATTTATGTTCTCAGGGATATGAAAGCAAAAACAAAATATTCATCGCTATTTAGTAAATAATCACTAAAGTTGTACTACGCACATTAGCATTAACTATTAAAGCTGTCAACTGGTAATTAGATTGGAAGAGATATCTAATGTCTTTAGCAGATATAATTACCTACTCAACGCTGGACGACAACGAGTGTGTAACGAGACCGCTTTGAGAGCATTTTGTGTTACGCGTCAGTGTTCGTTGGCTGTCGGCCTGGGGGGCTAGGCGATTATCGCTGATTTTCAGATTTTATAATGTTAAAATAAACGATAAATGAAAACGTAAAAAAGTATTGAAATTAAAATTTAAGTGGCGAATAGTCGTTCAACCAAATACCGATTGTACTGCAACAATTGGATTTTGCCGATCGCTGTACTAAATAACGATGATCACACGCACGACACATCAATAACGTTAACTAGTGACGTCATTTAATTGTAGTACAAATTTTTTTTAGGCTTCCCAGCCAAAAAGACAAAAACAAAATCCTTATAATTTTGTCACGTCCGTCCGAATGTCACATGCGTTTTACTTAAAAACTACAAGATGTCTATTGATGAAATTCGGAATATAGTTGTTTTGAATAAGCCACAACGTATATTCGTAGTTAAATAACAAAGATAAATATTCCTAGGAGAAGGGGCCACTCCATACATGTAACAGAAGCTGAAAAAAAATTTTTCAGCAAACATCAACGTGTGGCACTTATCTCGACAGTCTTTTTAAAAAGACTTAAGGGTTTTTCGCAATTTTTTTTGTATCCAGTAAATACATATTTTCGAAAGTAATCGTTCCAAAATTAGCAGAAATTGTATCCCTCTGCCTTTATTTTTTAAAAACCGTATGTCCAAAAAATATGAAAAAAATTACAAAATAAGGGTAATAGCTGACATACCTACTTTTTCTCTAGTTATAAGCGACTTAAGTGCTATTCTGTGCGGGAAAGTGACAAAGTTTTTTCGTCTGTAGTGCATTTTTTTTTTAGAGACAGTTTCGCAATTCTACACTTCGCATGGACTGACATGCTCTTGGCCGGTTTATTATTATTATAAATTCAGACCTATTACCTTTTTTTTTTTTATTTTTGGCTTAGGTTATAGATTTCCACATGGTACGATGTTTGCATATTTGTCTTGCTTCAAAAAAAGTAACCCTTGTATTGAAGCCATCAAAACAAATATGAAATATTTGTTTGAAATGCATTCTAAAATGTTACGTTGGACAGATTTCAATTTAAATAATTTCAATCTATATTAATTATTTATTTTGATTTCACCTAGGGGAATATTAGCGAAGTTCTTAATGTATGAGCGAAATACTAATCGAGCTCTACCATCTACATGCCATGGGCTGATTTCGTATTTCGCGTCGTCTGTCAGCGCTCATAATCATGTCGTTTATTTGGCAAGTGCTTTGACACTCGACAAGTTATTGACACAATTCTTCGAAGCCTTGACTTCAATCTGTGCCCCCAATTAATTATTGGTACATGTCCGTCTTAGAAATATTGGAATCCTAATATAAGCACTTACTCAGAAAACCGACTCGTCATTTTGGCTTTCCAATTTTTAAACGCAAATAAACGAGTTAATTTACTTTCGTGCAGTTATGTTTATACTCATTTTGTACAGGTTTATTTATTTATACAATTTCTATTACAGAATTTGCATTGTTTAAAATTTTTGAAATTATGCTGTGATCCGAGACACGGATTTATTGCGAAAACATATTCAATATTGGTCTTATTTATTTCCCTATGCATTTTTTACTTCGCGAGGCCCTATGAAAAAACTTACTTTATTACATTTCAATAACAAATTAATTTTTGCAGTGTTCGCTTATACACGGTCTGGAGCATTTGCGGCGCGTGCTCACTACGTACTCATACTAAACACATGTCTTGAATAATGAGTACGCAGCCTTTCTGTTTACCTTTCGCCATATCGGGCACAAAGAACGTCTCACGACGCGAATATTTCTTGCTATTCAATATTGGTCGGAATAAACTTATTTCAGTATATACATCGTAAAATCTTGAATTATCGACATTGATTAGTTAAAACTTTGTGTATTACAATCTAATTTATGTCCACACATAAGGACTGATCGACTTTCATTCGTCGTTTTATAAAGTAATTTTAAGGAAGCCCTCCGTGTCCCTTAGTAATGACTTTTTAAGAATTTGTATTGTATTATATTGTAATCACCACAGGTATGCTCAAATTTTCTTAATATTTGTTTCAAAAAATAACCATATCAAGGCGTTATTTGGTTTCAGCATATAGGTTCCATGTTTTTCCTAACAATGCCGTTGCCTCAATTCGCAAATGACTTAAATGGTTATTTCAAAAGAAATCCCAACGGCTATAGTATCGAATCTATTTGTACAGTCAACTGTTCATCGTCGATCCCGTGATAGCATCTCAAAATGTACAGCGACACCGACGTACTTATTTCGAAAATAAACGAACAGAAATTGTTATCCATCACGGTTTGTTGTGAAACCATAGTGTCTGTGTTCGGAATGCCAAGTGTCAACCTCTAGACATGGCGGCCGACGCGACGTGCCAAACGCTATAGTCTGGAGTTCATGGTTAGTTAGATATTTATACCTGGCACGTTCTACTTTTGTATTTCTACAATTTAAATAGACTATGCGTTTAGTTATTTGCAATTTTATTTCTCCAAATCGTATGTGGTAAAGGTATAATATATAAAAGTTTATACATAAAATTACACATTAATTGAATCACATGTGATCATTTTCGTTTCGGAGTCGAACACCAAGTAAGTATTTCAAAACAGGGCGAACCATAATTCATGTCGTGTGCCATTATAAGTAGTAACATTCTTATGATTTATGAAAACGACCAGCATGTGTTTGAAGTGTATAGTGTAACAAAAATAGATATGTAATTGCATCGAGTGATGAAGAAATATTTATAAAGGAATTGATAGTCTCCTAATATCGATGCTATACGTTGTAACGAAACTCGAGTACCTATACACAGTAAATTCGAGTCGTAGGTATCCGTTCGTTGAAGGATTAGTAAATTTTTACTTTTTTTTGGTTGGATCAACATTTATTATTTTCTAGAGGGGTATATATTTTTCGGTATGTATTACGTAACGAATATTGGTAGAAATTTGATGATAACAATTTAGAGCACGAAATATTTTATGCGCAACTCATTCAAGAGATATGTTTCCGATAAAATCTTGATTCATTATAAAATTAAGAATTTACTTAAAAATAAGGTGTGTCAACAGGTTACGTCCTGAAAAATATCCTAAAATATTTTTCAAATGACAAAACGAATACATGTCTTTTTGAAATCAATTGTGGTATATTTTATTCTGATCTTACGTGTACATAATGTGAACGAGGGTGGTTTTATTTCTTCTCAAAAAACAGAAACAAATAAATAAGAAATAAATAATGTCGTGACGACATCGATCTGTCATATGTGCTTCTAAATATTTGAATTCTGTCATATGTGCTTCTAAATAATTTGAATTCTGTCATATGTGCTTCTAAATAATTTGAATTTTTGAACTAATCTGAAACCGTATCAAACTATTTCTTTATTGAAATTTTACGTTCGCGCCTCTCTTATTGCTTTCGCATAGTTTTTCATTTGCATGAAACAATTTCATTTCCGTCGTATATTCATCATGTCGTCAATTCAAAAATGAATCCACGAGGATTAATTTACGACACTACAAATACATACGGTTACGGCGGACTGGTTAGCCATATTTACCTCGCGGCGAGCCGCACGAGGGAGAAGTGACCTCAAGTGGAAACCCGGAACTCGTGTTGCGTATATTAGACGCGTCCAATTCACTAGCCCGCACTGCTCGGGCGATAATTACTTTGTGGAATCATTGGTCTTCAAAAGTGCCAATTACCAATAATTGTTAATAAAACGTGTACGTTTCGAACGTACGTTAGCGACGTCGTGTACCATGAAATATACTCGCTTCGCTGAATTACGCTTACCTACTTCTGAAATTGAATTAATGGTTTCCTTCATCTGACGCACTAGACTACTTTCGTCACGTAAACATGTATATTATTTTACAATTCACCACGATAATGATCTCGTTCTGTGATTTGTCTTCCTTTCCTAGATATTTTTTCTTTTTCCTATTCCTATATGTGGTTAGGGGCCATCCATAAATTATTTCATACACATTTTAAAGTCTTTTGACACCTTGTCACATTTGACCCCTCACCCCTGTAGTGACGTCCCATATCCATATTATTTGTATATTTAAAAGTAATTCATTTAAAACAGCAACTTTTCCAAGTTTTTTAATAGTATTTGTAAGTTTATTGTTCACAAATAAATTTCGCGTTTTATAGTGTTTTGGATTGAAAGGGCAAAAGGAATATATCAAAAACGATGTTTCCGAAGGTGGGATGTTCAGTAATAGAAGAAAAACACGAAAATAAATAATTATTTACTTTATTTCTTCTTCTGTTATAGCGTATAAATATTAATTTGTATACGTTTAATGAAAAAAAAATTTTTTTTTGATGACTGTCGATAATTATAAATCATTCTAGAAAAGCTGTTTACGTACGAAATCAGAATCGATATGATTAGCAGTTGCGAGTCGGCTTGCCATTTAGCAAAATTTATTGCGATACCAAACATTTTTTTTTATCAATCGTGCCCAGCGTATTATGTTTGAGGTGTGTAAACACGCTACGCAGTAAAGAATGTCTAAATATATGACAGTACTGATAAACAACGTTGAAAAGGGCCAACTATAATAGGTAATATTAAGTAGTTTCAGTTAAGTAAATGCAAATGAAAAACTGATAGAGTTCCGTTTGTCGATTTTTCTAACCGTCTTAGTACACATGCAAATCGATTTTGAAGTGCTGGAAATTGTGCTCGGCCGCACGACTGCTTTGCGTTAACTTAGGTCATCGCCCGGCCTTGCGTCGCTTCGCAGGGCAGCGGCTACGTCGGCGGCCGCTCGCCGCGCATCGCCCGCAGCCGACGCTCTGTTTACGGGAATTCCTTTTCGGCCCTTTCATTTTAGTCCTGCGATCCGAAATCAAATCCTGCAATTTGTTAGCAACGTCCGGCGGTGCGCGTGCGTTTGTTTCGATGCGTGCGCTCACCGTGCAAAGATAATGCGTTATCTAATCGCTCGTTCGAATTGCATAGCATCGGTCCAGCCGAACCCGTTGCAGGCGCACCGCCGAGAACGACCTGCAAGGTCACGCGCCGCACGATATTTAACGTATTGCACAACGGCCTGGACAAATTGGGGATTCGACTCTGCGGGCGCTGTTGCGTCATTCGATGTAAAATAGACTAAAACCGCTTCACCAAAACATTTGTAGTCATGCCATTGCGCATACATTAATACCTATTCCTGTTGACATAGTAATTTTTTGTGCTTGATAAAAAGATAATTGAGCTAATGAAAATAAAAGAGAAAATGAAAAACTACCTACCTAGAGTATATAAACTAGAAATTAGTTCTCTGTTTTTTTATTAATTAAAGTTAGACGCCGTCGAAGTCCATTAGTCAAATCTGTATTTTTCAATCAGTATTACGAGCCTTCGATGACGGTACGGGTGTAAAGATATATTTTTATATTACAAATTGTTTCTCACTTTTTAACCTTAATTTTACAACAGTTATTTCATTTTTTCGCCTATACAAAATCTCACTGAATAGTTTGAAAATGTCTCTTGTTTTTAAGTAATTATTATGTCGTCTAACTGCTACCATTTTGATATAGACCTATAAAAAAATATATATTTTTGGAATTATCGAATAATCCCGCAGACGGTAAATAGAGAAGACGGGTCCGACTAGGTGTGCCGCCGCTATAGTCATTTTTGAATTGCTTCAGTAAGATTGACTATTTTGAACTGAACACATTACGAAATACAACATTCAAAAATCGGCCAAAAGAATGTCGGACCATGTTCAGTATAAGGCTCGGTAGCCTTTACTATAAAAAGTGCATTACAAATGAAAAAAACTATGTTATTACATTTTTTTTTTTTGACTTTTCATCTTTTCCGCACAGAGTATGCATAACCATTTTAATCGTCTGTATCTAAAGAACTAAGGTAAACATATCGACTATTACTTTTAAATTTGTGAACTAAAGTGCACCGGTAAAACAGCGTATTCTCATGGCACTTGTGTCCTTTAGTTTCGAAGCGCAGTTTTTAGCCAATAACTCAAAAACGGTATATCCGATCATATTGCAGATAATTTTCGTTGAAAGTTTTTATAAAGCGTTACCTTTGTATTTTTTTTCATTTATACAAAACAATTATACTCCAAATTTCATCAATATCTTGTAGTCTTTGAGTGAAATGCCTGTGACATACAAATGGTCGAACATGATGAAACTATAAAGGTTCCGTTTTTGGTATTTTGGCTACGGAACCCTAAAAAATTGCTTCTATTTTAAATTTAATGTGAAAATAAAATGACAAGTGCGAGTCGAACTCGCCCACCGAGGGTTCCGTACAAACTTGCAGGTACATATTATAAATGGTTCAGGAATCGAGTTTCGCAGTTTTTCTGAGCTTTCTTTTGTGATTTAATTTAAAATATACATACGGCTTTCAGATTTTTTCTTCTATACAAATTAGTAAAAGTTTAACAAATTCTATAAAAAGTTTTGTTTATCCATACAAATATGACCGCGCATACCGTTGTTTAACCTCGATGATTGATTACGTACTTTAAAAAATAAAGACTGTTTTCAAAAATGATTTAATTACAAATGTATGATTTTCAGAGTTTTTCCTATACTTGTAGTATAAGACGGTATTATTTGCTAAATTTCATCGTTTTAAGTCAACGGAAAATACTCTATAAATGTTGATTCCCTTGAGAGTGTCAAAATATACGTTTTTTGCGGCATGAACTGTTGTATCTACTTTCCACCTAAACTTAGAAGTTTGATATTTTCACAACTTTAAGGGACTGTGGACTTGAGGATATGGTTTTAATTTCAACTAGACACCCCCACACGTTCCCGAGATAAAAGAGTATTGACTGACGGACGAACGGACCACAAAGTGATCCTATAAGGGTTCCGGTTATTCCTTTTGAGGTACAGAACCCTAAAAATCGTACAAATTTAATTTAAAATATTTAAATTTACTGCAAAAATGTTGTTTTTCGTTTAAAACGTATGTTTACTTTTTGAATATTCATTATACATACATACGCTTGAAATATAATTTAAAGTAGTTTGTTATATAAATATATTGTAGAGCCCCCGGGCTTCCAGGACCTTTTCGCCGATGAGTGCTAAATGATAATACGTGATTGCTCTATACCTACTTGATTTTATTCACTTTCCGCAGATATTAATATAATTTTACATTCACTACTCGGACAGTACTCTCGGGGTCCGTGCCCGCGATTCATATTCAAATCGTATTCCCGTTTTCTAACAAAAACAACCGTGAATGTCTGTCTGCCTGATGCAACTGTACTATAGTATAGTTGACTTCGCTTTAAATTTATAATTTTCACATTTCCAGCGTCTCTATTTTATATTATTATGACTTCATTATGTAATAACTGTGAAACTTTGCTACATAATTTGTAGTACATATTTATTACATGTGGACCTTCCACATGACGTGTGATTTGGCACATACTCGTCCTTTTATGCTTATTTCACAGCCGCTACATCATTTTTCAAAACTCAACTCTTGACACTCTTATGCTAAAGGATTAATTGGTTACAGTAAAGAATTGTTTAAAATCCGTACAAGAAGTGTTTAAAACAATGTATATTGTGTAATTCAAATTAGTAGCATTCACCCCCCCATACACGGAAATAAAATTATAATTATTAACCGCAAAGAGTTCATTTGCTGTCGCCACGTGACAAGAATATTATGTTTGCACGTATATTGTTACTAACCCGAAAAGTAAACGACACCAAAAAGCACTCATGTCGGCGACCAGCGCCTGGCGTATCGATTTGCGCCAGATGTTTCGTATGTTATTTTGATACAGCTATAATAAACTTCACAGCACAAATAGAATGCTTTAAAAACATTACGAAATAAGTTCTCGCCGCTCATGCCCGCGACTTCCGTACAGTTTTGTTGAAAAACAACGAAATGTCAAGGTCGATGGTTAATTAAGCGACGCTTATTAAATCGATACCCTATAAAATGCGGCCCATTGTCATTTTGGTATGTGTTCATTTAGTATAAATTTGTCACAAAATTTTAGTAATAATTTAAGTTGAATACTAAATGTTACTATTTGTATTATGAATCGTTCTACTTTTGGCAACACTTCAAAAACAAAGTAAAATATAAATATAATAATGCACAATATTTAATTTTTTGCATGAGACATATAAGATTCAGGGCCTATGGTTCTTACTTTATTGTGACCTCTGACAGTTATTGAATTCTAGACCTGAAATGTCGCCTGTTTAATAGGCTGAAAATAAATAATAAATTTATAATAGTAGTATAATGGCCTGAAAAGTGTCAAGAAAAGGGAAATACAAAATCATCAAGGAAATTTTCACACTAACAGTTTCAATGAAGTCAATAATTCTCAATATCATAACTTATTTACATCCACAATCAATTGTCTAATTGCACTCATGAATGTGATACAGTTTCATTACATAGAGTGTTAGTAAAGGCTTCTGTCCAAAAAATAATATACCTAACTTAGTTGTTGAATCAGTATGTTTTTCCTCTATATATTTTGCGTGGATATTTATATGATATGATGGAACCTCAGCAACAGGCAGTGCTGAATGCACCTTTATGGTGTCCGCAGATCCGTAATATGTCAGTTCCGTTTTCGCGGGAGTGAAAGCAGAGGGTCCTAGAATCCCCATATACATGTTTATACGCTTTTTTAGGAAGATTTCTCACAGAAATCAATACTGCACAGGAATCGATTCATCTCTTAGAAAGAAATACGGTGTATAACAATTGTTTCCTAGACCTTTTTTAACTGAAAACAGAAGACCGACGTATTTCTAAATTTATTTAAAGATGATTTTTATATGTGACCTATTGACAGATAACAAGCCAGTCTAATATCCTATATTATGAAAGACATTGAAAATGTATAAATAGATGCTTTAAAATTTCTTTCTTTTTACGATCTGAACATCAAATCGAATTATAAATGAATAAAAGCTGTGTTAATTGAGGTCGAAACGAGTTATGGGACTATTAAAATGACATTATGACATCTCGTTCAGAAGATGGCATTATACGTGAGGCGCATTATAAGTTTCTGGAACTAGCCCCTTGCATAAACAATATTTAATAAGTAATTTCTACGTTTGGTAATGGAATTATTGGATTGTAGAATACAGTTTGTTTCATCTGCCAATTGTTTTTACATTGTAGCATCATTTTGAAAATTACGTACTTCATTACTATGGATTTAAGTCGTGAAAATTTTCGTACTACGATTTTCTACCATTTTAAGTGTAATTTGACAGCTCAGCAGAGCCTCGCTCGTCTTCGAACTGCTTATGTCGAAGTATCACCAAACTGGTTTGCAGAATTCAAGCGTGGTCTGTCATTCTCAGTGACGAATTCGTGATGGTCGCGCGTCCACCGCTATGAACAACGAAAACGTCGATGCGGTGCTCCGTATGATCGAAACAGATACGCATAAGACCTACCATGATATTCGGGCATCTTTAGGCATAGGCATGAGTCAAATACAATCAATCTTACACAAACATTGGGGTATGAAAAAACTGTGCTCACGATGAATCTCACACAATTTGAATGAAGCTCAAAAAACGGACTGCGTCACTGGGTGCAATGCCATACTTACCGGATTAGAGAGAAGGGCATCAAATTTGATGTGGGAATTAGTAACAGGTGAAGAAACACGGATTTATTGCTACGACCCAAAACAAAGCAGCAGTCGATCGTATCGAGATGAGCCGAAACCAACCAAAGTGGCGTGCGAGCGAAGTGCCTCTAAGCGGACGCTCGCTTCTTTTTTTAATAAAACTGGATACTTGATTACTGTTGCTTTGGTGTATTGTCACACTGTGGATAATAATTGGTACACGATCATTTGTTTGCCGGAAGTTATTGACGAACTTCGTAAAAATAACCGTAAACGCCGCATAATCTTGCATCACGAAAATGCCAGTTCTTACACGGCCAAACAGACAAATAAATTTTTGAAGGAAAAAACGAAGAAGTTATTAGCAATCCTACATACAGTCCCGACCTGGCATCTTGTGACGTTTTTTTGTTCGCAAAAATTAAGAACCAGTTACGTTGTCAACGATTCTCATCACCAGAAGAGACTGTTGAAGAATATAAAAAAACTTATTTCCGAGGTTACTGGGGAGGAGTGGCATAAATGTTTTCAAAATTAGCTCATTCGTATGAAAAATTGCATACTTACGCCAACGGAGAATATTTTGAGAAACAAATTATTTTTTGATCATTCGTAGTAATTCTTTCTCATTCATTTCAGAAAGTTTCAGGGCGCCCTATGTATTGCTAATTTACTAGGGAAATAGAAATTACTTAGTAAAAACGGGTATTAATTTTGCACACAGAAGAGGATCATATATGTAGTTAGCAAAGTATACTGACATTCTAAAATATTTATCGTTTTCGCTGGGACAATTTTGAATTAGACGGAATCGAACTGAGATCGAGGTCGAGTTCTAAATAAACTAGCATTTGTCCCCAACTTCGTCCACGTATTTTTACTCTTAAAACTACTGAACCGATTCCATTTTTTTTTTACTAACGGAAAGCTACAATATTCCTAAGTGAAAATAGTCTACTAACATTTATCCCGGACACATCTGCATAGTTGTCTATCATCTATAGCGATAATAACAATTTCACGCTTAGAAAGCTGCACTATCCCGTAGTAATATAGCCTATATTTTATATTCGAGTAATCTAGCCTATATTTTATTTTCATTTCATTTTGAGCATTTGCCTCGTCTTCGTCTAAATCGAAATTCCAAATTCAACATCTAAATTGACGACCGCAAAAAAATAAAATTGTATATAAGTTAATAAAATAATTTCTAAGACATTAAAACGTCCACTTATAATGAAAATTTAATGTTTGAAATTGGGAGTGAAAATATATATTTTTTAATTTTCATGCATTTCACTTAGCGGAAAATTATAAATGTGCTCATTCGTAGTGTTAATTTATTACAATGGAAAATACAGTTTACTACAGCACCAATATTTTTCACTGAAACTTTTTAGAGCGAAGCAATATTAAAAACTGTCAATTAATCGACGTGTTTAACAATCGATTTTGTCATTTTCAGTATCTCATAAAATTCAACGAAATAAAAACGAAAAAGGGCATTGAACTCCTGCAACACCTAGTTGAATACTATCACGCGCAGACGAACTACTTCCAAGACGGCCTGAAGACCATCGAACACTTCGGCGTGTACGTGGCCGACCTGAGCGTGCAGCTGCAGAGGATACGTCAGCAGCAGGACGACGAGCGGCGGCGGCTCCTGGAGCTTAGGAGTATGCTGCGGGCGGCCACTCCGCACGACAGGGAGGTCGGTGATTGGCAGTCTGATGTATTAATTATTGACCAAATGTATATTTCTTTTTGGTTTTTATCCATACACGTGATACGTGAAGTAGACGTAGAATGAAAAATACATTTTACCTAAAAATTTGTTTCTTAACTTTTAATTCCTTCAAAAATATAATTACTGGTTGATTTAAAAATCTAAACAGCTCCAAATTGTCGAAAATTATGTCTAAAATCAGAAAGCCGGTCTAAATGGCTTCATTAGTATATAAGATATTGTCGTAAAATGAAATCGTGTAAGATTTTTTTTTCATGTATTTTGAAAATTACCAACCCATAAATTCCAAAATCGAGTCAACTGTAAAGTTTAATAAATAGCGTCTAATTCTTAAAACCGATGTAAATCTCAAGTATTCAAAAAGGCTAGACCGATCAATACTAAAACCCAATCAGCTCTTGAGTTTAAATCTCAATCAGCATATTATGGATCTCTTAAATACTTTTTCCATTATTTTTGTAAAATCGATCCAGAAGGTACAACTTTACCTCTAAAAGTTGTGGGACGTTTTGTGATTGAGCTGTATTGTTCCAAATTTTTTTTCTTCTTATCTTACTAATATTATAAGTGTCGAGCTTCTTTATTTTAACATTTGATTCTCAACTTTTACTTTTACCTTCAAGTGGCTGAACGGAATCTAATTAAATGCATATATAGAAATAAAGACCGGGATCGGAATTAAGAGAAGGAACAAAAAATTTCAGCAACTTTCAAAAAATTGCATCATGAGAACAGGTAGATACAATATTTGAATTCTGTAAATCTACCTAAAAACAATCAGTATTATCACTTTATTCATGTTCGGCGCAGCGGGCGATTAACGGCTAATATTTTACATATTTATATTATCGTCATAATATCTTTAAATATTCTAAACCGCTCTTCTCTTATCGCATTATTTTGACTTTTCTTTGTAATTTGTAAAAGTACTTTGCAAATTTTTATAGGGAGGATCGTCAGTAGGCGGTTATTCGCTACACCAAATGCAAGGCGATAAACAACATGGAGTTACGCGCAGCGGACATTTGTTGAAAAAGTCTGAGGGTAAAGTTCGAAGGGTGTGGCAGAAACGCCGCTGCCGAGTCACTGCCGAAGGATTTTTGGACATATTTCACGCTGACGAGAATAAGCCCCCTGCGCGTGTTAACCTTCTTACCTGTCAGATCAAAGTTGCAGCTGATGACAAGCGTGCTTTTGATCTTGTTTCTTGTGAGTATTAGATAATTAATAAGTAATCTGCTTATTATATTTAAAAAAATCATTTTAAATCTTGAAGTTTGTTAACTTATTATTTAATACATATATATTCTTTCAGTAGAGAACTTAACGAAGAAATAACGAAGCTATCTGTTTTATCAGCCTTCACCATGACCACGCTTGTCTTTATGTATCGATTTTTCATCACCCAGTTGCATACTGGCTCCAGGCGAGGCCCTGTTGCAAAGATGATGATGATGATAGCGTCTTTAAAACATGCTTACAGATAATCGCACTTATCACTTCCAAGCCGAAGACGAAGGAGAACAACGTGCTTGGACGTCGGTTCTGGTGAACTGCAAGGAGGGTGCCCTGATGCGCGCCTTTCACCAGCAGGCGGGCGAGGGCAGCGACACGGGCCATTCGCTTCTCGACCTGCAGCGCGCAATTATTCGCGTCGTCCGAACCATGCCCGGGAACCAGATATGCGCGGACTGCGGCTCAACAAATGGTTAGTATTGATTGCTTATATGAAGTATAAATTCGGTTTGTATTGCAAAGCTAAATATGATAATAATGAAACATTAAATTGTAAAATTATGATGAAAACTACTCGAAAGCGTCCGGAAGGAACGAAACTAGAAAAGTTAGGATGATACGATCTCGAGATTGTTGAGGCTTTTGAAAAGTTTTTCACTATTGTTCCAATCTTCACCATGAAGACTTTCTAATAGTCTAAGATCCGGCATAGAAAGATGCACTCATATCTGTTGATTGAATCAAATACTATTTTTAAATCAGATAACAATACAAACACCATAGTTCTGCTGCTATTAACATTAATTGCTTATTTTTTTTTTATGTAGGCTGCAAATGATTTCACGGTAACTGCCACTAATAAATATGTTTAGATTTTTGTGAACTTGACATATGTGTTAATATTTTTCAGTTAAAAGATGCGGGAAATAAGTTCGGTTTATGTACATGTTTTGATCTGGCTTCAAGTAGCTGTAGTAGTCATAAAGTTCGCTGGCTATTGTACCAAGGGTTAAAACATCATATTCGAATTGTAGTTGCGATATGCAATTAACATGAGAAACAAAAAGTTAATTATTATTTAATTAATTGATGTTAATAGCAGCAGGACTAGGGTGACAGACATTGTTCTCATAAATTTATAATATTGTTATCTACCTTTAAAATATTATTTGATTCAATTAATAGATGAGAGTATATTTTTCTAACGCCAGATCGTAGACTATAATCATCTCCCACTCTTGCTAAAAAATATTTAAGCGTGTAGTAATAATTTATAATTTCTTTTTTCGATAGTTTTTTTTTTCATTTCTTTAATTTGCTCACTCGCAAAGCTTACTTTCGTACAGCAGGCGAGCACTACAAAATGGAGTTTGACCATGGTTATGAAAATAAGACTAGAAATTTTCAGTCGTTAATAACACACATATTGTAATTGAGTATATTTACAGATAATAGACAATGGCTAGTTAGATATTCAGTAAATAGGGTTTAATAATAGGTTTTATTAGTATCACATAAAGGTTTTCTTTTCAATTTTTTTAACAAGATCAATGCAAGAAAACAAACAACATTCAGTATATTATAGAACAAAAGGTTATTATCAGTTAATGTAGATGTGATATACTTATTCATATTTGTTGTTATTTTGAATTTGAAGCGTTTATAAACAGTTGCTATGGTTAAATCATGATTACCCAACTGAAAACAAACACTACAGTTTGTACAATAACCATACAAAAGTGGAAGAGGACACTGTTGTAATGCTATTGCAGAGTAAAGTATGCTGATGATATTTCTATGGCTTTTTATTGTTCATATAAATAAAGTGACAAGTGAATGTAATGTTTCAAATTCTATTGAATATTATAAACTGTTATTTATTATTATTATACTACTGAATAATATTAAAAAAAAATTAAATTATTTTTGGGTAATCTCCACTTTTGTAAATTAAAATTATCTGATGTTGAAATTCAGGAATTATTTTGTTTGTTATAAACTATCAAAATATTAATAAAATGGATAACAGAAGTGGGTGCATATACAAATAGCGATGCGACGTTCGCAATGAAGACGTACATGTCGAGGTTGTCTTATAAAGGCCTATGTAGTTTTCGCGGAGAACTCATCGGTGCATTTTATGAAATATTAATGGACCTGGATGTATTACAATTAAGTTGTGTTTTCTGTAATATTTACATTCTGCGGCATTAGAATATTTTTTGTCTCTGAAATTAGATTGTTTTATTGTTTTCCATTAAGAAATTATAAATAGCATTTATTATACATAATAAGATGCGAAAATTGAAAACGGAAGTATATCTTGGGCGGATTTGGTATAACTTGTGCTGAGTCGCGGGCGTATTCTACTTAACATTATTTTCTATTCCAGATGCCACGTGGTTATCAACAAATTTTGGCATAATCGTCTGTATCGAATGTTCCGGAAGTCATAGAGAATTGGGTGTGCACATATCGAGGATACAGTCTTTGACGCTGGACAGGCTCAGTACATCCCAATTATTGTTGGCGCGGCATATGGGCAATCAGATGTTCAACGAGGTCATGGAGAACACGCTCGATGAAAGGGATAAACTTACACCAGACAGTACAATGTCAGTAAAATTATCTTTTAATATATATAATAAACCATTTATTACATTATGCAATATTAAAAGTATAATTATTCCATGGCACGAGATTTTTTACGATTGTGCTAAGTTATTCGAACGGTAATACTTTTAAAGGATAGGACCGAAATCGAAAATATCACTCATAGATCATTTTATTACAAAATTATTGTTAATTTATACATGTATTATTACAGGTGTACATATTTACTGCAAAAAAAAATCGATATTTGGTTCCATTTTCTTAATTCGCAATATGTTATTACAATTATAAAATATATTATTCAAAACAACAAAGATCTGTCGTTTACTGTTTATATAAGTATGTTGCGCTATGGTTATTAAAAAATATTCATAACCATCAACAGGGACGAGCGTTTACGTTTCATCCGAGAAAAGTACGTGTATCGATCATGGGCGGCGCACACGTGCCGCGACGCCGCCGAGCGGCTGTCCGAGGTGGAGCACGCGGTCAACAACGGCCACTTGCAGAACTTGCTGCAGGCGTACGCCGAAGGCGCCGACCTCGCCGCGCCGCTGCCCTGTTCGGTCCGCTTATCGCTCAATAATATTTTATACTCATCGGGTGGTTGCAGCAAAAGTGAAAACGTGATTCGTAAAAGTAATCCGTACGATTTGACAGATAATGTATGGATGATCTTTTGAAATCTTACGGATTACGTTCAAGAATTACGTTTTTATTTACGGTGCAACCCGCCGAATAAGTTTCTACTGTAAACTGACAACACAAATTTATGGAACGATTGCGTGTGATGGAAAGGTCAGCAATCCTTAGAAAATCTTATTCTGACCAGATTGGTGGCATATTTAAAAAAGGGCCAAATTTTAATCATCCGAAATCGACGAGCTTACATGAAACGATTGATGGATATCGGTGAAGCGAGGCAAGATAGATATTTAAAAATCGCACTATGTGGAGATCTATAATCTATTTATCTTTCTGGATAGTAGGTGTGAGTTCAGAAAAGAACAAAAATAAAAAATGAAAATTTCTTTGTGTTAGAATCTAAACTCCTAGTTTATTTTATTACTATCCTCATACATCTTCTCATTATCATGAAATCCAAGTACGATGTGTATTTATATTGCTCATTGTAACTTTTACTTACAGGATTGTGGTGAGACAGCTTTACATTTAGCTATATCACGGGAGCTCGGTGACGGATCGTCTCTGCACATAGTTGACTTTCTAATTCAAAATGGCGGTCCCCATTTACTCGACAAGCCCACTTTGACCGGTATGACTTCGTTACATCTGTGCGCTGCCACTGACCGCACCGAACCCATGAAACTGTTGTTAAAAGCTGGCGCCGATGTCACCTTGAAAGATGCTAGCGGTCGCACCGCGTTACAAATAGCGAGACAACTTGGACACCATGCATGTCAAGAATTGGTTAGTTACATACACTAAAATAAAAAAGGAAACGTAAAATGAATTGTTACTAGATACAGGTTATTTCTGTTTTAGTTGGAAAACGTGGACAAGAGAGAAAAGAGTATGTTCGAGAATATCAATATTGATTGGAATTTATCACATGACGATGGGTCAACTGATTTCTCGGATGACGACACAGTGATTGATGAGAGGGTGAGAAAACTAAAAGTTGTAAATGATATTATATATCGTGATGATATAACACAAAATTGTGTTTTTTAAAACGCCATTATCGCCGAACTTTAAACTTTACATTGAAAACGAGGCATAAAATTAAAAATATATATATTACTATACTGTCATTATGAGTTAATTTCGTATTTTAATGATCAGAACTACAATTATTAAAGGCAAACTGATAAACTGCGCGCACACAATGGAGGTGATCCACAAACCTGACCACTAGCAAATTAATCGATGAATTTTGAAGACAAATTAAACTACTCAGTTCGTGCCTCGGAGAGCACTTAACCGTCCTTCCGGACGTCTCTCTTATTGATGACAACGATTTTCAGCCCCGAACCCATTGGACCAGTGTGGCAAGCTTAAGATCTTAGCCATTCTGCCTGATATAAAGTGATTATGGGATCCCCATAATCTTGTTTAGTTGGACTATGAAACCCTGTCACAACACAACAACGCATATTAATAAACCTTCATGCAATATACATATCAAATGTGTTTTAAAAAATGCTACATTTTAAATTAATTTCAGTCTTTAGTACAATACAAACTCATCCATAACAAAAAATAATATGAATAACATAAATGGGAATTGTTCAATATTTATAATTTCTGATGTTAGAATTCTTTTGGGGAATAAAGTTATTTACTTCTGTCATGTAATAAAAAAAAAAAATTTCATGTTTAAAAAAAATGAAAAATATCTTTCATTTTCAATGAAACATTAAAATAAGTTTAATAAAGAGAAACAGTTTTGACAAAGTTTCATAAATTTTGATATGTGGAGAACCTATCATTATGAAAGCATTAAATGAATTCAAATAACACTTAAAGAATAGTGAAATAAAAAGTTTTAGAGATCAAAAACAGTCTGACATTGACAGGCTACTCAATTTGTTACGATGACATTTTCTGTATTCGGATATATGTATCAATGTTTCATGTTGGCAATGATGTTATCAGTTACATCATTAAAAATTTAAATATAATTTAAACTGTATCGGAATTAATTGAATGATATTAGCTTCATCTAGCTAGAGATCATATTAGCTTCAATCAATACATATATTTATTTTTATGTTGATTTTATAAAGATTTTATGCAATAAATCGTTTCAGAACGGCAGTGTCACTCCAGAGAAAAAATGTCCTCGTTCACGGCCACCGTCATATGCGGGTTGCGGCGCGAGCAACGAGCGCGCGGCCAGCGGCGCGGGCGGGGACTCTCCGGTGCTGAGGTCGCGCTCCTCCACTTGTGACTCGTTGCACCACGCGCCTCCAACCCCTACAACGCTACCGAGGAAACCCAATGTCTGTAAGTCTATGATTATTAACAATAGCCCTATATAATAAACTTTTATAAATTATTCTTATTTATATTAGGGTATTGACTTTATTATTTTCTTTGATTTTTTCAAAAAAGAATACTAAGATCTGGTCAGTTAGCTCTAGGTTGTAAGAGCTGCGTTTGATGTAGTTAAGACACGGATGAATGACGCACACAGCCCAAATTGTAGATACGATCATACGACGTCAGAGCAAACAGGAGTTTCAAAAAAAGGAAGCAAAGAAGAGAGATTTTATATTTATATACTGTTATCCTATTGTATATACATTAAAATAGCTACGCCATTTTATTCGTGTCATGCGTGGACTATATGTTTGTGATCTGCGCTCAACACGATTTGTGAGGGTTCTAATGATTTTAGAATGCCACCTTTATTTTGTGGTGATCGAAAACTACCGTTATGTCTTGATACTCATTATCGGAATGCCTGATGCTTTTCACGCAGGCGCGGCCGACGCGTTGACCGACTCTTCATTAGTATGTCTGTTTCCTATCGCAGACGAATTTTTTTTCTTAACGTTCATTTCATGGGTCATTACTTAACACTTAATATATGTCATCATATTTTATCTATTTATTTTATCTATCTACATAATTTATTTTCGATGGGCGAAAGGACAGGAAAAGGGCCACTAACTAACTGAACGTCACAACGTCGAGTGCCATCAGACTAGTGTGATCGTATCGTGTTGTTTGGCTCAAGACTATTTATTCGTCATGGAAAACTATTGAGAAGGCAATCCGTCGGAAAATAGATGATCACCTCTGCGCATAGACACCGGCAACGCCAGTGGAGTTACCAGTGCGTTGCCGTCCTCTTGGGAGGGAATAGGATAGCTAATAGGAAGGGGATCAGGTTTATGAAGGGAGGAAAGGGGAGTGGGTGATCGGAACTCTCATCTACTGAACGAGATGTAACAGCGGAAGCTGTTACTTCACGTCCGTATTCTGTGAGATTGTGGTATTTCAGCGGTGGCCCCATTTTTGTGCAACAGCTAAGTTGGCGTCATTATCGTTGCTGCATTGGTGACTGGTTGTTCGTACTGGACCGACGTGGCAGTTGAAGGCCTAAGCTCCTCAATCGAAATAAAAGAATTGTGGAAGGATATGCCTCTGCAGATACAAACCTGACACAATAGTCGAACCTTATTGAAACTTGAATACCACATGTTCGGAAATAATGACACATAAATTTGAAAATTGCGAATCATAATTTTAACAAAACATGAAATATATATGAAAAATGAAAGTTTTTTTTTCTGTGTTCAGATAATATAGGCAGTTTAAAGAAGCGTGCCGCACCGCTTCCGCCAGCCGTAGCGCTGACACATCCGCCGCCACATCCACGATCTACGCCCTCTCCCTCTGCAGATAGCACACGCTCTCTCCATGGTATTTATTTATTTGTTTCCCAACGGCTTTTCCAAAATTTGAAAAAATTTCAAGTTTTCTAAATACAAAATTGTGTAATCAAGGATTGTCCAATTATACTCGTAAGTAAAATTCAATGTTAACATAATAAAGGTAAACAAAGACGTTGAAGAAAATTATAGATAGAGAAATACGCATATTCCAAGTAGAAATAAAATCATTATATAACATAATTTTTCAATAATCTTTTCCAGTTAATTAAATTCCAAAGTACGATCTTCGCTACCGATTTTTGCGTGTGATTTGAAATGTATCAACATTATGAAATGTAAGCATAAAAAAGTCACGAAAAAGATATCGATATTACGTTTATTTGATTTTTCTTATAAAAACGATAAAGTACTCATTTTGCGTATTAACGAGATATTCTCTAAAGACATTCCCATATAATTGTATATACCTTACATCATTCAAAATATTACAGAATCAATCATTACAATTTCAATCTCACTTAAACACTTTTTTAATATCCAGACCAAAAAGTACGAAAAATTTGCAAATTTGGAAGTTATTGTTTTTAGTTTATTTCCGAAAATCTTACTTTCATCTCTCTGTGCGATTGTGTGTGTTTTTACCTTTTTGTCAGACATCAGCAACTATATAAAATGGATTTTTAAATTTTTCAATCTACTTGTTCGATCAATTCCAAAATCTACTCGACTAGAGTTTGATAAATTATTAAGATTAATACCACCATAAGCTGAAAGACAGATCTAAGCTAATTAAATTTGCCACACTATGTAACCAACTCTCAAATTTTATAAGTAGCATTGAATATTGTAAAACAGATCGAAAATAATAAAATGAATGCCGATAGATATCAGTTTTATATATCTAATAAGAGTTTGGTAAATAACGCCAAATATTACATGGAACATTGTTACCACTAACAAAATTGGTTCATTTGTTGGGAAAACATTATTACCAAGAAAAATATTAACAAGTTTACTTTATTCATTTGACTTTCTAACTTTATCTTGCAACCAACTTCCTATTGTTACGTAAAGCTTTGGGGCTCGCGTAGTCGTTCTTTTTCATTCTTTTTTTTTTATAAAACGTTACCAATAAAATGCGACCAGTGTTGAGATAAATTTGTTATCAGGTGGCGTAAAACATCGGCCGCAGCAGCCGCCGCCAACGCCGCCCGCCGTGCCCACCACGCCGCTACACAACGGCGGCGCTCACCGTGACCAACCCACTCCGCCGCCACGCAAGGTAAGATTTCCTCCACTAACTCTGAAAATTATCCATAAACTATGTTAATGTGTCTTTATTTGAAATATAAAAGCGTACTTATGCGCAGTATAATAAAAAGTTAAGAATTTGGTTATGTATTTTTGACATAAAGTATGTTTGCTATTTATCATGTATAACAAATATAAAATTTAAAAGTATTATTCATTACAACATGGTTTATGGAAAAAAATTGAAATTATATTCTGTAAGATAAATGATGTTTTTCATGTGTAAAAATAGTCATTCATATAGAATATTTAATTTTATAATGTCTGCCTTAAATTTTTTCTAATTATAGAGCAGATTACAATATATTGCCATTGTTTAGAATTGTCAATAACTGAAAAATAACACATCATATAGTACAAAGTTTTTTGTTTATTTTTGCTTCAGAAGAAAAATATATTGCAACTGGAAAGGGCTGTGAAAGCGAGACTGAAGAGGGTAAAATGGCTGACAGAAATTAGTGTTGCTTTCCCTTGTTTGATTTTGTTTCTCCTTGTCTCAAGGGGGAAGTAGTCAGATTCTGTTGTCAAGAGAACAAACATTATATGCACTGAGGGTTCCTTTTAATTATAAAAAAAATAGCTATATTGATAGTCCCGTGCATTAAAATTTCCAATAACACATGGTTTCATAAGGAACTTTCATCGTACAAAATCAAACTTTACACATGTCAAGTCTTTAAAGATCGTATTGGGGTTATTTCTAACAAATGTGTTATTATCTCTTGACAATGAGGTTAGACTGACCTCTGAACTATGGGCCACCAATTACACATGCATGTATAAGAACTATATATATTAACTTACTAAAATTATCTCTAAACTCTTGGTACTAACTTTCTCAGCATGAAAATGTGATTAATTGCTTTTACAAGTAGATTTTGTTTAGATGTTTTCAATGACATTTAAATGGCATACATTTATCTGCTTAATCTTTTGAGATCGTACATTAGTTATTAGGATCAAATGCTTCATATTAATCCTATATCTTAGACAATTATCTTCAGCCGAAATGGAAATCGTAAAGCCATTAAGGCCACATAAAGTTACATTTCTAATTTAGGAATTCAGAAGGCAAAATGTTTACTAATTACATGAAAAAAAAAAAGAATTAACAATGTACAAAATGCATGGCTTGGCTATAATTTATACGTTTAAATTCCCCATAGTTGCCATTACAATAAACAGATTTATTTGTATTTCTTTGTTACTTTTCATTAGTTAGTATTTTTTATTTGTTGTATGACTTTTTAGTCCTTTGTTTTTCTCTTATTTACATATCGTTTTGTGACCTATCACTTGGAATATATAACATAGATGTTAATATATGAAAACGTCATCTTATAGGAATGTTCTAGTCAAGATTCTTCATTGGAATTGTGCGATACATCATATGGCGAGTCGTACGAAGAGGGGCGGTGTCGCGCACGGCAGGACGCGCGTTCGCTCGACACCAGCGACACGTCGAGCGTGCACTCTCGATCACCCTCTGCTTCCATCACAATGGTAATTTACATTTTCAAATTTCAAAATTCTTGACTTTATATGGGACTTGCCTTGATTTGTAAACTTCTGTCGTATGCTTGATCGGAAGTCTGTCACGTCATGACTTATACAGTCCCTAGAAGTTAAACTCTATATAAAAATAAAAAGCGCCATGATTTCATTTTTGGGGTTCTGTACGTCCGAACGGAAAAAGAAACAGGATCCTCATAGGTTTTCTTGTAAGTCTGTCTGTCATAGCCAATGTACTCCAAATCTACTAGACCATTAGCCGAATAGTTGGTATACATGTGAATATATTCTGTGACCCAAACATGAGCGTGTAATGTAAATAAATGAATTTTGCATGTAAGGGACATTTTTGGGGGGCAAATGTCGTAAAAAAATTTAAAAAATAATGTGGAAAATGTATCATGTGACATACTCAATGAAAGGGCTTGTTGTGAGGGTCTCAAAAACAAACAAACGCACGCACGCACGTACACATGTATTTATAAATAAAACCCTTTATTTTTAAATAATATTTATAAATAATATATATTATGTTATAATTTTAAAATAAAGTTTTTTTAATATAATAGATTAAAATTGACCATCCATCCATCCAAACTATTGAGTCTAAAATATTATAGATTACAGGAAAGCCTATAAGAAGTTTATGGTCGTAAAATAACATTTTAAATCTTTACATACAAATTTATATTTGCAGTAATTTTAGTTACTACAAGCAAATTTTAGTTAGATTGAATAAAACATGGTAAATAATATTTCATCATAGGGTTACTTTCTTTCATTAGATCAGGAAACATGCTATCATCCAGACATTTATTAAAAACCAACGCCAAATGCGGTGCAATACAATCAATAATGGAGTTTACAATTGTAACTGACAGATCATGGAGATCAGCAGTCTTTTTCATATCCAACGACTTGAATGCTTTAATTATGTGTTCCGAATTTGTATATTTAATTTCTAAATTAATATTAACAGGCGGAATATTTTCCTTCAATAAGGATTCAGCAAGAGCGGGAGATGAAATAAGAGATTTGATAGTCGAAATTGAAATGTCAGTAAAAATGTTTCAAAGGCTTCTGCAATTTTTGTCTTTTTTTTAGAATTTCATCATTTATCTTAAGTTAGAAGTCAAGATCTATGACAAGGGTACACGCTAATATTAATATTGTGAATAACTTGAATAAAGTGTCAATTAAAAAATATATGTATGTTACATTTACAATAAATTAAATATAAAATCACAAAACTTGAGAGTCAATGATTAGCATCTCATTTATTAAACAAATATTGTAAATAGTTTCTTTAGATACCTCGCAAAAACAACATAAAGTTTGACCAAATTAATAACGGTAAACATGATTGTTAGAATGAAGTAGAAATTGATTAAAACATTAATATGCACATGAAAATGAGATATTAAATTCATGGCAAAGAAAAATAAGACAATGTATTATTTATGGTAATTCTACTTAGTCCTGAGATAGGTGTATATGTCACTCGTGGCCGCGCAAAGGTATTATTATATACATTCAATTTCTATGTTGGCTGGACTGTCACTTGTTGTTTCTAAATTTGGGTATAAATTACACCATGTCTTAAGTCCTATAGCCATCCGCTAGAAGAACGCTTTCTGTCTAGCAATTGAACGCCTCAGGTTGAATTGCACTTTGATAGAATTTCGTTGTAATTTTATTCGGTTTTATTCTTTTTCAGGTGGGCGGTGGGCTGAGAAGATGTCGCGCCCTCTACGATTGCTCCGCCGACAACGAAGATGAGCTTTCCTTTCGCGAGGGCGAGATCATAGTCGTACTCAATGAACGCACCGAGGACGACAACTGGATGGAAGGCCAAGTGGAGGGTACGTCTCGCCGCGGAATGTTTCCTGTCTCTTTCGTTCATATGCTACCCGACTAGTGCGAGCGAGATAAAACGATTGATGCGCTCAGAACGACTCGTGGACGGTTTCAGTGTTCAAAGCAACAAAACGAAGAGGCATATGTAGTTAGTGAATACTAAAACTGACAATGACAGCGATAGTCGCCGTCTTATCGAGCACAGTCAGTAGTCGTACGAACACCTGTACTTTGTCTTATGTTGAAAGTAACATTGAAAAAGGGCCAGTTCCTAAGGAATATATGGAGTAACCAATGAGTGGAAACTATTCAGGTACACATTTTAGCAAGTCTGATTGTAATCTATGAGTGTTCATATTGTCTAATACTATCATTTTTATATATTACTGTAACAAAACAATGATGTGTTGCTTTCTTAATTTTTATAGTATAATAGATATGATAAAAAAAAACTATAAACATTAGCTACATTACTGGGCTACATTTTTAAAGCAGGCCTAAATATCTGTTGGGGTTTGGAGATAATACTGAAATTGAGCTTATTTTATTGTAGTTGACAGACCTGCATGATCGTTAGTTTTGCTATTGTGTGTAACATTTTTTTTTTGTAATAAAACCGAATTAGGTGTTTATAAAATTACGTGAGATTTAGTTTTCAAACAGTTGTATAAATAGTAATACTATAACTGTATAAAAATTACGTTTGTATGATTCCATAATTTTTCATACTAATTGTTTTCTTTTAAGCAACATGTACAATATGACCTATTGTGTTCAATGAATATTTTTGAATATTCTTTCTAAATATACTGCTTGTTATTATCATCCAATTACCATTTTAAATTGTAGTAATAGAATGGTTTTAAATATAATATAAACATCAGTAATAAATTACAATGGCAATTTCCGTCCTTGATTGGATTGGTAAGAACTGCAAACTATATAATATACAATACTTACATATTTGTTTTTATATTTATGTAATATATTGTACTACATCGCTTTTAATTATAAATTAGTGTTGTTCTGTAAAAAATTATATTCATCTGCATTAATCATTGTTAGTTGTAATTAAATCACGAATTATCATTATGATTGAAATTCAAAAAATGTAAATTACCTATTATTTTATTACATAAACAATGGAAGTTTCACTGCATAATTTGAAATTTTTCAATTTTATATTTTACATAATAGATGTCACAAAATCAATGTAATACTTTAAATATATAACAGGCCACAATCATCTTTATTAAATATATTTAGTGCTATGGGGTATGTGGTAGAATGTGTATTGGCTAGTAATCTTTAAAAAAATATTACCTTTTATAAATATCAATTCAGATTGTTTTTAGATTGTACAAATATTGTATAATGTAGAAATCTCATAGTCAAGTAAATTATACTTTTTTTATCATTGTTTAATTTTTTTTTAATTTCATGCCAAGGGAACCTAAGTGTGTAGTGAATCGCCAAAATTTGAATGTGATCTTTGTAAAAATATTATCTACATATACATATAGATATTTATATATATTCCTCAATTTTCATTGGACCAGTCGCAGTATCTGTTGTAGAAGTTGTTAAATTGAGGTGTCTTAGATTGTTGGTGCATGCTGTCTCAAGATATTTCAAATTGTATTTGAGGGTTTCTCATTGGAAAATGCTATAATGTTGATTGATCTCTTGTTATATTTTGATTGGAAGGCTGGTGACTGTTGTCATATGATTGTCATCTTAGACCCGCTTCCAGGCGCCGAGCTGTTCGTACAATGAGAAGCATATTATGAAATATTATTCCAGTGTGGAATGATATATTCCAATTTAATGTTGTTACAATACTATGTCATAATTAATCTACATATTAGAATGTAAGTGTTGCTATACAAGCAAAATAGTTCTATTGTTTTATGAAACATTCCCAAGTCACTAGATATTTAATTATTTATTGTTCTCATTCACTCCAACGTCTATGTTAGTAAACATCTACATTTAATGTATAAAGTTACCTTAAAATCATGATGCCATAATTTTAGAATGTGCCGCCAACTGCGCGGAAACAGATTATTTCACATTAATTAAAAACATTTATAGTGGATTATAATTTTATTAGTATTGATTTACTTAAGTGTATTATTTTTTTCTTATTAATATTAAATCGATCAAAGACTAAGGTTGCAAAAGCTGATAAGAGATTGTTTGTTAATATAGATATATTGAGGATAGTTGTTGAGATGTTTGTGATTATGATATAAATCATGTAAAAAGTTGGAATTAGTTAAGTACATAGTAATTATGTTTCATAATTTATGTCATAGTTATATTAGTGCACAGAAAGTCCGTAAAGCGTATTTATTTATTAACGCCTGTGTATATTGTGTAAAGGGAATTGTGATGAGTCATTAACGCCATTTCAGTTGCCTGTCAGTAGCTATATTGTGATTATTATATTATTATGTGTAACCAAATGATGCTAAATAGTTTATAAGATGTTTTAACTTCTTTTGTAGAACATAGTATAACACTTGGTAGGTGAACACAGTTTTTTCTTCTGTGTTCTACATTAATGACAACCTGTATGGATTTGTGAAATACATCCTTTCGATGTCAAATAAAATATTTTTATTTTCATGATACCTTTACTTCATATGATCTTAGTATACGGTTGGGATTTTATCATGCATCTTATCGTAAATATTCATAATCTCCTTCTCTTATAAAATAATTTTTCCCAAAAAAACCATAGTCATTAAAGAAGCTATTTCTGAGAAAAATAGCTTAGAACGTCTACGTAGAAATACGTACTGTCAGCCTTAGCAGATCACGCGTAGGTACTGCGCCGCACGGCCTGCCCACCCGACCGCGCCCGCGCTTGCATTCTGGCCGAGCATTTATTAGGGTTGTATCTTATATTATTTGTAAGTATATTTTCAATCATATTTAATATTGAAAATCCATCCTATTGAGGAAAAGTTCCTGTGAACTTTGTTTTTTTTCCTTTTCTTACTGATTACGTCAGTTTTTCTTAAATTTCTTCATTGCTTCTAAAGTTTAAATTCGTAATCGTCTTTATATTACTAATTTCTTATATGTATATATGAGTGTCTGAGTGTGTGTGCGTGTGCGTGCGTGCGCGCGCGCGTGTGTGTGAATGCACTACGCACGCACGCACATACAGACACACAAACATACCAGCTTTTTGCCCGCAACTCCGTCCACGTAGAATTCATTCCTTCATCTTGTGTATCATGCCACTACGAAATTAAGATCCCGATTCTGATTCTGGCCTTGCCCTAGTTATCAATTTCTTTTATTCCCGATTGCCATTTCAGTCCTGCTTTTGATTGCTTTCAACCCTAGTCCCGTTCTTAGTGAGCATTTATGTACCCGAAAAGAGTAAGTATGTCAAATTTCAAGTCAATCTAATCTATAGTTTCAGAGATCTCGTGATGAGTCAGATACTCAGTCAATAGTATTTCACTCATATATACACACATATATAAAATAATAGGCGAACGACCCTGTGGGCCAGCAGAGGATAGATGCATAATGTCACCGTCGTCTATGAACATCTACAACTCCAAGGGAACCACTAGTTTCATACCGGTCTTTTAAAAAGGAGTACGCTCTTTTTTATGCCCTTTTTTGAAAACTCTTGTTCATTAGAAATATAGCTGATAGTAGACAGTTCAAAGTTTTACCATAGGTGGCAGAAAATTGCGCACAACGCCTACGCTGGTAGAACGCCAGCCACCAAGATAGTTATGATGGTATTTTCAACGAGTGGAACGATGATGAATGACAGTTATGATTTGTTGCCTTAATAAGTGTACTGCGATCATTGAAGTGTTCCAATGTTTCCAAAGCGCATTTTTGCTTCGCAGTATAAAAAACTAAGTTAAATAGAGCCAGAGAATTAGTAACTGTGTGAGAACGAAACCGCAGCCGTATTTGAATAATAAAAATACAATCATTGCAAAATTTAAATTTATGTCCAGCGAAGCGGACGTAGATTTTAGCGAAACTAGATTAAACGTCTCTATATTATTAGACACACCGAGATACGTCTGAGTGCTGTGTCAAACTCTTTTCAAATATTGAATGTGTATAGTGAACTCCCACAAATAATAAATGTAATTCACAAAATTTTACAAATGACCTGCCAAATGTAAACTATTGTGTTATGAAATGAGTATCATCTAGGTGAAGATGGTCAAGAGCGTGAGACACAAATTAACGGCACTAGCTTTCACAGGCCTATCATCAAATTTGAGACACATTACAATCACCAGATTTTAGCCACAAAAATAATTTAAAAGTGCACTTACCTTCATACTCATCTTGCAAACATGCTTGTAAGCGCCACGCGTTTAACGTCACATCTTATACCTGTCTAAAGGCACTGGGGCCAACACAAATAATTTCTGGGCAAGTTGCAAGGACTTGAGGGTCAACTAACCACACTATTGTTGTAAATTAACTATGCCTTCGTTAGACCTCTAGACTTTTTCTATTTCTACCAAACTACACGATCACAATTACGTGTATCAACCAAATGACACATAACTCTACCCTGTTGCCTCTCAATTTGAAATAAAAAACGGGTGTGAGTTGCCAAGGTACTCAAGAAAATTGAGGTCGTGCACTAGTGTTGATCAAAATTTATTTTTTGATTAAAATTTATTTTACAATAAAACAATGCGAAAATAACATAAAGAATCAAGTTTAAAAAATTATTGATTAATTTCTTTTATAAATAAAATAATTGGTTTGTGATAACTGTAATGCCACATAAACTTGCGACTGTAGTGGTTCCAAATACCGTCGTTCGTAATTACCTTTTTTGGTTGGCGACACCTTGTAATATTCCAGCACAAACACTAAGATGTTTACACAGTGGGATGCTTACAAAATAGGCTAAATATAGAATCCGATTCATGATCAAGTTCATATCTTGTTATCACACCTGAAATTTCCAAGCTTTATAAAATTAATTCATTTTTATTTTAAAAACAAAAAAGCTTGCGTTTACAAATAAGCGATATATTTTTACTTTTAATGCAAAAATATTTTTCGTTAATCGTAATGTATTTAAACAGTTATTGAGTTACCTGGTGTCAGGTACATAACAACCACGAAATTATAAAACTCTTACTTTGAGTGAATAAATAATGCTGATAGTACGAGTCTATAAGCATTAAAATACTTTCAGGGTTGACCAATCCATATCACGAAAAGCAAAAAGTCAAAGGTTGATCTACACCATGAATTATTTCCATAAAATTGACGTTATCGTTTGTCTTTATCGATGTGTTAAATGTCAAGTTTGCATCATCACAAACAACTGATTTATGAAAATATATTTATTGCGCAATTAAATAGGGCAGCTATAAAATTAGGATGCTTGTTGTTGAGGACCTTCTTCACAAGTCGTAATTTAGGTATGTATAATAAATAAAGCTGGTAGCACGACAGTAACAAAATTGCTAATTTATTTTAATATACTTTGACGTTCAGCATGGTCACTTTGACTTAATATTACTATACTGGCGCAGGTGATGAAATTCACAGATAAAAATATATGTGATTTTTGAATTCAAAACGACATGATATTCAATTCTGCAATTAACATAAAGGTTTTAACGCTATTCATTTGCCATTTTACCGCTGTTTTATGAAGAAAATTTGTAAAAAACGATGGAAGCCGAACAAAATTTAACCACTGCAATTAACAGGATGGTTATTTGGATTTGCATCAAATCATTAAAATTCAAAACTAGAAAAGTAAGTACGTGATAACCCACGATTTGATCGATTTACCTTCATCGAAGTCGTCATTGATATTTTGATAAATCAATATAAAAATGGAGGGATTGTAGAACAGATTGGCAAATATGACCAACAATCAAGGCGTCGGTACAATACTAGATGTAGATAAGACACTAAGGTAAATAGAGATTATTTGGTAGAATATGTCCAACAGGGATGGAGAAATTGGCAGAAAAATAACTTCGATATATTAACTCATCTTTATTACTCACTTAATGATAAAACTGTATCCATAGTTCAAAATATCTGTTCACAAATTAAATGAGTTACAATCAGATACCATTTATTGTTTTTCGTCATCTATGGATTCACCAGCGTTAGTTTCCGTCGACTATAGCTTTTCTCGCATTTAGACGACTTTATACAAATAAAAGCTCTTTGTTCCCGGATAGTTGTAGAAAATACCTTTAAAAGCAATAATTTTTCGTGAATAAATATTTTTAATCCAAGAGATATTTGAAGCTTTATATATTTTCACTCATTAGTGCCTAGTATGTCTACTTGGACATGTATGGTACAACGATGATGAGTATAATAATGGCTATTGAAATAACGCGAGTTGTTGATGTATGGCAACGCTCAAATTCCATTGATAAGGGAATAACTTACGACAAAAGGGCTAGCGTAGGTATGCATAGACACTCGGTCCGCGAGCATGCGATCAATAATATAGGTGTTTACGCTATTTTCAATTAATAATTTCCCCCGACAAATAAAACCGACAGTCAGTCGGATGGGGCGGATGGCCCGGGGAGCGAAGTGACAACACACAACGCTGCGGATCGCATTGCAGACGATGCACGCGCGTGTAATTTAAATATGTGAATGCGGTTAAGTGCGAGATTAAACAGCGGGAGTGAAGTGGCATTGTAGTGCCAAAAGACGATCTCGTCCACGATCCTGGGACCTCGGAAAAAACGAAGACGGCGACGCGAGGTAAACCTGGTCTCGCCTACAAACGTTTCCCCTTCGTTCAAGAGCATTCGTACTATACATGACATAGGTATATTATTTTGTGCGTTTAAAACGCGACAATTTAATTTTTTTGGGATAAAGCGCCCGTCTAGCATACTACTATTGATTTATACATATTAATCTTACAAATAGGCGATATTTGTATATTAAAGTAGGTATTATAGCGTTTAAGAAGATTAGTGTGAATTTACTGAAATATTTTTCACAATTGGTAATTATCATAAGCTTTATCATCGGCGAAGTTTTCGTGTCCATATCAACACATTAGTAATTTATAGATGCATAAGTTTTTGAAAATGTATTTAGTATTTATATTTTGGTTGAGGAAATTTGACTCTTAAGATTTACGCCTAGTCGTTTGAACGATGTTGTTTTAACCTTCCCACACTAGCACATTGGTCTGTGGGACCGACGAATACCTTTTTGAGTATATTTCTTTTCTCGGAAATGCTAGGAAATCGAATTATTTGCTAGTTGCCGGATTTGTTACTAGCTTCAATGTAGTACACACGATGCATTCGTGAAAGTCTTGGAAAGGAAAGTTTTAGGTGGTTTTCCAGAACTGAATTACAAGAAATTCAAAAAGTCGTGTCGATCGAAATCATAAACAACTTTTTTGTTTAGTTTAATGTATGGACTATAAACTGTTTCAACCCTAACATATCAGCTGGAGAAGCACGAAACGACAATACATTATGAGACAAGGGATTATTACATAAAACATAGATCAATGATTATAAAACAAAAAAAAATCTGTACAACAGTAAGCTTTGCAGGCTAAACCCAAAACATCCCATAATGTATTCTCAAAAATTTCCCAATTGATTTTTTTCAATTGTACATGATTATCAAAACACAGTATTTTGAAAATGTTACGTTAATGATATTTCTCGAAAAATATATCGATTTTAATCAAGTTTACAATATTCCACGGAATGTATTAACTGATTAGATGTTCGAATCGATAGGCTTAACAGTTGTTAAAGGATACGTGGGCTGTTTCATAAGAATAATAAGTTCTAAGATTACAATCGAGCTGCATCCAAACATACTCTTCTATGCATCCAAACGTATGGTACATACAATACGTAGACTCTTTCTACCGAATCGTGGCACAAGAAAACGGCGGCAAATATGAAAAATCTTAAAAAGACAACACTCAATATACATTGAGTGTAGTAGGAAAAAACATCTTTGCTAATAGATTATTCATGAACATTCAATAAAACATATTTTGGTTAACTAAAAACTGGTTTTGTCCTTTTGTGGGTGCGTGCCGTTATTTGCTTTTCTACTGAAACTATTGACATGACAAATATACTAACAAAATATTAAGAATATTGTTACAGACAGCCGCGCTCTTAGCAATAATTTGTAAATAAACGTATTATTTGTTTTATAAAACGGATTAGGTTAAGAATTCTTTTGTCTTTTTTTTGTATTGTGTGTGTCAATTCAATAATTCGAATAGTTGTATTTTTATTACTCGGGTAGGGATTAGTTGTAAGGAATTTATGTTTTGTCTATTTTTGTATATTTATCGTGTTTTTTGGAATATTTTTGTTTTGCTTGTGTTTTATCGTATTTTAATTATAAATACGAAATTATTGTGATGCACATATGAGTTGCATACAAAATTGTGCCTTGGCGGGGGGACCAATCAGAGGCCGAAAACCGCGGCGGTCGTTACGGTATGACCGCGAATTGGTGTACCGAGCGCATGTGGCGCTCATGCGCCAAAAACGCTAAGTGCGTGGCCACGCCCCCTCGATTAAAATATATGCAACTCATATGTATACGCCATCTATAAATTGCATCAGAATTGGTGCGTGCATCCGTCGAAGAAACGCTCGGAGGCGTCCTTGATATATTCAGTTATTGAAGGAAGGTCTAAGTCCCTATACGAGACTGAATTTTTGACGCACCAATGTGCGTTAGTGGCTGATCTTCATAATTTATTCTGCATGACTTGAATTTTCTTAAGTGTAGTCGGAGCCTCATGAGCGAAAACAGGAGATGCGTATGTCATCAACGTCCTTACACACTTTACATAAAGAGTACTCTTATTGCACAATGAAAGTTTGTTTTTCCTACCCAGCATACCATTAAGGCGCGCTTGGTAGAAATTTGCTGTTTTCTTAACACGCCTGATATGATCTCGAAAGTGGACGTCCCTATCAAGCGTAATACCTATATATATATTTCCCCTCTTGCGACGAGGAGGAGGTAAAACATGTCTACCGCACATCCTCGCGCCCGTACGCGTTTGTAGTGTGGGGCTGAAACCCACTAAAAAGGCCCCCCTAAAAATGGAATAGTTTGGTCGGCTATGTTATGTAGTTGGATAACTATAATACCTAATGCATTGTAATGCGAAGAGAAGGGGTACCGTAAGCGACGACCACTGAGCTCCTACCTTTTCTATATATAAAAAAGATGGCCGCCTATTTCTTGGGGTTTACCTCGAACCTCTAGTTTTGGAACCATCGAGCCAGCTCATCGATAGTCCTTTGAAGGTGAGGGCAGATATTGTGTTCTGTTGGGCCGCGTAGATAAAGGGCGGTGTCGTCGGCAAATAATGCCAGCTGGACGCCTGCCGACGGTCGCGGTATGTTGTTAGTGTACGCGGAGTGCTACTCAAATCCCCTTCTTTTTGCAGCGGCTTCTTATGAGGCGCCGCCTCCTTATCATTTCATCCGTAGGCCACGGAATATTTTCACAGATCCGCCTGACGATTTCACAGCCGAAGTTGAAAGGCTCATAGAAATTAATAAACAGAATGACAATTAAATAGTCATTAGATATAAGTCTCTTTGTTATTAAGACCTAGTCATCTAGGTCATATCCCCGGAGCTCTAGATTGTTCCCGCGTCTAAATGCCAAATGGGCCCAACCCTTGTTTATGTCCCAGTGACTTCCTGTGCCGATAAGACCCCCTTAAGGGATCCTCCACAAGGCAAGTCACGTGCCGTCAATACCCTCGTGTGTTGACCGGCCGCGTCAAGTAAAGCTTAATAGAGCCCTAGCTAACAGCATCGCTGTACCAGCAATGTTTTCTTTAGGGGGACTTTTTTAGTGGGTTTTAGCCTCACACTACCCGCATGTACGGGCGCGCGGGTATGTGTATTCATTTTTTAACTCCTCCTCGTCGCAAGAGGTAAAAAAAAAATGCATCCATCGCCATCCATCCATCCGACCGCCACATATGAAGCTCGTGCTCTAATAAAGAAGTCTGATCATCTGAAAACGCTGTCCATCATTTTGCCCACATATTGCGAGAAATCCGTTTTCCGAGGCGACTGTACAAGAAATCTGAGGTGCGGGCTTAAGCGGCGGTAACTGAAACCGCCGTTACAAATATAAACCTTAACTAATGACGTTTGTTTACAGCCTTGCCGTTGGTTTAGATAGAAAGTAAAATGACAGCACATACTGGAGCACTATTGAACTGCCATTGAAATATAAATAAAAAAAAAAAAACAAAGTACTAAAAATAATAATATTTTATTCATCATAATCAAAATCAGACTCGAGAAACTCAATACCGGAGAGGAAATTGTCACTGTTACTGTTGTCCTTTTCACAAACGCTTATAATAAATGGTTCAAGTTCAATTTCTGTAATTCTGTCTCTAGTTTTATAATTTTTTCCCACATGCGGTCAGTGCATTTCTTCCAGTTGCCTGCGGTGTCAGTCAATAAAGATTCATTTCTTCGGTCTGGGTGCCATGCTCTCCCAAATGTTTGCTTGCAATCTTTCTTTTAACCAAGCTCCATATAACTTCTGTTGCGTTGAGGTCGCAGTAGTACGGAGACAACTTTAAAACTTCATGCCCATACTGTTTCAATAACTCTTATGCTTCATACAGAAGAGTTGGTATATTTTCTTTTTCTAGACATAAGAGCTCGGCCTTTGTAAAGCATTCGTCAAATGTAATATTATTATCAGAAAGCCACTTTTGAATATCAGCTTCAAAGTTTTGCATTACAGGTGGCTTAATAATTTGAGTTACGTGGTAACTCACATTATCCATGACAATTACATAGGGTTCTATTAGGTTTGGTAGGTTCTACTAGATTTGGTATTTAGATAATTAATTAATATAGCTAAAGCCATAGAAACTGTACTTACTAAAACAAAAATTGTGTAACAGGTCTTTTATTCACTAATTGTAAATATATGATAAGAGAAAAAAGCGATCTCTGAAAGTTTTTATTGATTTGCAACATGTCACAAAACTCGTAATTTGAAGCTATGTTGTAATGTCATATAGTTGTAAATAAGTTTATGCATATTGTAACATAATTGTGATGTGTTTTTATTGATTCGAATTTTTTGCTTTTTTAAATTTAAAAAGGATAAAATACCTACCACTTTGGTATTTTTTTTAAAACATAAATTTCACAAAAGTGGACGCTATTTTAGGAGATAAATAGTCTTCCAAATAACAGACATATATATTATTATCAGAAGAAATGTTTTTTTTCTTATGTATTTATCCTGTAATTTCCTAATCAATTTTCGACTCATTTTAAATATTGATTTTAAAACCACATGAAAAGTAATGAAAACTTGAATGATAAGTGTCAAAATTCTTTTTTATGTGTTACCACGTAGTACCAAAAAGTACTAGAAAGTACGATTTTCTGCAGTAGTCATAATTCGTACGTAACAAAATCGCACTTCGAATTTTAAAGTACTTTTTGCCTGGCAAACTATTTTTTACTTTATTTAGAAACGATTATTGTCGTACATTTTTTCACTTTACCTTTTTATCCATTAGTCAGTCATTACGAGCTCAACGCACCAGTTGTCGTGACGACCAATTGTTACGTTGAGTTTGTAAAAGCTGACTATAGGAAATTGAAGTACACTATAATTAAGAAAAATATAATTTGGCACTGACTTTATTATTGAAGCATATCCTTCCATAACCTTTTTATTTCAAATTGAGGAGCTTGAACCTTGACTTCTCCGCGTTACCTTAGTGCAGGTTAGAAGCTGCTAAAAGTTGTTGTTACTAATGCCATGACAGTATCCGAGGTTAACGACTTAACGTGCCATTTTAGGCACAGAGCGAATGTTTTAGTTTAATTAAATATAGATCTGTCAAATCGCTTGTGGCCAGGAATCCAGGATCCAACCTCGCATATTTTGATTCAAAGGCAATGTTCTGAACCACTGAGCCACCACAGCTTTTTGTTATAATTTTAATTTACCTAACTTTTAATCTATTTAATTTTATCCTGTTTATTTTTCAGTGTACATCACTACTTTTGTGAACAGACAAAGAACATTGTCTATGAATTTTATGAAAACCTACATTGTTATGAAGAAATTGTATCCTTTTGGGAAGTACTGTACTTTTAAGAAACTTGACCTGGCAACACTTGTATTCAAATTTTTATTTTCATAGGTTATTTTTAAAGAAGTGTGGATATTTATAGGTGTTATCATGCAAATGTATTGTGCTTACTGCGTAATTTATTAAACGTGATATTTATTTCAGAAAAAATAAGTTTTTATTTCATAAGTCTATAATGACAAAAAACTATTTTTTTAATACTTAATCATAAGTTTGAAATAACTTCCAAATATTAATTAATACATTATAGTATGTATGGACAAAACGATGACTAATTCTTCAAATTTTAATAACATCCTATTATGTAACATGTACGTTTTGAAGATGTAATCTCATATGGAGTTGAAATTCAACAAGAGATAATTTACTAGATAAGCACCACTGATAAATGATATCAAAGGTCATGGTGGTCGTTGGGGGTTTATAAAATTTCTATGGCTGTAAACAAAGTATCAGTGTTATTTGCACGTCTACGCAGAAAATGTATTCACGCAAGAGAATATTTGATTTATTGAAAACAGTAAATCTGGCATCGTAAGTTACTATTGGCAATTGAATAGTCCTATTAATGTGTATTTATTTTGGAATATTATGATAAATTTGTTTTTACAGGTGTCAATGCCCGTCGCATAGTCACAGAGGGCAGATACAAGTTTCTAATGCTACACCTATCAAAGATTATGCTTTTGAGGTAGGAGATAAAACATTTTTTTTTAATTTGTGTAATAATTTATTTAATGTTGTATTGCGTTTCATAGATAAAATGTTCCACTGTGAGATATGGTATTGGCGTAACACGAGAGGTGGGATTAGATCTAGTAAATTTGGGAGCGAAGCATGTGTGTGTTATGACAGATTCAAATTTGGCTACTCTCAAACCTGTTAGAACGGTGCTAGATTCTCTTGTAAAGAATAATATCCGTTATGAAGTATACGATAATGTCAGGGTTGAACCGACAGATACAAGGCAAGTGTAGTTTTTAAAAGTAATAAATTTCAAACTTATAAATTTGTATAAAAAGTAAAGTGCTGTGAAAGAAATTAATAAATGACTTTCTATGTAAATATGAAATAATTTATATAGTAAATTTGCATGTAAATATTGTCTTATCTTTTATTTGGTATTTATTTTTGGAGTTCATTTTGCTGTTGTATTTTATTTGCTAAAATAATAGTATTATAGTTTTTGGCAATATTATTAACAATTAAATTTTAGTTTCAAAGATGCAATTGAGTTCGTGAAGAAGAGTAACTTTGATAGTTTCCTAGCAGTTGGAGGTGGATCAGTAATGGACACTTGCAAAGCTGCCAATTTGTATTGTTGTGATCCAGAGGCCGATTTTTTGGACTATGTCAATGCTCCCGTTGGCAAAGCCAAGCCGGTTACAGTTCAGTTAAAGCCAATGATAGCTAGTGAGTTGCTTGAGTTTTTATAATTATCTTTGTTAAAACATTGTATTCCAATTTTTGAAAGAAAAACTGAAATTAGAAATGTGTCTCTGTATTTGTTTTTAGTTCCAACAACAAGTGGTACTGGCAGCGAGACTACTGGTGTTAGTATATTTGATTATGAGGCAATTCATGCCAAAACTGGAATTTCACATACT
Organism: Eumeta japonica; assembly: GCA_005406025.1. NCBI lineage: Eukaryota > Metazoa > Arthropoda > Insecta > Lepidoptera > Psychidae > Eumeta > Eumeta japonica. The sequence goes on along the minus strand of BGZK01000055.1, from coordinate 416,385 downwards.
GCTTTAAGGCCTTTATTAGCAATTATAGATCCATTACATACATTGTCTCTACCTGAAAGGGTGGCAAATTATGCTGGGTTTGATATATTTTGTCATGCACTAGAAAGTTTTACAGCTATTCCATACACTGAGAGAGGACCCGCACCAGCCAATCCAGCCTTGAGGCCTGCTTATCAAGGCAGTAACCCTATATCTGATGTTTGGGCCAGGTTTTGTTTACAGGTGTGTATTATGATTAATATATAGTAAATTATCTATCTTTATAAATATATACATATGGGGATTGTGCAAATAAACTATTATTTCAACAGGTGCCTAAAATTTATATCTTTTGGGCAAAAACATTAGATTGTAATATGTGATTTTTTATTTAAATAAATTTATAAATTTTTCACAACATCTATTGAATAAGAAGACTTCTTTTAATGGATTTTATTAGTTAATAGTTTAAAGTTTAGTAGATAATAGAGATAATACGAGTTACATGATAGTATGTTCAAATACATCGGGTTGTAAACACAAAGTTAATTAGCTAGTAAAATTTTATTGTTTTTCACCAAACAGCTGTGGTGCTTCATTGGAAAAATGATAAAATGTGTAACGTGGTCAGAGGTGCGACTTGTCCGGAGTACAACCATAGTGGCTATGTTTACTTGACTATATAAATGTGTTGCTTCCACCATATTTGATATACATTTAAATTTAAAAAAATTTTAACATTTTAATTATTTTTGCCTCAAATAACTACTTTATTATCAAAGTGAATCTCGACTTTACCTACAATTTAAGAGCTAAATTTTCAGAACAGTATCAAGAACTTGGACAGGAATTATTTTGTGTACAAGAGTTGACAAACTCTTTTTCACAGATACACTAAAAGTTAAATAAAGTGAATGTATAATGCTAGAATTTAGTCTTTGGTATTTTTTGGTTCTATTAATTTTAACATTGTGCTATGAAAAATATTTATAATCATAATCAATGAAATTCTGATACATAGTTGTAATTATGATTTTTCAGATACTGAAAAAATACTTTAAACGAGCAGTATATGATGCAAATGATTTAGAGGCCCGGTCAAATATGCACTTAGCGTCCACTATGGCAGGAGTAGGGATTGGTAATGCTGGTGTACATCTTTGTCATGGTCTTGCTTATCCTATTGCTGGAAACGTTAAGACTTTCATTCCAAAAGACTATGGGTGAGGTTGTTTGTACTATTGAATAATAACCTTAATATTATATTAGTTATAGTTTTTTGTTTTATAATCAATTTAGCGCAGTGAGTTAATTAAATTTTTAACATAGGATTTATATTCATACGTAATGTTAGGTTTGTGTCTAATGTTTTGGAGGATGCAGCTCTCAAAGATGTATCATATTAAGAAATGGAACTTCACAACTGCCACTTATACTTACTGGTTGAACAATTTCTTCTTCATTGTTTTGTAACCTTAATTATATAATAATAATTTTGGTCTCAAACTTATATCTGTTTATTGCATGTAATTATAATATGAAAAATTATAATTATATGTAGAGTTATCTAGCATATTAACCTTGAATCAAAGTATATATTTACAAACAATTGTAATAAAATTGTATATGTTAACAATCATAGAACTTTATTCCTTTATCAATAGTAATGTTAACTAACGTCCTGTAAATTGTAAACAGCGCCATCTAGTCTTTGCGGGAAATATAAAATCAGAAATCAATTACAGTGTTGATTTGTGCTTTCTTCCTCAATTATAAAAATATAAACTAAAACTAAAAAGTTAATGCATTGATGATATATAGCCTGTTATTTTTTTAATATAATTTATTTCAAACTAGCTGGCCCGGCAGACATTGTTCTGCACTTTGTAGGCGGCTTCCCCCTATACTTCATGCCCGCCGTTACATCAGCATGTATCTATGTGAAACGGTTTTTCTTTCTTTTTTTTGGTATCTATCGATGACAATTTCAATCCCGATCTCGCTCAGTCACGCTTTTGATCCCACACTCGTTTTCGCTCTTAGTCTCGTTCTCAATTTCGGTTCCGGTCTCGCTTTCGATTCCGGTCCGTCAAACTTTTGATCCCACACTCGTTTTCGCCCTTAGTCTCGTTCTCAATTTCGGTTTCGATCTCATTCTCGATTCTGCTCCCTGTCCCGCTTTTAATTTTGATTCCGCTACCGATCACAGTTCCTATTTCAACGAGTCCGTGGGTTAGTATCAAAATAACATATAGCCAATATTACTGAAGGATAGCATAATTATCAATAAAAGAATGGGTTTTTAGAATCTATGTAATAGTTCGGTTCAATAATACAAATATATGGTTGAAGTCAGGGACGAATCCTAGTAGGCATAACACACAAAACATGAAATATTCTGCTCACACTTTAAATTTTTACCCCGTCTTTACACGTGTTCCTCGTCTTCAATTTTGTCTCGTTCTTATCCCATTTTAAGGGTTTTTTTTGCACGCAGGAATCTTGAGAATTATTATAATAAAAAGAACAATAAATGTAGCTCAATAAGCTCCTGTACCTTCCAGTGAAAGCCGCATCGTGATTTGTTCAGGCGTACAGATACAAAGGGTTATTTTTTTTTATATAAACATTATCCTGATAATAACAAATACAAAAAAAAAAAAAAGGAATTATCCGATTTTGTGCAGTCGTACAGAAGTGACGCGCGTACATACATTTTGGCGATTCATTTTTATTTATATAGATTAAAGGTGATAACTATTTAAGATATAGTATAACGTATACTATCATATTTTTCATAAAATTATTTTAGAGCTAAAGGTTGAATTAAAATAATTATAATGCCATGTAACACAGAAAAGATCCAATAATACCCCACGGTCTGTCGGTGGTGGTTACGGCACCGGCTGTGTTCCGGTTTACGGCGCCCAGTGATCCTGATAAGCATTTAGAAGCTGCCAGTTTATTAGGCGCTGATATCACCGGAGTGAAGCAGGCCGACGCTGGCCGCGTGTTAGCCGACACTATTCTCGAGTATATGGACTACATGAAGATCGAGAATGGATTATCTGGATTAGGATATACAAGAGACGACATACCTAACCTAATCAAAGGTGCCTTACCTCAGGTATGTACGAAATTAATACTAGTTTCTTGTTTGATCTTTTGTTTGTTGGTCTTAATTCACTATTTGTAATATCTTAATTAATATAATTTAAACAATCTTTTAGTACCTTAACTATTTAGTTTATATTTTCAAAGATTTCTAAACAAAAATTGTACATATTTGTTCCAGGATCGTTTACTGAAAATCGCACCACTGCCACAGACACAGGAAGATTTAGGAAATTTGTTGGAAGAATCTTTAACAATATATTAACGTTGATTACAATTTATTACACGTATTAATAATGTTCTTTTGATAAAGACTTTTTTAAATGTAGTACTTTTGAACAGTCTTCCATAATTGTAATTTTTTTGTAATTCAGTTATTTAGTTTTTAGAAGAATCATAACTAATAATAACTTCATAAGGATAAGTGCATTGACATGCAGTATATTTTTATAAAAATGTATTGGTGAAAAGAATAAACTTTTAAATGTTAGTTGTTTTTTTTTATTTTAGAATACTTTCTCGTAAACCTCATTAGATTTTTTGTAGAGACCAATTTCTCATAGAGAGTAGAATTAATATTGTTAAAACATGATAAAAACCACTAAAATGAAGAATATTTAAATTCCTAGGGTAGAACCATAGATAGAAAGTAAGTACTAAAATCAATCTGTATTTTTACAATTTAAAAAAATATTCGAAATTAATATGATTTTATTTTTTAGGGTTTTATACCAAAAATGTGCCAATAGGATATAATTACTAACTGACATCATCTGCCTTATTTTTAAATAACTGTATTTTAAACTATAATAAATATATATATATTTTTTATTTTCTTTCATAGCATCTGTTGAAGTTCTGCAGAATACATTATTGTGATGAATATCTTAACAATTAGTAAAAACCAAAGAAAAAAATGAAGAGACCTTTCACTTAAGAAACTTGTTTCTGCATGTCACTCTATCATAACAATGATGATGCCATACAAGTGTTAAACTTTGGGAGAATTCTAAATATATTCTTTTTTCTAAATACACCATGCAAATATATTATGTGAAAATATGAAACTTTTAGTGCATGATTTTGATTGGCTGGTTTTTAGTCTAAACTTCTGCCACATAAATTATTGCCCAAGGACTTAGTGAAAGATCATTGTGTTTATTCATTTTTTTTATTATTTAAGTACATAAAATAAACCTATCACTAGTTTGTAAAATACATATATATCTTAAATTAATGTCGTAAATCTTGACTTTTGTTACTTTTAACATTATAAAATTAAATTAAGCGCTAGATTTTAGATTGTTTTGAACCAGAAAAAAAAATATAGGCACTGTGCCACAGTCTGGCTGGTTGGTTGGGGATCTGTGAATGGAACACTTGACTAGCGCTTAGGCCAATATAACATGTAAAGGCCGTTTGTTGCACGGTCCACTACTCTAAATAACATTTTTGTACCATTTTATTTCAGACTGCTTCGGGAACGATGTTATTATGATGGAAGGGGCTGCTTTCGTATGACATATTGGTGGCATTGACGGTAACGGTGTGCAAAGGCGCGTACCGATTGAGTTTGGGGGTAGTCGGGCCCGTCAGGTCTTCAGAAAGCTGCTGATATACAAGCCCACAGTCCTTTTTAGTACGGCCAGGCTGGCTCATGGCTGCGATGATGGCACTATTATAATGAACCTGTCGATTTCTTCTGCCACACCAGACGATCATTATTTTGCCTATGGCGAGTAGGAGCACAATCGTGCACAGCAGCGCGATCACGATTGGCCAGACATAACCATAACGGCTCTGCTCGGATTCACCGAGGGACGCTTTCATGTAAATGTCCTGATCTATTTCTTTATACATATGCTCGTCCTCGTCCAGTAATTTAATTTTAATCTGAACATCATCCTTAGGTGAGATGCTTGATGTTTCTTCTAATTTAATGTTTAGTGTCGGTTTGTTTTTATCAATTGTGTTATAATCTTCAACGGAATTATCGTCTTCGTCATCGCCGTCATCTCCATCTTCATCCTCGTTTTCAAGGTCTTCCTCACTCATGTCATTATCTTCATCTTTTTCAGCTTTATTGTTCTTTATAAATAATTCATTTTCATCTGCCACTTTGCCATCGTCGAGAGTATCCTTCAAATCGAAATTGCCTTCGGAGTCCTTATCAATCCTTTCCCAGATTTCTTCATCAGACACAGGAGATGACGAGGTCTGTATAGGAAGTTTAGCTGTGTCGCAAGTCTTGCGCGATAAGGAATCCCAACTGTAGTTAGTCTCTTCGTCTTTGGCGTCCTTAGCAAGATTAGCGATACTGGCTCTGTTGCCAGTGGGCATAACATCGTGTTTACTTAGCCATGTCAGAAGATTTTCAAACTCTCGATTACACACCAAAGGATTATAGGCGATGTCGAAAGTGCGCAGTTTGTGGAATGACTGAACCTCACTCTCTTTGATTTCGTTGATACGGTTGTATGAAATATTGAGGAAATTTAAGTTGTTAAGTAATTTATGAGGGTAGTCTCTATCTTCGGCCCACAAATGAGTTAATTCGGCATGGCTTATATCTAGCCAAGTAAGTGATGGAGTAGGTATGAATAATTCAACAGACAGAGCTTTCAATGGATTTCCGCGGATATTTAATTTACCGAGTTCCTTATTCTGCGCAAAAACTTTATTATCCAGTGAAGTCAAAAGATTATTTGCCAAATTTATTTCTACAAGTTTAGGGCTGCGCGAGAAAACACGATCACTTACAGTTTTGATTTGGTTTCCAGCCAAGTTTATTTGCGTAAGGGCCGTAAATGTGCTTAACACATTGTCTGAAAGTTCAGTAAGTCCGCAATATGATGCATCAAAGAGATAAATATTGAATTGATCCATTGTACATTCAAAGCCCTCTTCAGGTAAACGTTTCAAGTTCGGATTGTTGGAAATTTTAAAAATATCCAGTTCAATGTTTTCTTTAATTAGTACATTTGACATATAGTCCAAATTGTTGTATGACAAATCTAAATAATTAAGCTCGATTAACTTGTGGAATGCTTGGTTATGTATTTTCTCGATACCGTTACCGCTGAGATTTAGGTTCGCGATGTAAGTCATGCCATTAAACATAGACGGACCAATGAACTTGATGTTGGTTTGACCGGCGTTCAAGGTCAGTAAGTCTGAAATTTTCAAGCCATAAACTGTATCGATCGGATTTCTTTGAATGTGTAAGGTAGCCAGTTCTGTGTTTTCTGAGAATATATCATCACGAAGGGATTTAATGTTATTATCGCTTAAATCGAGCTCTTCCAAATCCAGGAGAGTCTTGAAAGTGTCTGGATCCATGTCGAAAATATTGTTTCCGGCTAGATTGAGATACATCAAAGTAGGCATATATCTGAAAGTGTTAACCGTGATATATTGCATGTCACAATTGGAAACGTCTAATTCCTGTACAGTGGAGGCGTTTAAGAAGTATTCGTTCGATCCTTTCGCGGGGAATTTAAGAGGATTATTGGCGAGCGTAAGCAGCAGCAGTTTTCGATTGTTGGCGAACGTTTCTGGATGAAGCGACTTAAGTTTGTTGTTCGACAGATTCACGGCGTACAGCTCGTGTAGGCCGTGGAACGCCTTAGGGCCGACGGACGCTATGGTGGTGTTCACAATTTTCACCGTCGATATTTGATGTAAACCGAGATCTCTGAAAATGTAGTCCACGAGTTTAATGGGACGCCGGGCGTCGGCGTTTTCTATGACGAGGTCGGTGATGTCATCGCCGAACTTCTGCGTGCCGAGCTCGAGCCGGTTGCACTTGGCTATCCGGTATCCCTGGGATACGGTGCATATGCAGTCCCTCGGGCACGGTTTGTTCTCGTTGAACAGCACGGCTTCGGGTTCGGGATCGTCGGCGCCGTCGTAGTCGTACTGGTACAGGTCGGGCGCGCGCTCCGTCGACGTCCCGTTGATGCCGATGGCGGTGCACATCGTGCACGCCGCCAGGAGTAGCAGTAACTCCCGGGACCTAGCCCTCATCCTTATCAACTCTGGAATGATAAAAAGTAAGAAATTTATTGGAAGACTTACATTATACTTATAAATAATTTATATATGCGTAACAGGTATTGTCAGTTATATTATCTTTTTGAAATATTTTGATTTTTTTTGATTCTGATTAATAGCATTATTAAACACAAATATGCACATATCCGTGATTACTAAAATTGGCAGATTTTTCAGGAAGGAGTGGCTTCATGAATAGGTCACACCCTCTTAGGTTACAACAAATTCATTGGAAAAAATAATTCATGACAATACTGTATAGCCAGTCACCCAGCAATTTTATATTTATTTATCAATTTAGTCAAATAATATGTATAAAAATATTGTTTGACTGTTTTTCAATCATCAAAACTCAATCTTGGTTTACAACATTAAACCTCGATTGATTTATCCAATGTTACTACATACACATGCAGAAATATATATGTTTTATAAATATATATTGACCAACCTTCATGTGATAAGATATCATATGGTTTTATTATATGTCAACATAGATATTTGCTCACGTCTTACGCTTTGAGTGAAAGGTTACTATGAGGACACCGCCCTGCTACAACCAGAATATTATTTCAAGTTATCAAGTGTAAAGGAACCATAATTAAGTGCCACCGGAGTAACATCTCATAATCACCCGAATTAATACTCGCATGTGTGCGAGAGATCATAGACACGGCATAAATCAATCTTATAGTCGATTATTGGAGTTTTAAAATTAGAGTCAAATTAAAATATTTTTAAAATATCAAAATGAAACGGAACCATTATAAAACATTACTCGTGTACATCTGTCGAAGGTATTCCCAAAAAAATAATTTGACCAGTTAAAAAATTAGCATAATATCAAATGTTATTGACTATTATATATATCGCCAGTGATACCATAAGAAATCTCTATTTTTTAATTTTGAACAAATTGGTGAATTTGCCTCTATTTGTTTAATATTTCGAATAAGGTATCGTTGGAAGAGCTCCAGGGGTTCCAAAATTAATTTAGAATTTCGATCTAGTAACCTTAACGCTATAACTCAAACTTTACTAACGACTGCTCTCTTTTTTAGGTATTGCAGTGGAACCGGCTATCTGGTAATGTGGTGATACATTATCAGATAGCCGGTTTCTTCGACAATATAAAACACATGCCAAAAATATTTTTATAAAATGTTCCTTTATGTAATATTGTTGTACATAGCGCCCACAAGCGAAATGAAAATAAAAGAAAATATCCCCGAAAAAAATATATACTCGAAAATTTATATATAAGAAAGATCTACGCCCATAATCGAAATAATACACTAGCAGAATAAGCGCACAATTTATAGAATAACCTCAACAATTAAATAACAGATTAGGACTCCGCTTGTTCGCGTAGGCGTAGTTATTTATATGTATTCTATATGAATTTTTAAGATTCCAAGCCAAAATGGCAAAAACCACAAGATGTATATTAATGAAATTGAAATTATAGGTATCTTGTATATAAGTTATTATTTAGTTTATAATTAAATAATAAAATACTTTAGGGGGGAACTCCATACATATAACGGAAGCTAAAAAAAGGGAATTACTTTCGGAAATGATCACTCTGAAAGTAGCATAAATTGTGCCCTCCTTTTTATAAAGTGTATGTTGAAAAAATATGGAAATAATTACAAAGGTAACGGCTAAATAAACACTTTCAGCGAAAATTCACAGAAGTTATGATATAAATATTAGTGATAAATACAAAATTTCGGGTTATATCGCTAGTTTCCTCATAGTGACAATTTAATGATATTTGTTATCAAAATACCAAAAGCTGTTATCGACTGACTTTCATCGATTTATAGTTCAATAAGCGTTCCAAGGTTTTAGTATACGATCTGAATATATATATATACATGCTCTTTTTGATTCTAATGAATTAAAATCAAAAAATAAATGATGAACTGGAAAAATCTAATGGCCCGAAAAGGAATAAATACATTTTATCCTGAAAAGAAATGATCAAATAATATATGTTTACACTGTGGAATTGAAAAGCTTAAATTCAATTTATGCGTATTTTATATTAACGAGAAACATTTTGATTTGGCGCTGTTCGCAGAAACGGAGAGAGTGTTTATTTAAACAATAGACATTAAAAAAAATCGATTCATCCACCAGTTCGTTGCGCTAAAGCGCTGTTATCTGGAGTGGAAGTATAGAAATCGATTCAATACGGTCACTTGATATTCGAACTGGTCAACAAACACGAGTACGTGTACGCGTATCTATTTACTAGCGTAACTGCAGAAAGGCTAGCATAGTTTTTTTTTTTTCGCTACAGACACAAAGTGCTCGTTGAGACAGAACACGTTACAAAAATCTGGCTATATTTCAGTCTAGTCTACGGAATGAACCAGCTGTAAACATCTGCCGCCGCCGGGGCCGAGAATTCTAACAGATAAGATTAGATAACCTGCTGTGCGCGAGCCGACACACATCTATATGTATACAGAGCACGGTCGGTGGTACTCTGCGTAGAGCTGTGCAGTGAACCGCCTGGAAAATCCCTGTTTACAACACGATGGCTCCAGATGGAGGCGAGGATTAAAATTTTATTTAAATGTTTACTTAACTGTACCAAAGCTTTGTGGTTTAACATGTGGTCGTGGACATTCGTATTGTTCACGTTAACATGAGCGGTTTTAATTTAGGTATCTACCAGATACAATATATGAAATTTACTATAAGTAGTAAACGCATATTTATTCCATGTTTCATATATTCCATATATATATAGTGTTTTTATCGATGGATTATTATCTCAACATAAAAGAAAAAGGGAAACCGTAATCTTTGTATTAATTTGGTTTTCTCTTAGTCACAAAGTCTCAGTGTTTTTAATTTTATGTGATTTTCATTAACTAATAAAACTTCTTATTTTTTATCTGATATATTCTACACTATATTTGTATAGAATAAAATAAATACACTATATTTTTGTAAGGGCATAAAATAACAAGATACTGTTGTTTATAAATGTAGATTTTTAATTGAAACCAAAATACTAATTAATTTTCCTGACAACGCATTAGGTGTGAAAGTTTCACGTTGACTCAATAAATAAAAAGCAAAAGGTTTATTTTGCATACAATCGTTGACAAGTCAGTCCGCATTAGTCGATCAACATGACGTGCGCACGCGCATGGGCGATGTCAAACCGCGCGCAGCGCGACGCACGGCCCAAATGCATGCTCCACATACTCATCAAGGAGGCTTATTAATAAAATTAGCTACCTAGATCATTAAACACTAACTGCTGACTTTAGTCAGCAGCGACATAAAATAAATTTTGTTTCGCTTCTCGTCGAATTATGTTGTGATGCGCTCTGGTAGCTTTCACCTGAACAAGTTATAGTTGCATTCACAGGAACTATTACATTTTTAATAAAGGGTGTTTAATAATCAAAATAAAGATATTTTTCTGCATGTTCACCCTTTGTTACACAATTATTTGGCCTATTTCAATATATTACCATAAATGCATTTTGAAATTCAAAGAAAAAGAATTATGATTAATAAAATTGTTTAGTTACAAACAAGAGTTTATTGATCTCTAAAGTCTAAGCAGACAAGTTGAGAAGTTGATATCATAACGACAACGTAAGGATTTTTATGTAAAAGACAAAATAAGTATATTTAAAAATTATCCAGGTGTAATATAATTTCGAGAAACTAGGTAAAGGCGGAAGTTAGTTACATGTGCGTGTATTTGCCATCAATAATGTTTGTTTTGTAAAAAATATGCTTTGAAATGTGGATTTTTCAAAATATAATTACCGAATAACGCGTTCAGTTGATAAACACAAAAACGTTCGCCTTAGGTGTGAAAATCTGAAAAAAAAAAGACAGCATTAAGATCATGTTTATGAACTCTATTTCTATGAATAAGCACTTGATAACGATGTTTATTCAGAACAATAAAATGTAGGAATATATAATAATACAAATAATTATCGATAATTGTTGTTTTGCAAGTTAATGACCGTTAGATAGGCACACTATTTCTTAATTACAATTATATCGAAATAAATTCATCACAGAAAATTCTAATGATCATGTACTTATATAGTTACTACAAAGGGGCATAACAGTACAAAAAAGTACGTCTCGTTCTTCATAAGTATCCTTCGTATGTGCCAATTTCACGCAAAGCATCATTTTAACATGTACCCCTTTTTTAATTGTGAAAATTCTTTTGAACGAGGCATTTTCGAATAAACGCAATAACAAGTTTGCAATGTTTTTAAAGAAACATGACGAGGATTTTGTTTTTAAATTTACATAAATGGTAAATAGCTTAATATAAATTAACAAAGCAAAAATATATATGTGAAAAACTGTTACGGTTTAGTGTGTCCACCTGCGTTAAACCTGTTATTAGTTTATTATTATTATTCTAAATGGACACATACTAATTTCGTTCAAAAATGAGAAATTAAACAGCTGTGTAAGCAGATTTTGTTGAACAAATTTGCTTTGATCTACTAATTTTATATTAATGAAATTATCGGAATATATAGTTAAGTGGTAGATTTTCTTTAAGTTTTAAACATTAACTAATCATAACGCAATATATTATGTGATAACGGCGAGCATGTTTCATCATTAATCAATATCACTTTCCACATCGGTGTCGTCTCGTTATGTTTTTCGATACTATAACTCTCAATACAAATTGTAATTAACTTTTTCCAAAAACAGTGTATAATGTACCTTTGCATTCAATATCAAAATTACCAGATCGATATAGTTGCGTACTGTGGTCACACGCAAAATAATAAAATAGCAGAAAGTCCTCCTGCCACATAAATATCAGAATAGGATTCCGTTTGTTTACCTTAAAGTACGTGAGCGTATAGTTGTTAGCATTATTTGTGAATTTGATCGATACTAGTGATATCGTAATATAAACCTTTGTTTAAGTCAATCGTGAAATATTTATGCACTTGTATACGTTACAATATAATAGAAAATTTTGAAGATGGGCGTCAGTCTTTTTTGGCGATCAATGCCTTAATGAGGAAAATGCGATCATTAGTGTATTTGTAAAATTGGTTCCGTAGTGTGATTTTTAACACATCACATTTAAATACACGTCTTTTGTTCGTTTTAGTGTTGTTTTGTCCTTTCTGTCTCAACTCTCGCACCCCGACGTTGGCAGATCACAACAACATCTTGTTCATAAAGTATCCAAACGAGCTTAACGATGAACGCAGACTGGATATCAACATTTAAACTATATACGAATTAAATATTTCGTAATTATCTCTGCTTTTATATCTAAGAGTGTTGCAGAGAGCAAGGCATGCTATTACAGTGTGAGTTTGTTACTATTTTACATAATTTTAATAATATAAATACTTTTATTATCGAATGCTCAAAGCCATTCGCTATTAAATACATTTGAAATAATGTAGATATCCAATACGCTATGTCAGCTTATAATTTTCACAAACTCTGTTACATAACTACAATTCAGCGTCTCATTGTCACTTGGATTTATATCGAGAGATTGTGTGATGCCTGTTGCTAAAGGTGTCAAATGACGGCGTCATGGCGGGAGGCGCGGCGAACTGGTATTGCTACTCGTGAGGACTGGTTTTCTAGTCTAGAAGCAGCGAATCGCACACTGTACATGATGTTGAAATTTCATTTGTGTCTACTGAAAACCCACTTAAGGCTTTCAATTGTATTTTAGTGTATACAAAGTCATTAAACTTATGTCATTTTGGACGACTTATAAATGCGTAGAGTTTGAGAGTGCTTTACGATCGCATTTTTTTTTTTCATCTCTTGTAAGCAACCATTTTTTTACTGTACTCTCATTAGTACAAAAAATGGGAAATTTTGCATACCTTTCTACAGATAATTGAATGAAAATTGTCACTTTCAAAAAATTATTTAATGTAATAGAAAAAACCAAAAACATCAATAGTTTTAAAAAAATCCAAAATAGTTTAAAACCCCGTTAATCAATTATGAAAGAACTTGGAAACACGATCACTTGTGAAAAAATTCCATGAATTGAGCCTTGTTAGCTTTAAAATTGCTTGTAATTTTATAACTACTAGTGTCATTTTATCATAATTAATAAAAATATAATTTGAAATTAAATAAAATCAAAAATATCTTTATTTCGTCGGTAATGAAATTACACTTGAAATATGTCATTAATAATTTTTTTCGACATTACCACCCATTCCAATTGCTGATTCACTTTGAAAAGAATGGGCAAGAAACTCAAGGCTTGCGCTTTTTACTCATCAATACAAAGGAATGAATAATTAATAATTTAGTCGATATTTAAAAATAATATGAAGTAAGCCGATAGTCGAATAATTCAGTCCCAAGGGCTTTTTTCATTAAGATATTCAGACACGGCATAATTGGCCTCGTTATATAATTTTCGTTTAATGAAACATTTGAACTCATAAAATGGCAAATTTTGAATTTCAACTGGGATCTTATTATAAAAGTGCACAACACTGTCCCTTAAATGCTTTGTTTAGACAGGTTTTATGAGCAGTAATATCGTTCTTATGTCTAGTGTTATGGATGTCGCTCCTTTTGTGGAACGATGCTATATGCCTCTTGATATATATCAAGTTTTCATATATATTGTGATGATATTATAAAGTTATGATATTAATTTCCTTAAATTTTTCTCTGTGAGATGTCATTGGTCTCAAATCATAAACAGCTCGAATAGCTAGCTCGCTTCTGCGGCACGAAAATTGTGTTAATATTCGCTTTTGGAAATGATCCGTTCCACAAATGGGGTATTGCAATTTTTGGTGGCGACCTCTAAGTATCTATCTCTATAGTAAGACTATCTCTTCGTCATGTATATGTTTCGAAGAGATTGGGTTGTAAGAGTTGCAATAGTATACTCAAGATGGGACTTTTTAATTTTTTTTGTTTCTTATCGAAAATTAAACGAGTCCTATGAGGCGTGTAAGATTTGATTCGATTAATACGATTTTATTTTTTAAAGTCAACACCTAAAATTACTGTATACGTGTGTACATAAAAAAACCGAGTCAAAAATTTTAGTGTCGATTTTAATAAATTTCGTCAAGAAACATATTTACATCAAATTAAAATTTAAAACAAATGTAATGTTTTGTCATATTTGTTCGTTACTATTATTATTACGCACATGTCTGACCTCACTAACTTTAGCGCCTTGCCTAATACTTAAGTATTTATGGTGTCGTTATCACCGGAACTATATTATAGCGTTGGCCGGAAGCGGTAAAGGAAATGGGTCTTCGTCAGTCTACTTTACTACTATAGTGATAAAAAAATATTGTTAAAAAAAAATTACACACTTTCATGGATATTGTGCTTCAATGAGAAAGAAACAGCTACTGTATTATCAATGTTTTATTATGTATTTGCTGATTGTTATGAAATAAATGCGTACAGTACTAACAAGCAGTATATAAATTTCTTCGACAATACATAAAAGAACGGACCAAACACGAAAAAATTAAGAAAAAACTTGTGTCATGATTTTTAAGCGATACCTGTATCATACCTTCTTTTGATACAATTTACTTTAAAATTTAATTTGAAGTGAAATATCATATTATATGTATTTACACCCCGAAAAAAAATCTAAAGCCATTCTTCTAACAACGATTACAGTTATAAAAGTAAATTAAGTTTTGATGATTATTTGTTCTGGGAGTTTTTAAAATCTCCAATTATAATTTATTACGCTAATTAAGTGGTCACATATTTAACATTCACATAAATAAGGTCACAATTCATTCAGCATCACGAAGTCGGAGAAGTAAATTGTGGTACTAAGTGGCTAATAATATGATATAATCTGTCTAATGTATATTATATAACATAGGTTAGATTAGGTAAATAAAAGTTGTGAGTTTTGATTATTATGATCGCGTGTTATTATATTTCTCACAAAACATACATAATATGCAAGTCCTAACTGCATTTTATCAATATTGATAAAATGCAGTTAGAGAACTTCACTTTCTTAAATACTATTTTTAAAAGAAGGAATAATCATTTTGTTGTGTTCGTAAAGAGAAGTGTGGGTTGGGATAAGGGAACTCGAGTTCAAAGTCTGTTTGTGATTAATACTTCGATAACCATGATGAAGATCTTATTAAAAAATAGTTTAATTATCATGAGATCTAAAGAAATATTGCGAAACTTAGTTTAATGTAGAGGATGTTCGCGACTTTTAGTGTCGTTTAGGCCAACTCTATCCTCTTCTTATAAAAAGAGCAAATGAGGATTTTTAGCATTATTAGTATAAAACAAACATTTACTAGTATAGTTATAATAAATAATGCTTTGATTGCCTAAGTATTAAACAAAGTTTTAATTAAAAAAAAATAAACATTTTTTTTGCTGATATCGCTCTTATCAAATTGATTTTAAACATCAACACAAAATAAAATGTACAAATCGTGTACATCCTATTAACGTCTCTATTGACTTATATTTAAAAAAATCACTAAAAGACGAGGAAGAAAATATTATTATACTTGATAATTATGTATATACAAATACAACACAGCCAATACCTAAGCTATAGAAGTTTCATTTCAGTTTTTATTTTCTGTTTTATAAAGCAAATTAAAAATAATTCCACATTTATTATCCCGTTTTATTATTATAACATTATTAATGTTATTTCATTTGGAAAAAGTACAACAGGGTGAAGTTTTCTTTCTCGTCAATAAACACAATTGACGTCCTTTCGTATTTCGAAGAGACCTATGCCTATTGAGGTATATTCCCGTGGTCAAGATCAAAGTGAGATCGAGATCGTGTCTCGACCACGGGAGTATTGACCAAACCAGTTTTTTACTTAAGTTTATAGGTGCATTACTGATTGCGCATAGGCTAGTCATATTAAACCCACTCGCCACGTGCCTAGGAGACAGTACGTTGAGTCGCATGCCAGGACGTCACCGCAGTGGTCAAGACGGTCGCCAGCAGTCACCCACACAACACCCGACCCACGTCGAGCCAGCGCGCGGACCCGGGATTCAGACCTCTAGTCTGGAATAATGGAATTATGGAAGCGTACGGCTCGGTAGTGGGTCGATTAAACCCAAAACACTGATACATTTTGTTAAATTAATATTTTTCGATAAACAGGAGTTTGAAAATTTTTGGTTCGTCTGAACGTACATATTTACATTTCGAGTGTTTTTTTTTAAATTACTCTGTTATTACATTAAATACGAGATACCTACGATAATATTTTTATGAAGCCCCTTAAAATCTTGCCTTAGATGTTGGTTTGTGAAAAGACTTAGTTAAAAATTTCATGACAGATAGTCAATAATGTCCTGAGTGATTCATATTTTTGTAAATGTATAAAAAATAAAACAAAAAAAAAATCGCAAACTGGAGCAATGATTTCTTTTGCCCGTCCAATAGGCCAATAGGCCAATGTATTGTTTTCAATAATTCGTCGTAGGGTTGTACAGACTACGTAAAAATTAAATTCGGCAAATCATCGAGTATATCGTTTTATCTAGTATTTATCTCATTTGTGGCACGAGACGATGTGAACTTGTTGACCTTAATGATAATCAGTTAATACTTCGCTTAGAGCATGGTGCTAAAGAACCGGCTGCACTGAGAAAAGTAAGACCCGTAACGTAACGTATCCAACTAAATATTATAGTTATTCATCGAATATATTATAAAAATAAAACTAGATATTCTAATAAAAAGTTTTACGTACGGCATTTTTATAATAATGCTGATGTCGACGATTCTGGAATTCCAAGGGCCTTGTTTTCGAATTCTAGCATATGCAATCCATGAAAACGTATGATTATAAAAAATATGTAAAAAATATTAAAGCGCATTTCTTAAAATTCATGAAATTTTTATTAAAATTCATCTGTATGTTATTTAAATCATCGATAGATTGTCGACATTTTCACCTATGGCGTTTACAAACGGATATAATAAAATTATACGAACTAATCGAAATATATCTACAACGCACATAGATATTAAGTACTTACATATATAAGATTCTTAGCCTTCGACGCGAAGTTTGGTCAGTGATGTCAGAATTGCTACAAGCCGCATCACGACGCTATTAACACTAAACACGGCCCGCCTTGGGCGGCGCTCGTTAAATCCTTCCGCCACTCGAATAATAATCCGCCGTACGGCCCGCGCCCGCGCCTGCGTCTGCTCCCGCGCCTGTACCCGTGTCGAGTGCCACGGACGTTATATACATATATTGTTTTAAATAATCTATGATATTATTACGGCATGGAGTCGATGACGGTTTTTAACAACGACTCAATCGGTCAACACATATTCTCAACTAAAAATTACTAATGCATTTTGGAGATTACCAAATGATGCCAAAGGCAAAAAACTAAATTTTAGGGTTCCGAGCCAAAATGGCAAAAACAGAACCTTTATAGTTTCGTCATGTCCATCCGTCCGTATGTCACAGGCATTTTATTCAAAAAGTACAAGACGTATATTGATGACATTTATAGTGTAGGTGTCTCGTGTGAGCCGCTACTTAGTTTGGTGGTTAAATAATAAAAATAAATATTTCTACGGTGGGCACTCCATACATGTAACAGAAACTGAAAATTTTTTTTTGCAGCAAACATCAACGCGTGGCAGATAATTCGACAGTTCTTTTAAAACCACTTTAAGGTTTTTAAGCAATTTTTCTGATTACGTGAATAATTTCGGAAATAATCGTTCTGAAATTTGTAGAAATTGTGTCCCCTTCTCTATTTTCTAAACAGTATGTCCAAAAATGTGAAAAAAATAACGAAGGTAATGCTTAATAAATACTTTCAAGGAAAATTATTGTGAACATGATCGGACTTAATGTTTTTATGTTATGACCTAAAAACTGCGCTTCTCAACAAAAGGACGTAAGTGCCAGGAAGATATGCTCTTGATGATGCCTAACAGATCTGCGCGGGAAACATGTAAAAAGTGTAACAACGTACTTTTTTTTTCATCTGTCAGTGAATTTCTTTGTAATAATGACTCCGGAATCGCAATAATACATACATTCAATGAAAACAATATAAAAAAAATCTCTAACGGGTGTTTGACATATCTAAAATTTTCAGTTTTCAATAGTGACAGTCTAACTAATCACCGACTCATACGGGCATGCGTGTAAATATTACAACGATAATCATAGATATATAACACTTAAACATATTTTATTGCAGATATTATTTTAGATTAAATTTTCAAATTTATAAAGAGTAATGCGATACCCTTTTGTTTTAATTTAGGACAATTACAAATCTCGCTGTTCCGTTGGTTAGTACGGAATCAAATCCGAACCACAATCAAGTCTCCCATCTTGGCCGATTTTCACTCGACAACAGAGCGTTATTACGAACAGTGTATGTGTGTGGGCATGTTCATCTGTGTACTCGTAGTTCTTAAGATACTTGTCCTAATCTTACAAATTAGGGCATACGAAATACGCTATAGGAAAAGCTTCATTTGTACCTATTGACCGATCTCCAATTTGAACTCGTATAATCAACTAAAGTGCCTAAAGGATCATATTTGTATATCCAGATTATTTGTGGAATTTCATTAAACGAGTTTTAGTTTTTAAAAGTTTTATTTTTCAATGCCGTGAACGATTTGTTAAAAAAACAGTCAGCATGTTTTTAATTTCAAATGAAATCATGTAAATTCTAAATAAATGAAAACCAATTCCACAACATTATTGACAATGAGATAAATAATAATGAATCATTTTGAATGCATAGCGAAGACCAATACTCGTATATCATAGATACAATAATATTTATAGAGAAAATACCTCATCAAAACATAAAGCGAAACGATTTCATGATTCAGATCGGGTCTATACGAAAGCAAAGTGGGCAATTTTTAACAAACGTTCGAACGGATAAAACAATTTCAATGCCAAGCAAATACCCACTTCCTCCGAGGACAGGAAGCTTACTAAATTCAATTCAATTTACGATGGTCACGGTTAGTTTTGTCGCGTCCGATGGATAAACAAAAAAAAAAAGAAAAAAAAACGTAGACGGAACGAGCGAGAATTCATACAAGTCGTATAGCAGAACGATCCTTTAAAATAATGATTCAAAGGGTATCCGTTAATCGGTCAAAATTGCTCGGACCGAAGGCGCACGGCGACAACCCAACCCTCAACGCCAGTCTAGCATAATTTTGATGTCATAATGATACGGACGGAATCGTTTAAAGTTTCCAGAATTGATCTGCAAATCTCGAACTCTTGGCGAATTGATAGTATTGCCCCGGTCGATAAATAAGGCGACATCTTTTTCCCCGGTACACATAATCGGCGCAGATGCGGCTGTTATTTTCGAGCTATCAGGTTTCGCGCCGACGGCCACCTGTCCAGCGATTACGTCTCGAGTCGTCGAGGTGCTAAACGTATGCAAATTGTATGTAACGTCTGGTCAGCGGCTGTAGATCCGCCGAGCGCCGGTCGCGGTTCGGGCGGCAATTGAATTTAAAAAATTGCATTGCTCGTACAAACACGCGATCACATGAATATATAATGACTTTAAACCAACAAATTGACCAAAGCAACCCGCATCAAAGCTTTCAATCGTTATTTCATCCCTTCGGGGTTCTCAAGATTCCTGTAATACGAGTTCCTTTATTAGAAAAGTTGTGTAAAATTTTGAGTTCCAAGCGTTTCGGTTGTGGGTTGATTAGTTAGTTAAACAATCGGTCAGTTTTTCCTTTTATGTAGAGATATGTGTGTGTACATCATATATTATGTCAACAAACATAAATAAAAAAAGCGATGGCGCATCGACTTATGAAATTTCGAGGTGACGTTTTTCAAACGTGCCGATAGTTCAAGGTCATTAGGTTGGAATCTCTTCCGTACGAATAACGAACATAAATTATCTATTATTAATCGACGGCCTGTGGCTCCGTTTGTGTGGACGTACAATATAGTATTGCAACAGCAAACTATAATACCCCTTATCGTTTTTCCTTTCAATACAACAATTACTGTATTAATATAACATCAAAACTAATTAATACACAACTAAATCTAAATTACTTAAATAACTAAATTATAGACACGGTCCACAGAAAAAAAAAATAATAAACCGTTATCGATAAAGAAAGGTTAACTTGAATCTTAGCTATTGGGTAGCGGAACGCTATAGTATATAAGTACATATTTTATACTAACTGTAAGTAGTGCAAGTACAATACAAAACTCTGTCGCTGTGAAGTTAGTCGCGAAAGCGTCGCAATGACATAAAATTGACACACGGGGGAGAACAAAGAAGGGTTAGGGACTATTAAACCTGCGCATTACATCATTCACAAGTAATTAATTCAGAGCGGCAAAGTTTCGTGCGTTGTAATGTAAGAAACCTCCGTTAAACTTCTAAAAAGTGGTTTTTTTAGATGCAGTAAATATATAAACACGGGATATTAAATTTTCGTAGGTACGCAGTCACGTAGATGTAGGTACAGATACGTGTCTATAGATGAGATGATTCAGAATCGTGAACAAACGGCTAAATTAGTTTTTTTTTTTCGAAATTATGGTCAAAGTGGCAATCGACAACTTTTTCCGGAACGCGTCCGGCTCATCGTCGTCGTTTAAAACTCGTACGGTAGAGATGACGTGCGTTCCCGTTCACGCCGCTCGAGGGCGGCGCGGGCGGCAGATGCGGCGGCCAGGTGCCGGCGGGCAGGTGGCGCGCGCGGCCCTCGCCGGCCCGGGATCCCTCTCGGATACCCTCGGGGCTGTAGAGTTCCGCGTGTACGCCGTGCGCCGCTATCGATTTCGCAACCGTTTGACTACTTTCGGCCGGTCGCGCGGGCCGCCTTTCGGCGCGTCGTTTCGTACGACGTCTGCGAAACTGTCAGTCTGTTGCTAAATCACACTTGACACACTGCGTCCGCGGGCTGTTATTTCCGGATACGAATAAAATATAAATGTTTCGACGCAGACGCGAGAAGTCGCTAGATCACGAAACGACGAGCTATAAAAAACAAACAGACGTAGTTGCAAAAATATTTATTACATCCTACTAATATTATAAAGCTAAAGTTTGTGAGGATTAATGGACGTTTTTTACAATTTGAGACAAAACACTACTGAACGGATTTTGATGAAACTTTGTAGTAATGTAGCTTATACATTAGAATTACATACAGGCTGTAACTAAATTCTGTCCGCAACCTAAGGAAAATACATTCTTCTCCGATAATTTGATTGGAATTTAATGCAGAACAGTAGGTACCCAGAATCGGGATCAGGGGAGAGAACGGAATCGGGATCGAAAGCTGTACCAGAATCGGGATCTACATTATGGTCGGGACAGGAATCGAGACGGGCATCAAGATCGGAATCGAGGAGGGGAACGACATAGGGATTCAGTTCATGCAGGTGGAAGCTAGTTTGAAATAAAATCAGCTCGCCGATCGACCGGGTTGCTCTCTGTTGCGACGTGTAATTTTTGCGATCGAAAAAAAATAATTAGCCATCATGTACCGGATTAGAGCGGGTATGGTTGTATCGGAGTGTAAAACACAATCAATATTATTATCCGTAGTTTAGTTCAAAGATATAAGAAAAAGTTATTTGTGGCAAAACAAAAACGTTTTTAGCCCTATGACCTCGCCCATTTTGGTTTTTTTATCGTAAGTCGGCGATACCTCTTAAATGTCTCGTATTTGATCTCGATGCACATCTTGCTCACTGTTAAAATCGATTTCAGTGCAATTTTCAAATAAATCACTTCCATCTTCTATGAAAATAAAGAAAGAAGTCAATCCGATCCTTAATCAAGATAGGTTGGCGATAGAGATAACCTATCCTATAATGTTGAAGATTTATGGCCTGTAGGAGACTAATATAATATAATATAAATAATAAAAATATAAAATACGTAACTCCATGAAAACGAAGTCACTACATAAACTAAATTCTAATTCATATATAAAATAATAATGGAAGTATAGACAGTCAAACGTAGTTATAGATGGTCCATGCCCTGACCATGAAAACATTGAACAAAAAATTAAAATATTTATACAGATATTTCCTGTATAGCGTATATTTTCTTGTATACGTAATGAGTTCGTTAAATGGTTCTAAGTGTTAGGTATTTATGAAGTTTAATTTGTTGTAGTTTTACTTCTTACAATATTAAACAATAATAGTTTCGTGTGAATCGAATGCGAAATCCTAGAAGTTATTTAAAAAAGAGAAAGTGTTCGATTTGAACACAGTTTTTAAAGTAAATTAATATGTAAACGCCCTACCGAGACTTTCCTTCGACGTAGTATTTGTAGTGACGACAGATCTGTGCTACAAGCCAAATAAAGGTATAGTGATATAGATACGTATTTTTACTGTACCTGAAAGCAGCATTAAAAAAGGGTTCAATAACTCAATTTTCCCCTAAGGAAAATCATTATAAAAGTATACAATTTTAAACGGAGTTAATGCAC
The DNA here is from genome assembly GCA_005406025.1 of Eumeta japonica. NCBI lineage: Eukaryota > Metazoa > Arthropoda > Insecta > Lepidoptera > Psychidae > Eumeta > Eumeta japonica. The sequence goes on along the minus strand of BGZK01000055.1, from coordinate 393,717 downwards.
CGCATTATGTGGTACGTTTATTTTTAAATGTGTCGTATCACGAACAAGGCCCCTACATGGAAATGTAACTCTGAAATACGGTTTGTTATTCCATGACAATTAATACATTTTAATATTAAACAATTTACCAATTAACTGTATCAAAAAATTAATGATAATATAGGACGTTAAATTTTAGGTTATTGTTTGTAAACATATAAACAAGTTACCATAGAAGTCCTACTGAAATTTCAGAACTATTACAGATATATTTCTTAACGATATTATATCTGGGCGAAAAAATTGAGAAATGTAGCCAGTTAAATAAAATCCTTCTACTTGTTTTTTAGACTTTCAAAACAAGGTTATAAAGCGACCATCTAGAACTATATTTAAACAAATATCTAATTGGAGAGAAAACATACCTTCGAAACGCGAACGACGTTGGATCGCGGTACCGACTGAGATTAATATTGCAAGTCACATTGGAAGTCTCAACCATCGTTGGATAACAAACGCATGGTCTATGAATGCGTATGAGTAGCCGATCTGGTATTTTAGAAACAATTGAGGACTCCGATTTAGAAAATTTTCAAAAAATTGAAAACGAAGTGCTTTAACTAATTGTCGGTAATTAGCTTGGTGGCCATATATATCATTATTACGTAACGTGATATTGATAATTAAAATCGAAAGAACTTCAGTCTATAAAATCTCAATGTAAATACAGTAGAAAAAATTAAAAGTAGTAAAAAAAAAATTAAGTGAGAAAAAAGAAAATCACCACGAAATGTGCATTATATTCTCGAAAAACATGTACACACCATAAACAAAGATTTGACACGATTTTATAATAAGGTTTTCTATTCCACGGACATCAATCGTTTCATTCAAGCTCATCGATTGTTTCTTATTTTAATATGCCACCGATTTGGTTTGCATAAAACTTTCTAGGGTCCCTTTTGGCGAATTGGCGAACTTTGTCAAAACTCGTATTGTCAAACGATCTCGAAATTATATGCATTTTCTACTGTACTCACTAAATCTTGCTTCAAAAAGAAAATTGTACTCGCACATCAATTTCTCATATACGACACCTTTACATGTACTATCCAGATATCGCATCTCCAGTGCTATTTTAATATTCTCCTACCGTATCCTACTTTCGCTGCTCAAACTAAATGTAGGAATGAGGCCTCCTTTATGGATAGGTAAATGCGTTTGTCGATACGAACCTTTCTTATTTTAATGGCGAGAAAAGCTCATTAGGGTTTATTTCGTGCAATCACCCTCCTTTCAATATGTCCATCGTGCCTACCGTCATTTGTGAACGACTGAGGTAAACAAAGTCTCTCGCTCGTTAACTCGTCTAACCTTCTATCCAAATGCTATATTCAGTAACAGTTGTGCTTCTTTGGAATTTCGTGGCCTCGGTGTTGTGTCTATTAATTTTGATATTTCTTGATAGCATTAAGCACTTATTTTAATATCTCTGGCAGCTAACGCGCTGACTACACAGATCTTGGTCGTAGACGTCAATCAAGCATCTGACTGATATATTACCCCTTATTAGTCGAATTTGATGCCATTTCAAATAAATTGAATAACAGATATGACAAAGAAACGTTTTTTTTTTCCATCACATCTGTGATGAAAAGTAACGAATTCAAATTAAAACATAAACACTATCGAATGTGTATAGAATCACGGTGGAAGTAATAAGCATTAAAATGAAAACTATTTACACCGCTAAAGGGCCAAATGATAGAATTTCTCCGATCAGCGAGCGACGTCGTGCTGGGTGCCGACGCCGCGCGTCGTGTAGCAACACGAGCCCGCGACGCCGCTCGTGTCCGATGACGTCCCGGGTCAGCGCTAAGGAATTCGTGTCAGGAAATCGAGTTATCTATCAGCCACTGGGCGGGGGACACGTCGATGTGTGCCGATAGTTTAGATTTTGCGATACATGTATCAATTTTACAGACAAATTGACATTTCCTCTCGAAAGTTATGAACCGTATTGAAAAAATATAATATTTTTGTAATATAAGTATGTTAATATGAGATATAAGTATGGTTTTGAACAATATTATTAGCGTTGTTTAATATTTCATGTTGGAAAGCTTTGTGTATGAGTGGAAAATATTGAAGAAGTAAATACTGAACATCTTTGACGTATTGGCCGGTTGCCACTGCGAAATTTGAAGAGATGTACATGATGATACGACTCGTAACATTCAACGTAAAAGTCATTGCGTTTGAGTATTAAATTTAAAAGCACTAAAAAAATAACTTTTAGATTTGTGAAAAATTAAAAAAAAATCGATAAGATTTAGAACAAGTAAATGATGATTCTTTTAAGGTTCGGTATTTAAATGAAATACAGGAAAGCTCGTCCGTCAGTCTGCCACAGTCCTCTTTCTCGGAAACCTGTAAGTCGGTCGCAAAAAGGAAAAGTTCGATTAGAATATTAATTGGTTGGTGGTTTAAAAGTACATTTAAAATAGATTTGTTTTTTATAAAAACTATAATAAGTATTATAAGACAATATCGTTTTTATTGGCCGTCGAACAAATTGTCGAAGTGAAGTAACATACCGAAATTATAAAGAATTCGGGGAAACACAGATAAAAAATGTTTTTGGCTTAAATTAATTTCAGAGATAAATTGTAGAAAAAAAATTGTTTTGCCTTTCGTTAGGATAGTATCATTCAAGAAAAAAATTCTGAGAAAGCTAATGTTTATAGACACATTTGATACTGCAAATTAGAATACAAAAATGAAAGCTTAAATTTTGAATATTGATTCTCTATGGCTAAATTTAGCATTCCAGTCAATGGTTATCTAGACGGATTAAATGTATAAACTTTTATAGTGGTCGTTGTCCGCGTCAGTCCGCGAAAAACAAAAAAAAATTGGAAAAAAGTAAGTGAAAAGGATTCTCAAGTATATTTTTGAAAGTATAGTAAATGCTCATGATCTTGTTATTGACATTTTATTATATTAATATTTATCATATTTATGTATTAGCACGCATTTCTTTTATTAACGGTATCATAATTATTTATTGCTTTATTGTTTTTATACCGTCTTCTTCAAGTTGACTCGCATCTAGCACACGAACGTTATACGAGATATAGGAACACACTCCTAATTTATTATTAGCCACACATTCAAAAACCCTCCAACGAAAACACATTTGTACATCTGTATTTCTTCTGAAGAAGAACGTACCTAAAATGTATTTTGGCATTTAGTAAACGGAATGTCAACAAAAATTCTTGAACGTTCTTAAGACTATTTTTAATACAAGGTTAAATTTCGTCAGAAATATCTATACGCTCTTACAAATAATATGCTCCTCGGAACATCCACGAACAACGCAGCGATCAATGCAAAGTTTACAAATATACACAACGCTATCTGATAACGTGATATGGAGAAGATTAAGTTAACATTTATCGATTCGATAGCGTTACACATCGATATGGTTTTACTTGGGTAATACAATATTTCCATTTCGTACAATAAGGGGTAATTAATGTTTATGGCAACAATATGTATGGATACCTAAAAAAAATGGAAACTTGACGTGTTTTTTTTTTAAATACAACATGCGAACGCGTCAACTTTTAAATGGCACTAGTCCAACTTATAAACGTCATAAATTACAATACGAATTTAAAAATAAAAACAATTTTGGCTTTTCAGCTAATACAGAATCATAGGCATTTTGAACTTTAAATCTATACCAAAACAGTTTGTATGTCATACAACAGTTGCTGCATTTCCGGTCAGTGTACATATATTAGTTATTTCCGGTGCTACCAATAAAAGTTCACGAGTTCGGCACACGGCCATTGTGCCGAGAATGCCAGACACCATAGAGCCGGGGCTGCGGCGCGGAACAACACGGACATTGACCTAAATCCCATAGGTTAAACACACAGCTACATATTGTCTGTTAGGTTTATGGGGATCCGTTATTGCTTTCGACCGAGGCGACGATGACAATATAAACCCATTGTCCGGCAAGTTATGGTTGTGGGGCGTTTAACTTTCTCTCTATATGTGTACAGCGGAGATTCGACGGGTTTTTTCCAGCTATTTTTAATAAAACGGGGTTTACAGCACCGATATCCGACGCTTGCCTATCCGTTAGGTGTTTTTATGATTCCCAACAAATGCCCTTTTACATATTAGGATTCTGTACGCCCGCTGAAAACTAAAGGATAACCTTGGTGGCTGTCTCTTGGTCTGTTCGCCTGTCACAATCTCTTTTTTTTTTCTACAAGGAAAATTTGCAACTTGGTAGGTACCTGTACAAAGGTACCTGTACATGTAGTTCGTGACCCAATCGCGAACATATAACGAATCAGATGAAATGAACATATCTGTTATGAGAAGTTACGAATGCTTCAAATTTTGAAATTTACAAATTAAAATGTATAAATGGAAATATCTCCCTACCTCCGATATTAGGTCTAAAATGTTGGCAAAAAAAAAAATACAAAGTAAAGAGCTTTATTTATAGTTAACAAGAAGATGTAAATGAAAATCCTAAGTCTTTGAAATCATGGTAGACGCAAAATTGTCGCAGAGAAGGCTTAATGCGGCAATTGAGCATTGAACTCTCTACACACGACTCCAATGCGTACTTGGTCGATTCTTCCATATTAAATGTTGCTCAGTCCAATTTTATATTAACACTCTGATAGGTATTTTCTAATAATTAGTCACTCGGATTTCGGTCCAGTGTAGTATGTCTCTCTATATAATCTATTATCTCTAAGCGTGTACTTCATGACTCTCACAAGTCATGGAACATCCCACGTAGGCCAAAGCGTGTTGGCAACTTGACAACATGCGCCTTAGATTGTAGTTAACCTCTTATATGCAGATTTCATGGTAGTGTTTTCCTTTACCGTTACAGCGAGTGACGATACTCAATATTTTCAATGAGCGTATTTATTACACATTGATTATAATTACATTATTATAAGTAACTGTGGTAGAGTTTAGACGATCGTGTGAACAAACAGCCAGTTTACATGTTTTTTAATCATCAAAATATTTATAAAAACATTTTTTACTGGAGAAAGTTTATAGTGTATTTTACTAAATAAGCAATTTTAATATGTAAAAGTCCAAAAAGAATCAATATGTTTTCAATTACAATTCCGGTGGCTATTTTAGTGCTCAATGTAATTCTGCCGTGACAAAGCGCACGTAAGCCACGCGTCTGCTCTTTGGAAAGTTTTGGAAAATCCTGTAGCGATACCATATTCTACGTGGTATTTTTATATCCGCTACCAGAAAATTTCAATTTTACAATTTTTATTAGATTAATCTTATCACGTCTCCTTGTGTAATGTTGTCGTTTGGAGATCAATGTGAAGTGCTGGCTGCGTGTGTGCATAGACGTTTCTTTTCATTTCATATTCGAGGGACAAACAAGCAGGCGAGCCATCAAAGAGCAAATGGTCATCGCCGTCCATCGATACTGGCAACCCCAGAGGAGCCACTAGTTCGTTGCTGGCCTTTTGAAAGGGAATAAGGTATCTAATGTGGGTTATCGGGATGATGGCGGGGGAGGGGAGTAGGCTACTGGAATCTCACAGAGCGAAACCAACAGCAGAAGATGTAAATTCACGTCTGTATTCTGTGAGTGTGCTATTTCACCGGTCCAGCCGGCCCATTTTTGTGGTACAGCCAAGTTGGCTACAGTATGGCATCACCATAATGATCCTGTTCAATATACTATAAATTCAACTAATTTAACTAAAATTACGAAACACAGTTAGTTTATTTTTAAGGATAGGTGTACACGAACATCTATAATCGACAATTCCAATATATTGGAAAAATTATTATACATAGCAGGCATCAAATAGCTTTTTAGTTTTCAGATCGACTCACAAAATATGTCAATAAATTAATTTTCTAAACGTTCGGAAAATTCAGAGAATATAATTTTGAAATAATATATCTGTGTCCGTGCGCGTTCACATGGTAACTAACGGACGTTAATACTTCTAAAGTTCCGCAAATAAAATACAAAGACCGTTTAGTCGCCTTTTGAACTTAATCGAATCGATTCCAAATGATTACCATTAAGCGCGACTAACCGGTAGGTAGGTTTATTTACGTGCAGAATACGCGATAACAAACAACCGAACCGACAGGCGCGCATGCGTAACGATGATACGGATTTAAAACAGCAGAGACGGCGGCGCATGAGCCGGGGAATTACAATACACAATAAACCCTAATGAATATTTAATGAAGGTAAAAGATAAAAAACGGTGACTCTATGATATGTCACCTACTATTATATTGACGCTGCGTCGTCCGCGTATAACATATGATCGTTGCACTAGTTTCGGTAAGAATGAGACAGCGAGCGTGATGAGTCGATAACTTTGTTAGTTTACGCAAAAGCGGTTCTTTGCAATCGTGTCAATAAGTGCTTGTTAAAAAAAAAAAAACTATATTTTTCTACACGTTTTGACGACAACGTCTTAAATTAGGTTGCGGCTGAGTCACTTATGAAAAGTGTAACGCTCGGTAACGTAACGATGAGTCACCGAACGAGAGAGGCCCGCCGAATGCTTGCGTCTCTCCCACTCAACTATGATCGGTCTCGCGCGCGCAGCACTAGAGTAGTGCATAGCTTGCAAATGTATTGCAAGTTATTGTATGTATATTTGTATATAAATACGTATGTATGTGTAAAGGTAAAAATAAAATTTTGTTAATATGAAATTCAGTGCGAGATTCTTTGTATAAATTAATGTTTTAAATATAATTCTTTGTATAAATAAATGTTTTAAATTGTTACTATTATTTCATCCTTCTTCCTACTATACGAATGAATATTCACATTAAAATGATTTTATTCAAAGTCGTTGTCACGTAAAACTTTCGCCCGTATACCGACTTTACAGGCAACCAAATTTTAAGTATCTAAATAATAGTACATATTTATGGTATATATATAATAATAATCTAATGATCATGAACGCCTATCGCGCTTCATAGGGAAATAAACATTAAAAACCCACAAAATCGTGCTGTGAAATTAGATAATTTAAGATAGACAAGATTGTTTTAATCACAGAAAATAACAATAAACAAATATTTTAAAATAATACGTATCTAATGGAAATTTAAACAGACTTGACAACTAAATGCAAATTCGACAAGTGTGTAATAAAAACAAACGTTATCTCTTTTGCTCATAATTTTTGTATAATAGGAACATAATGTCCAATAGCACTGCATATCACAACATTTCAAACTAGCCTTCACTAGAATGCTAGTAGTCATTATTTTGTAGTAGTTGTAGTAGTAGTAAATCCACAGTTGTATTATTTGCGAACGATCTTTACGACTAATAATCAGCTCTAGCTAGGCAAAAATATTACTTTCACCTTTCGATCTGCCATAACAATACCATACGCCATTTGTGCCGAGATGATCATAGAGCGCCAGCTTGAAATAAACATGTGGCTTATGCTGTTTTGGGTTAGAATAAATTAAGCTGAAATAAACATAAGTATGGGCGGATTTGCAAAAAATAGTAGAGACGAGATTTATTTGTCACTTGATTCTTTTGTAAAAGTTGAATCAGGACGAGGAATTTACTTAAAGCGTATGACATCTTTGCTCTTTAACAATTACTTTTGTTATGTACATTATTATCATCCCACACATAATATTGAGTGGTGCTAGCGGTTAAGAGACTCGTCTTGGAACCAGACAGTACAGGGTTCGATCCTTGTTATGGGAGAGATGACCAATGAGTTTTTAGTTTAAGCCAATTCAAAAAATTCGCTCCATGCCTCGGAGAGCACATCAAGCTATCGGTCATCGCAATAGCGATAACGTCTTCAGCAACCCCCGACTCGTAGTAGGCCAGCGTCTAGGATTTTAGGTATAAATGCTTCAACAGTGTGAAACCTACCACATGTTACACTTGTAATCTATATAAAGTTCCAAAAATTGTGGTATGGAATAAATTAAATTTCTATTTTTTACGATGGCAACAATTATTGAAAGATTTTCATAGAAATTTATCAAATTAACCCCTTACTTTTATGATTATTAAATTTTATTTAAAAAAGTGTCAAACTTTTTCAATCCACTGTAGAAGCTGCACCTTAAAACACTTATTTTTCATATTGAGAGACTTGAACCTTCGATACCGGCCCGGTGCTGGTTGGGAGTTGGAATGACCTTCGACACCAATGCAGTGGACAATGTCGGGACAAACGATTAGCATGCTCTCCAAGGCACCTGCATAGCGATTGATTTAATTCTCTATATAAAATTTAATATATAACAAAAAACGCAATCGGTAATCCGGCCGTGGTTAAACATCGAACCGGTTACCTTTTAATTAAAAAACAGCACGTTAATCGCTCAGCCACAGCTATTTTCATTTACATTGTCAATTTTAAATTTATTATCGGAATTGATGCATTTCTCCCATATGCAAGTACGATTTATGGAGTGGCAGCCGGTTCAGATTATTGTGTGGGCATAAACCAAGGTCCACAGACACACATCGAGAAAGGAGTTCGCTGCACATAAACTTCTAGCAAGTGGGTGACACCCGCTACACAGACCTTACTACATAATAGTAAGCCAATTTTTAACTAATAGCAATATTTTAAATAATACTTATCAATAATATTTTAAACTATTGTAGATGAAATTTAACAACTTGAAATTAATAATTAAAATATTAACAATGATTTAAAAAGAGTTTTCAAAATTTTAATCAAGATTCCAAACAAAAAGACATAGTCTGTGTAGTAGGGGAGATGGACCAACGACAATGTGGTGATGGGGGAGGTGAAGTAAAAATTTTACCAGCAAACAGATTGTTACCTGACCTTCACAAAAACGCAAATAAACTTGTGAACAATTGAAAATCGCAGAACATACACGAGACGCGGGGCGCGATCGGATAGGTATTGACCTCCCCCCATCGCGTCACTGCCACTGATCTACCTCTCCTGCTAAACCTTACAAAACGATGTACATTTTCATCACAAATGGAAATTTATGGGCACGCCAGATCGATTTGGGCATTTTCATGGCGATTGGGATAGAAGAAGTGATGCTGTACAGCATGGTCTAAAATTATTACGACCATCAAAGACTCCACAAGAAAAACGAAAAGGTCCCGAATAACACTGTTATTAACATTGTGCGGAGAAAATGATTCCACGGTCTATGTTCCATTACAAATATCTAGAAAATACATATGCAGCTTCTGAAAAATGCTCGCAAGAAACTGGTTATACTTAAGCGGCACTCCTTGACACCGATATTGATTGTGTACGAGTTTATACTGTATTAGCGATTGACACGGTCTCGTCGTGTCTTCAAAAGAGAAACGGCACTGTAATGACAATGGGCAGAAGACTATAGCATTTAAATATGAATGTTCCCTTTTAATACATCGAAGGCTACTGTAATGATTTTTTTTGGGGGTAACCTTGACAGATTGGCAACACTAGTCTGAACGTATTTGTATTCTAAACTATAAGTTTCTTTCTTAATTTTTAACATATCTCTTTCTTTATAAGCCTATTAAAAATATATACAACAGTAAATTGTCAAAAAATTTTATTTGAAATACAAATGTTTCTTAGCGTAGGTATTACAAGTAAATAAATATTTAACTCGTATACTTACTTAAAATTCAAGTGTTTTTTAAACTTATTACAATGATAACATATACGTTTTAATGAAATAGAAAAAATTGTCTGTTGTTTTAAATGCTATGATGTGAAATATACTTTTTGTGAATTAAGCATAGTGTTAAAATGATCGCTTGTCTATAAAACATTATTTAACTAAAAAAAAACTATTAATATAAAACTTACATAAATTGTAGATAATTACCGAATTGTACCTAAGCCTTAAGGTACAGGCAATAACGAAAACTCTAAACCCTAGGACACATCTTAATCAAATTTATTAAAAATAATCCAAATTGATTTATGACTACGGAAGAATAAGCCCAAATCTAATTAATTACATTCATAAACATAAGTCTCGTTTGTGACATAACTTCGACTAAACACCAATTAATGGATTTTTGAAAATTTTATCCCCTTAGAAGATTAAAAATACGATACGCAGATTCGAAATTCGGGTCTAAGTTGACCTGACCTATAAGCGAGATTGACTAGGATCGATTTGAAATTTGAGATTGATTAAAAAGATGTAGAAAATTATTTCATGTAGTCGAAGGCGCGGGGAAAAAGCTAATTCATAAAATATGAGAAACACTTTATCTATGGTGTTAAAAATAAGCCTAGCTGAAATTTTATCAAGCTTCACATCAAAACATGTTTAGGTAACACGCGAAACTTTGTTTGGTGTCATACGGCGTCGCAGTTTGTACAAAAATACCTAATAGCCGTAAACTGCGCAGTCTTAGGGCAACGCCCTTTTGAAACGTCAGTCGTGGTGTAAGGAACTCTCACATTGTATAGAGCGACAGGCTGACACGTGGAAAATTTATTATATGTGGCGACTGGCGCGCGAAGACGGGGAGCGGGACCCCCGCAATATAAGGACATGACTGGCTCTAGTTCGTCTCCGTCAATATTTTCTCGCCATATTTGAATCAATTGTGTCAGAATCCACAATTTTTATATTCCTGTCCGCGTGATAATTTGTTCTTATATTCGTTTTTCTTCCTTAATGAATAGTGAGTGACGCGGTCCGTCATCGCCCGAGTATAATTTGACTTTTACAGCTACAATTAATAAACAGAAAAATAGGTATTGGAATAAACCAAGAGTAATAAGTGGGTACGCCCCGGCGTATCGTGTTTCGCTCCCGTCGTTACGTTTTAAATCTTATTTTTAAGAATAACTTTCGTGTTTCAGTAAATAAAATTGTTCTGTTAGAGTAATTTTATTATTTATACACCAATTTTTCTCCACGAATGAAGACTCTAACAATAAAAATTGCTTCCTATTTTGTTCGGTTGATTTCAAGGTTATCCAACGTCACCGAGGGCTAATATTCAAGCAGAACTTGGAATGCAAACTATTTATTATAAGTGTACACATGTAGAAATATAAAACGGGACAAAATATGATAAACAAGGGTGAAGTTTCTTAATTAAAAAAAAAATTACCTAGAAACTGTACCGCTACGTGTTCGATCAAACTTTGTGATTTTTTTTTGTAGCTAGTGTTTTATTCAACTCGAATAAAGATACATATAGTTCTTTTGATTATCTGATTTACAATTTCAAGTCCATGTAACTTAGTTTAATATAGACTATATGTTTTATATTTATAGTTAATGCAACAGGTTATGCAAATACAACACAACATTATAGCAATGTTGAAAAAATTAAGGCACTGTTTCGATACGTTCGATAGAATAAATAGTATAAATATTACGTATGTTTGGTTAAACATATCCTAGGAAAACGAGATAGCCGGAATGGTAACAAAACAATTTCAATTAAAAGGACGTTTGTAGGTATTGTTTTTAAATAATAACTGTTTAGTTAATAACTGCTTTTAATTAATAACTGATTTTAGTTAATAAATGTTTTCAATTAACAAGTGTTTAGTAAGTGTTTTTAACTAATAACTGTTTTTAATTAATATGACATCATAAACTTTACGATTACATTAGTTATGTATTCAAATTCCTTTATAACAGGCTAGGCGTCCATCTCGCGGCCGGCGCCGGACATAAATTTAAATGTCCTCGCCGACTAATTTGTGCCGTGAACACGGACGGCCGACGCGCCCTCTATCGCATACGAGATCACATCGACACGAGACGGGCACGACGCCGATACGTACCTATCTGTATATCATCGCTGTCGCAAGTTCGAGTCGAGCACGAGATCGAGGACCTGTCCGATACTGTGTCGATATGATAGTCGCGTCGATGCGATAAATATCGCCTTATTTACATCGTCACGATAATTATTATTGTCCATTGAAGATTTAGTTGTCTATGACTACAGCACCTTTGTTCGGATTTTTCTGTTTCCGTGTTCGCGTTTGCTTCATTATGGTCTGAAGCTTAATGTTTATTTCGCGAATTAAATTACCTATATCATTAAAAACAATAACTACGCACAATATTATTGTTTGTGTAGTATAGACATTGATATTATTTTCTATAAAGGTTATTACGGACGATTGCATTAAATATTGCAACAATTGCAGTATAGAAATTATGAATACGAGTATAATCGTTATTTCCATAACGAGTGTCGATAACTTCAAGAAATTCTAACAAAAGGAATAGGTATATTTAAGAAACTACAAACTTAAAAATACTTTTTTTATAATAATATGTAATGAATTGTCAGTTAAAGAAATTTAATATATGAATAATATTTGCATGTTCAGGTATTAAACAAAAACGTAGAACGGCTATTAAATGCACTATTTCTTTAAAACTTGGTGCATCTCCGGCAATTATGAAGAGTGTGGGGTACTACGCCGCAAAACTAGCTTGAATTAGCCTCTGTAAAAGAAATCTCGATAGATATACAGTGTGATTGATTAATAAATGAAGATTTTTCGAAATGGCTGTGACATTTTTAAATTAACATTTTTATAATTTTCGAAATATTTCTTGCTATTATGATTACCTCCGCAAACACAGGACTTTGACCAGAGATATCGGCATTAGATTGGTTAATTCATATCAGAGCTGCTAACGCGATAGAGAAACAAATTCTAAAACTCCCTTTAGGAGTTATAAAAGAAAGAAAAAGGGAAGAGTTGCAAACTTCACCGGTGTTCCGAAGTATATTCAATAGCGAAGCCGTTTTGGATAAAAATAATAAAGAAGTCTAATTCTTTAGGATCATCTACTGTGGTCGATATTAAAATGTTTATCAAATGGAACGGGCAATGGATTTAAGGAAAGTGATTATTAAAAAAAAAATAGTAGTTTACTGATTTAATGCAAATCTACCCGACTAACACTTGACTAATAATGTTTGTCCGTTTTTCTTGTGAGTTTTTAATGAGTTCAAATGGATTTGTCAGTAAAGATTTGAATCGGTAGATGTGCCCGTCGGCAAGAAGGTTACAAAATAGTGTCACAAGTCGAAGACATGCACTCACCGGCCTCTACGGTTTGACAGCAAAAACCAATATTGCAAAATGTGTAAATCTGGATGTGTCGAATATAATTTTTTCACGCATTTGAATTTCTGATTGCGTTTAATGTTTTTGTGTTACCAGCGGATTTTTTATTTATAAAAGGCGTACTTTCACAAGAAGAAATATATATACGCATGCGATTTGGCATATATTTGTATCTTATGCAATGTAATCTAGCTCATGAAATATTTTAACGAGAAATGTGAGTACCTATATTTTTATTTAATTTCCCGAAAAATTAATAAAATATCATAAGGATAAGGTCATCATCAAAGGTAAGATGTGAACTTTATATCAAAACAGTTCATAATTCAAAATAGTCATCGACTTCCAGACCGGACGTGGTGGCGCGGCGTCGCACGTATTCGCGTCGCCGTATGGCAACACCGGCGGCGGCCGGCCTTGGCGGGCGCGGCTTCTACGGCGGCGATACAACCTCGCCGCTAATTATCATTAGGATTCGGCCGGAACTGCGTCACGATCAATTAATCGTCCCTTGTCGAGCACATGCGATGCATCCAATTGCAAACAGCTCAACGTAATTTCATTGAGAACGTCGCTGTTTATGATGGAGGGGGCGCGCCTTTGAAAAACCTATGTGATGTACAGTACAACGCGCAAACTTGCCGCTGTGAAGTTAGTCACGAAAGCATTGCAATGGCGCAAAATTGGCACGAGGGGGGAGAAGAAGGGTCGGGGAGTGTTAAACCTGCGCATTACATAAGTCGCAGGCAATTCAGAACGGCGTTGTACTGGACTTACATGATATTATGTAAGAAGTGCCATATGTTTAGGGTCCAAACGTGACAATCTTGGGTAACATGATTTATTCAATGACAACGTAGTAAAAGTGGTACGCAAGGATCGTGATGGTCTGTAATTGGAAGTTTGGAAAATTAATGCGGAAATTTACTGATAAGTTTTACCTATGTATTTGTAATTGTAAACATAATACTTGTGCAATAACTTAACAGATATGAACGTTTAAGGCAATTTATTATCGTTAAATATTTATGGAATTTGAAGGCCTAAAATAGAATATAAAAAAAACACCTTTATTTTTTTAAGGTACTGCTATGATGGACGGTTCAACGGCCAGCTGTTTGTATGATAATGTATATTTTTCGTACAATGAACTCAAAAAAAAAACGATTCGAAAACGAGTGTCTTGGAAGCAAAGTGTTATTACGTGAGGCAAGTCTATATGACGTATTTTGTTTTCTCATTATCTCACCAAACGCAAAAGCGATATGTACCAGACACCAAAACGAGAGTTATTCCGCCCTCATGAGCCATCTGAACCAATCAAACAATTGGCCCGTGCGCGTGCAGACGTGGGCCCGCCGCAGTCATCGCCAGAAATAGTTAGCTATCGCCGTTTATTCGCCGCGCTCGGGTTAGCCCGCGCGCTCGACCTCTGTGCGCCGCACATAATTCAAAGCTAGTTGAGCTGATGTCACCCAGTACATCGTTTATGGCTCATTGTTGCATTGTTCGTAAACAGATAGCAAAGCGGGCATTGACGACATGTGGTCCGACTCCGACAACGGGCAGGGTCGAATCAATGTAAGTTTGTAATCAAATACCCGATTTCCGCGAACTATGGATGAACAATTGGTAGAAGTATTTGTGGATAAACTTACAATAAATTAAAAAAACTTTGATTTCGAATGTCTGAGTACGGTTAATTATATTTTTTAAATTAATTGTCTAAAAGTTAGTACCGATAATGTTTAAATTTGGGCACTATTCAATAGCGTCAACGACACCGTCGTGAATTGTTACAAAACTTAACCCCAACACTGTCATATTATATTATTGTGAAGTATTTTTGATTTTACCTGTTGATTTTGAATCTTCGGTGCTAATTCATTACGTTGCTCAACTTTCAAATGCTTCATAATAGGTAAAATTACAATTATTTCTCTATCATACATAAAATAATCATATCGATATATTTGCACACATAAATAAATGGATATGGCAAAAAATCGTGAACGGGATAGGCAAATATCGAAATTAGCGCGTAGACGTAACGCAGTATGCGAATACGTAGCCAACAACAAAGGATGAACCGTATCGGTGTGAAACGGTTAAACTCGACAATTCACCCCGACCGATCGGAGCCCGCGAGACCATCTCCAGGCTTCTAACCAAAGTGGTAAACAAAATTACAAAGTGAAATGCGGCGAGGAGATGCCACGGGGACGTTCACCGGCGCCGCCGCCGCAGGCCGGCCTGTTATCGCTGTGGAGTACTCGCGCACCTACCGAACGTCTACACGATGGACTTACCTCGTCTAGCAGTCGCGTCTCCGCGTCTCGATACGGGGAAATGTAGACTTCGCTGTTGGACACTGTGCGATTATTAAAAAATGTTATCACACAAATAGCCAGCTCGCGTTTGCAGGAGTCGTTAACACCGTGCGAGACGATTTCGTTATGACGCACGCGCAGGAGAGGAATTTCATCATGCATCCAAGAATTGCGTAAAGCTTAAGAATTAGTCTCTCTAAAAGCGAGAATACACTCCTTTATGAAACACGTGTAATTTGAACGCAATAGGATACCGATTTCGATGAACTATTTATTCCTTTTGTCGTGCGGCCCGATAGTCGTATACTCGTCCACTTCGTGTTTATAGTACTGGTTATTGCCGGCGCGGGCGCGCTCTCGAAATAAAAACACACGCCCACTACTTACTACGCTGTCAAATTACAATGAACCGAAATACGTGTTCGGATTGTATGCATTCGTAATGGTTTTTTAAAAGTGGCCGGTGATCGTTGCGTTTACCATCGCGTCGCGGTGTAGCCGGAAAAGTGGCCGAACGGTTTAAACAGCCGAATGGGTCATTAATTGGAATCGGGTCGGCCGTACATAAGGACAATATTACCACGGAATTGAGAACTTATTTGTTTTAAAGCTACCCTCATTTAATTTGCATTTCATATTCAAGTGTTACATTAGAAAATTATCAAGATCATTGACCCGGCATGCCAAAATGGAATTTTTGTATTGTTTGTTCGTCCGTAAGACAAGCCCGATTAATCTCGACAACTATCTATTATCACTGGTATCGACATAAAAATTGGCACACGACAAAACAAGATTAAAGGCCATCCCGCACACAGCACATGGAAAGATTGTTATTTCTATTAAAATTAAATATGATATACTCTATGAACGTCGGGCGTATACCACACCCAAAGAGCGCGATCACCAGCACCACGACGCTAAAAATTTAATGATTTTCAAATAAATCGAAAATCATGTAGTGAACTTTATCATAAAACTTATCCTGTTTGTTGAAATCGTCCGATTTTAAGTGGCGTGACGCGGGCGATCGCCCGTTCGGACTTGGTCCCGCCCGAAGGGAGTGTTCGTGTATGGCGTCTATTAAACTTTCCATCTGGATTCTTTTTTTTTTTTTTGTATTCAACACTCCACGTGGTGAGCAAAAAAAAAATATCAAAATCGACTTTATTCTTTGGTTATACCATTTTTTAAAATACCGAAAACTGTGCTGAAAATGTATAATTTTTTCCTCCTCATTTCCGAAGTCTAAGGTAGAAGAGTCGATTTCGAAGTCGATTTAGACGAGTCGATCGATGTGTATATTTTAGCTTCTACGAAAGTTTCGTAACGAACGAACGATCCCGATGGCGCTATTGTGATCGTTGGAACGTATGTTGTATTGTTCCAAATAAAAATTATTATGTTTCTCCATGAATGCGTAAGCGCCTGTCTGATGTCACCAGTTATTTTCCTACAACGTCAAGGTCACACTTTTCAAAGCAGAAGGAATACGATTCGACACTAACAGGTATATTACTATACTGTCAGTAAAGGCCCAAGACCGATACTGACGATTGCCAGGAACGACAAGCTACGTACTAATTATAAATGTCAAAATGCGACAAAAATATTTTGTTCGACGACGCCGTCCGCCCAAAAATGCAGTTTATTTTCAGCACAAGTTTGTTTGCGTTTGCTATTGGAACTGTTGCAATTATTTGTATACGGTGCGTTTGTTTACGCGCGCCTTCACCAAGAATACCTCGTGTTTCAAACTTTGGTTTCGCACGTAAAGTTTAAACACGCATCGAAACGTTTAAATAATTAGCAAATTTAAACTTTAAACTCCATTATTATGTTTCTGTAGATTTTTAATATATCGTGAACTTTTGATAGTTTAATTTCATTTTAATTGCTCATTTTTTATTAAATATTTATGACGTAATTTTTAATATAACCGAAAAAACCATTTCTTGAAGGTTTACTGTTAATTTACAGAAAACTGATGCTCTTCATCTGGTCAACAAGTTGAAGAGGTTCTTTGACACGACCCCGATCTACATAATCAACTTTCATAATTAAATGCAAAATATACAGGTTAAAGAGAATTATTCTGCAAAAACATCGATGTATAAAACAATATATCGCATATATTTCGGAGAATGCGTGAAGTTAGCCGCGTTGCGCAGTAAAGGAGAGAATTTCGAGATTGTCCGGAGGTGAGATCACGTGTTTGCGAGTCCCGACAGTTATTTGCTCTAGAAATTCTTTGTTGATAACCACGAGCGGCGGCTAAGGTGACACTATTGTGTCTCGTAGTGTCGTGTTGAATGTCCTTTAGTGAGCGACCTAACACGAAAAGTGTGTACCGCTCGTCACATAACAGGTTTGGTCAACGTGGCGACGTGTGCACGTCACTATGCGAATATTGACAGGTCCGGCTAATGAGAATTCAAAAAGATGTTATAATTCAACAACACAATATTATTAAAATAAAATAACGACGGTTTCATAGACGAGCTAATTTTCAGTTTCTGAAACATGGCATTCGACGAAGGAAGTATTATTTTAGTGATGTAGTGAACGGAACAGAAGAACATTTGTTAGGTACTTGATAATACTGTCGTATGAATCTTCCTTTGTTATACTACTACAATATTTATATGTTATAAATAACATAAAAAAAGTATCTATTAAAACATTAAGTTTAATAAAGCAAGCTTACGCTTCAACGTAGACTCTGATATTATATCAAATAAACGCACCGAATATGGTTAAATATTATTTATAATATTCGATCGCGCAAGTAACAAGGGCGGACAGTCGCCACCCTTCCCCTTTCGCTCCGACCCTCGCCCGCGTCGAGTTGTTTCGCCGTACGGTTGCAAAGCGATTTGATTTATTTTTATCGACGTCAGATCCGGGAGTTGAATCAGCAATACGAGATTGGCCAACAGAGCCTCGAAGACGTTGAGACACGCTGACATTTTGATCCTGTTACCGACGAGCGGTCTACGCCTTTCAAAATTTTATTCGATGAACGTGACGGGCCGAGTTTAATATCCGTTTGGATTCTGAAAGTATATGTGTACGGTAAATGTTTTCTGGCAAAATGTTACTCGTCGATTCTTACTAAGAGACGTCAGATAAGAGTGTATAATTATGATAAAAATAAACTGTTAACCGTCTTCGTTTAACATGTTCGTGTTAACGATACAAAAAAAAAATTAATGGCAGACGGATCTCTTAATAAGTATTTCAATTCGCCTCGGGTCACACAATTGTTGAAGGTGGAATTTTCCAAACTGAAATAAATGCATTAACAATAAAATTTTGTTGCGCACCGAGAAAGCAGAATGTGTGACATGGTTTCATTAAATTGGTTAGTTGAATTTTTTTAAAACGTGTCAAATTATTTCAAGTCATTTTTCTTCTTCAGACATTGGCAGTGGACTAGACTTAATATTTCATCCTAATTCATAGTACACTTTTAACGTACCTTAAAATCGTTGCCCAACAAGTTCGTCGCCATCGTGACTTGTTGACGCTCCGATTCTGTCATATACGCCTGATCGATCATTTTAGATAAAATTAGAGGGTCGTATTACTGAATAAGCTTTATGTTGATATCTAGTAACTATCAAGGTCAAACTTCCTACAACAAGGAGGTTGAAAGAAGACAAAACACGTGTGATCTTATTTCATTATTCTTCGTCCGGATACCGAGATATATATTACAATGACACAATAGTCAACTCACCCTCTCAGGCAATCACAATTAATTATAATTATCATTTTTCTAAATTTCGCCTTTAACAGCTCTTTGGAATGGTAGAAAAAGAACCAAGTTTTCGCACAAGGTACACAGTAAAGAGAATGTCTAGGATTTTAAGTAGTTTTTATTTAAATTCAGGTAATAAGTATACGACCTAGTTGTTCCAATTGTTGAGGCTATTTCTAAAGAGTGAGAAAACCCATGTTACTCAACGCGACCCCTAACGACCGTCATTAGCATGGTTTGCTAACTCTGCACGAGTACGGGTGGGATGCTTATGTCACAATATTTTCATACCACATATAAAAAATATACAATTATTACTGTACATGAAGACGTAAAATTGTAATATTCCATTAACTAAAATGCGATCTAAGATTTTAAAGCAAATAGAATTGATATTATTTAATTATTTCGGTTCTTCATTATTTTTTAACAATTGTATTAATAAAACGTTTCTAAAGAAAATACCTCGAAAGCGCCGTCATTTGATATTACAATTTTAAAAGAGACCCACTTTTAATTGGTAAAGCTATTAGCTTTAAAATTTGAAATATATTTGGTATTTATTCGTAATCTATAGATTTATTGTTACTGTATAGAGCACTATCTAACAAGAACGTTAATGAAATTTCTATAAGTTCTCTCTAATGGTTCAAAATCCCCGAAAAGGATATATATTTTTTATTGATTTCTAAAAATTAGATTAATCACCATAATGGATCTATTTGGCATACGTATATGCAATCTTAGGTGAAACGTTTATCCGAGATATTTAAATTTATTAATAGGTGTAGTCTAGTCAGCTCCGTAAATATTTTACGTAACAAACCTGTCTGTTTGTGCTTTCTGTGATTGTAAGAGGATGCACATCGCGTGAACCGAATTTCGGCCGCATTTGCCTTAAGCTTCACCCGAGATTTTCCATATCCCACACAAACGGCCCGCGAACGGACGGAGGAAACTAAAATATTCTCAGCAAATGCAACATTTTGTACGCATTTTTTTTTTATTCACTTTGAAAACCGCCGAGGGAATCCCCATTATTTTTATTTAAAAGTAAGGAATTTTTTTTAGATGAGCTGTAAAGGAAAAAAAAGGTCAACGAGTGACTGTGAATCAGAAAAAACCCGGTAAGTTACTAGGGGATTACCCGTTCCGTATCCGTTCTACATATTCTTTAAACATGCAAACGCTATGCACGTAGATAGTGCAGCAGCTCTGCGGCGGAACGAGGACAAAATATATGATCGCATGATAATTAAAACGAAAAGATAAGATACAAGATTTAATCTCATGAACAAAGAGTGCCGCAGAAATAAGAAACGTTCACATACGTAACCTGATCCGGATTACTGAGCCGACGAAGACGGTGTAGTATTATAGTTCATAAGTAACATGCGGTTCGTCTTATAATAATGTAATAACATTTGTTCATAAACTTATGCCCCATTTACTTAGGAGATGTGGTTAACGCGTCTGTCGATGGATGCATCACAAAATATAGCAAATAATAGTTTGAATATACTTTTATGGTTGCGTATATCTGATGAAAAAACGAAACGCTCATAATATCATTCTAGTATCTGTCTGTGTGTCGCCTACCTTTTTTTTTCATATCTATTCGACGAAGAAAGGCGTTATTTAGTACATGTACAAAGTTAGGTAACCCAAACCACCGTATGACATACGTAAAAGTATCTTAATTTTGAGGCTTAGTTTCAGGAGCAATCAGAAAAAAAAACTGATCAAGCGCATCGCCTCACGAGACATATCAAATGAACGGGTATGTTATGAGAGAAATATGGGTGTGTTGTGAAAATCTAATTCGACACTATCAAGGAGAAATTTAGAATTATTTTGTCGTAGAGAGGCTTTCAATCATGCTATATATATATATGAAAACAACGATGAGTAAATGATTTAATTCTAATGTAGACATACGATTAACATAACACCGAGAAAAATATACTTGTGATGTATTGAAAAGCTAATACTGACGACTGACAAAAAAAGCAGACACAAAAAGCGGAACACATGTAAGAAAAGTAAACGAGAAACAAAATAGACTTAATATCGTTAGTGTAACAATATCCACATCTACGATCCACGTTGGTAGCCATCCTGTAGTCATGCCTCGGCCGGGCGGTCATGCAATGAATTACTTCGTTATTATACCCAGCGACATCTCTTGGAATCATGTTATGGATTTAAAGATTTATGATTTATCACTAACGTTCTTATAGCTGTTCTTAACTGATTATCTGTTCCGAAATTTCGACCGCCCGTGTAAGTACGAAAAAGAAAAGACGTCAATTATTAAACAAAGATTTGCACGTTCGATTGAGCCGTTTTGCAGCGTCACCGAAACTTTTGTTGTCTTTCTCGAAAATAACTAAGTGACGAACAACTTCGTATATAAGGATCTGCGCTGACGCAAGTTGGCGCCGCCCGATGTCAAGACAAGCCGTAAATGGCTGTAGAGGCAAACAATTTGTATAGATAATTCGAGGTATTGTCCCAATTGATTGCACAACTGCTCTATATCTATTTCAATAGATTTCGGTGGAAAAACCAACAAAGGCACCGCCGACGTGAGGCTGATCGATGATTACGGGAATCGACAGAAAATTAATTAGTAAAGTTAAATATCCGGTTCGCGAGTGTTTTCTACTCTGAAAGAGAATTTAAATAAAAATGGCTCTTAACTCTACAAAAGTTATGAAATATTTAAGACACTTTCAGAGCGCCAAGAATAAATTATTCAATGAAGTGGAAATCGGCCGGTCGCCGGCACACAAAGGATCAAATTACGGGACTTTTTGCTTGCGCGCAGGCGCACGTTTTTGTATGCGGACGGCAACAGACCTATTTATTGTGCTGAATCGTGTAGATTGATTATCGTCATTGACTAATTTTGCTCGATCCGCCCGCCGATGTAGCCTCGATTGCAATGCCTTGATCATTGTAATCAATGGTTTAATTAATTTAAATCTAATTAAATTTAAAAGATAACCAAAATTTATATAGGTCTAATGATTACCTAGCTATTACTATGTCCACGTCTGGAATATACTTCTTGGTTGTTCTAATACTTTTAGTAAGCACAAGTATCAACTTTTTTGCGACAAAAAAATATGTTCGTAAATACGAGTCGAGGTGAAAACCTTGAATAGAAGGAACAGGTTAGCGAGTAATTTGAGTGGACAGATTTCCTCGACAAGTGGTCATGTTACTTGTGAAAATTTAGAATTATGGGATGAAAATTTACATCCTATGGCTGTTATTAAAATTCTATTTTGATTATTTTATCTACGGCATAATAACGGATAGGCGTTTATAAATTACAGTCCCCCGAATAGATCGGCATAAATAGTATGACAATAATAAACACGATTTATCTGAAGATGCTGACAAAGGTATACAGTTCTCCTTTAAAATCTATTAAAAGCTACATCACGTGCTGCCTACTTCGTTGACGAACTGAAGATTAGCCGCGGTACCTCTATCAATGACGGTACTCGAGAGCGCCGACGTAATTAACATAAGTCAGCGTTTACGTGGGCGGCTACAGAAACGAATCGGCGGACGAGCGCTCACGGCGCTGCTGCCGCGAATGGGTTAAGCCAACAGCGGGACGCCGCGGCAGACGCGCGCGAAGGTCAGCCGACGCGCGTTACGTTTACCCACCACGGGCCGGGGGCCGCTCGCTATTGATAGTATCTAGAAGGTACGCAGCCATCTTTATTTGAAGATGGACACAAAATATACGTACTTAAGGTAGTATCGTTTGACATCCAGTTTACATCATTAGACGCGCCGATCGCTGATTAGGCATGTGGCATGGTATGTTATACTCAAGGCGGGAGTGTGTCGGTGACTGTCGCGAGAATTCGTTTATCTTCGAAATATTTAGAGAATTGTTAAACTTCACAATAATATCCCAAGCGCATAATGCATAGGTACGCGAAAAGTAAACAAGTCGGCGAATTGATATCGCATTCGACAATAAATATACATGGATTTTGGTCATGGAATGTTACAATTGCTTTTAATTCCATATGTATATGTAATACCTAATATGTATGTAATTAAGCAACTATTTCGGTTCTCGCGTTGTCGTCCCTCGCCGCGACTGTCGCTTGCCGTGACTCACGCTACCACCTGGATAGCGTAATAACGGTACACACCATGTGCCTAAAGCTTATTAAAGTGACATTTTTAAAGCTAAATAGATTCAGAATGATTTAATGAAGAAAAAAAATTACATTTTCTTAAATCCAATTGGATTAAGCTATAATTAGTACGCATACGTTCTACTTGCGTCAGCAAACAGAATAAAAGCATATATAAGTATGATCCGTTTCTTATAATTTAGTTTTTCCTTAAGGTGCCTTATCAGGAAAATAGACAAATATTAAAGTAACACCTTAGTACGAGACAATTCGCGTTGTCGTCGTTAGTGTACATTTCTGATTATTTTGTGGCGTCATTTTACACAGATGAGATAAGGTGCTAAACGGAACAAATTTACCTGTAAGTATTGCGTGGGTATAAGTGATATATGAATTTTGAAATATGTACCTAGGCAGGTTTTATAAATCTACGTACGTAACACTGATGTCGTTGCTAGACGATGAATTTCAAATACTCAATAACAAGTACTTATTTGACGTAAACACAAAGAAGTCACGAGGTAGCACAAAGAACACTCACTGGCACTTTAGGATATCTCGTCAAAGTCGAGTGTAGGTGCGCAGGCGACGGCAATGCGCAGCGCGCGAGCCTCCGACCCACCTTTATGCACACACCGCCCTCGATGAATTCTTTGCATATAAACGAGAAAGCTTGTTCGGCCCACCAATGTTCTTTTCAGCATTGTTCACGAGAATAATTACTTCAAAACCCTTTAAAATATTATTGTCTTACCTTAATCAGCAGTAGAAAGGTGTTCCGGTAGAGTCGATGAAGAAAACCCGAGCGAAAAGTAGACACAATCACTTCGGTACAGATTCGTTGGTCGCAATGGCGCCGATCGGCCGTTCGAGTCGACGAGTGCTACGCGCGACTCGGAAGGCTGCGCCTTGTTTGCTCGGTGACGTGAGCTCTATATCTCTCTCTGTCGACGCGCTTTCTCGGCTTAACTTAAAAAGAGATAGATAGAGAATCCAAGGCTGCTTCTATCGGTTAGTGCAGCAACCTACATCAGCCGGGTCTTCCAACAATGTCATATAAATTCATGTTTGTTGATGTACATACTTGATACAAACCAATAAAATTTTCTCATTATTAAATTATTGTGCTCCCTATAAATTTACTATTTATGACTATCTATGACATTTAACATTTATGTCCTTTCAGTTTTAAAAGTAATTCTTATTCAGAAGTATTTTTGCTGAGTTTCATATATTTTATGTATTGTAGCAAAATTAATTGTACAAATTGTGTTTAGAATAGTTGAACATTTCTATTTAATATGAAACTTTAAACGCTAAATGAATGCGCATCAAGAAACTTTTTATTTGTATTACAATGTAAATAAAAGTTTCGAGAGAAAACTTTTGAATTAATACTGTATACGAGACATCTAGTGTTTTAATTACTAACTAAAACAAATTACTGTCAGATTACTCCACTGCAATGATGTGTTTTCAAAAGTTAAACACAGAGGGCATAAATTATTATCCGGAGCCAAATTCTCGACAGTCTAGTCTTAGGGAATGTCAATCCCAGCCAATCCCCTTTCTATACAATAAAATATATATTAAATATGTTTATTGTTAAATGTCTCAAAAAAGTGTTGTGTATGAGCCGGGTGTAGAGTTCGAGTGGGAAACATGAAAACGATTGCAGCGCTTATGTGGACAAAAATGGTAAAATAGACAGGCGTGTTTCGTCAAACGCCTGTTAATTTGTTATCCCTTGACACAAACAGACGGATGTTATAAGTTTGACGTGTTTACTGGGTATCCGTGTGTCTGCTATGGCATTCTAACTTCTTAACTTCCAATGAACCAATTTCGATTTGGTATATTTTGTTTGAAAAATGATTTGATTGAAAGTATTCTTAATTACGCTCTAAGAAAATCGCTTCAGCGGTTTGAAGATAATTAGCCGTTTTCTAGTTGACGAATGAATGTAAACTCCTTCCACACCTTCGACCGAGTCGAAATTCGATATTTTTTTACTTAAATAATATTCGAACATAATAACTTTTTAACTAAGTCCCGCATCATCATCTGAAACATGCAGGATACCCAACTACTCGACCAACTTACATCAGAGATATTGTATTTGGATTCATTGGAATAGTTTCGACCACAAAACATAAAGAGATATTATATTAATGAACTAAACGGGCCTCCGAGTCAATGATACTTGGGTCAAAAGATTACCTACTACTTACATTAAACTTAAAAAAGCCAATTGGTATTTTATTTTTACTTTTTAAAGGAATTATGTGTCAAGGATTCTTAATATTTTTAATTTAATCTTATTTGTTTTCTACTTTATTTTGCAGTTTTATTTAAATAAAATAAGAAAGGGGGTCACGATATTTGTGCGGTAAACTGCAACAATACTAGACGAAACATTAAATTAGAGCAAAGAATTAAATGGAGAGCCGCTGTAGGAAGAAAAAAAGTAAGCGTTTATTAATGAGGAATTGTATTTTTTAATAATTACGTCACAATAATAACGCATTATAAAATATAAGTATTGTAAAATAATTATAATACAATTATAATTTCAGGATTTTCAACTTCATATAAAATAGTAACACTTTATCCAAAATTTTAATCATTATCTGTAATGTATTATGAAGTGGGTTACTAATAAAAAATAGAGATTTACATGTAAATGTGTTTTGTCAATGTGTCAGAAGTTTGTCTAATTATGTTTGCCCGTAGCAAACAACTCTGACAATTTATCGTAACTCTTCCACATTCCTTACGTGATGTGCAAAAACTATCACCTTTCCTTTGGTGATGTTTTGAGGTTGGAAATCAATAGAGAGGATGATGTTTTGGAAACTCGCTTTGATTATTGACATTTTATTGCGATAGAAACCAATTATCTGGAAGCAAACAGTAACTATTTTATAATAAAAACGTTAACTACATTTTCTTTCCTTTTTGCCACGAACCAACAGAGAAGTAAACTAACATAATAATATTAAATACATAGAATAATATACTTAAATATTTTATTTCGATTAACTTATGAATCATATGTTATTAATAATAAAAATATACAGATGAATTTCCTTTATTTTCTTACAAACACATATATAATAAACATTACTTGACAGCACCATTAAAGTTGTGGACGCTAGGCAGCGCTGACATCCTGCACCCAGTGGATACGCAAACAGTGCTCGCAACACAAAGATTATGATTAACAAAGTTCAAACTAATAGTAACCGACCGACCAGCCCCACTTAAATGAAAAAAAAGAGGTGAACCGAATAGTAGCCCAGCTACTGGACTCGCTTACTAGCGTCAACCTCTCCCCAGTTAGTGCAGATGAACTGAATACATGCATCAGAGACCTTCGTTCAAAGAACGCTCTAGGACCCGATGGTGTCAGCAATCATCTACTCGAGCTGTCACCGCCAAATCTGATTCTGCTGCTGGTGGCGATTTTCACTACTTATAATAACAAAGTCATTTTTCCAGATCTGTGGAAAGAGCCTGAAGTCATCGGTATCCCAATGCCTTTTCCGACTTTTCAGTCGCCATCTAACCCGTCCTACGATAGGCCCATCAGTCTCTTAAAAACGCTAGGTAAACTATATGAATCACTACTGTACTAATTCCTCAAAGATTTCATTGAGTCCGACGGGATTCTCATAAATGAACAATTCTGCTTTCGCTCGGGCCATTTTTACACCCATCAAGTGCAGCGCATTACGGAGTATATAGACATGGGCTTCTCCAGACGCATCCCAAATTCCTCGACGAGGCTAAAACTTTTGACGATGTCTAGCATAATGGACTCATTTATGAGCTTCACAAGTTTGGACTACCGGACCGATTTATACTCATATTACAAGATGTTATTAACATAGATACTTTCGTTTCCGCGTTGAGGGAACGCGCTCATCGTTCAGACGTATCGAAGCTGGAGTCTCTCAAGGTTCTGTAATTTGCTCCATCCTGCACTGCCTGTACACGAACGGTGTACCGCGGCATTTTAAGGTCGAACTCGCGCTATTCGCAGATGACACGACAGTATACACACTCGATGCACGGCTCAGAGCCCTAACACACCTTTACACTGCGATCGACACCCTCGGCGAATGGTTCAGGAAGTGGAGGATCGAAGTCAACCCCAAAAGGTTGCAGCAATGTACTTCTCTAGGGGTAGATAAAAGACCCTTCGTCCACTGAAATTGTTCAACCGACCGATTTATTCCCTGTACCTCGGTACCTCGGGGTTACTCTAGATCCAAAACTTTATTTTGATAAGCACATAATAAGCGCTTCCGGAACAGGGCAGTCTTCTATCTCGGCTAACTCTACCCGATGACAAACACTCGTAGCAAGCTGTCTCTCCGTAATAAAGTCACGAAGTTCAAAACTTGCAGACATCCAGTCTTCACATGTGTCGAAGAAGTCTTCGCGCATATACCTTCCTACAAAATACACAAACTACAAGTTATTTAGAACAAATTGTAGGTAGGATATTGTAGGACGTAGTCGCAATGCGGCTGCGTTCTACAATATCGTCCTACCTACAGTCTTACAACACTGGTGCAAAAAACGCCGCCCTAAACATGTTCTCTGAGACCCTGATGATTCTATCATATGCGCAATCGCAAACTCTTCTTCTTCGTCTCAAGCGAACACCGCGGGTTCCTCCCTAATGCTATATCGTCTTATGCCTAGACACAAATCGCGTGCGCTGCCGTCGAAAACTCCTGTCAGGCCGACAAGCCATGCACATCAGATTCGCACTGTCAGACTTCAAATACGGGTACGGTTCGCGCCGCCTCCGCTGTCCCTAGCGACGACCTATGCCGAGGTCCATATCTCTTTAAGGCACCCTTAGGCAGTCGCTCAAAATCTTTCTGAGGCTTGAGTGCAACATTTGTCGCGCGCAACGCATCCGGTTATGGTGTGAAAGCCTTTGGGTTAACAGTAAGGTCCGAGGAGGTGTTTTGGTCAGTGTGACACTGTTCACGAGCCCGTATGCGTATTCGTCTTTCCAATGATGAAGATTTCGCCTGCCTCCTGCGCAAAAAAAAAAAACAAAGATTATACTTCTGGTGTGAGATCACCAAGTCTTTTATTAGGTATTTTTTTAATACATTAATTTGTACATGAATTTGTATAGAGCTGCCAGCGGTCATTTGATTTACTTTATAATTACAAAATATAAATGGCTGTACAAGAAATTATGCTAAACGCAAACAGAATAGTAAAATGTAGAAACTCACATTCAGGCCTCAGAGATATATATATATATATATATATATATATATATATATATATACATTTTGAGCTATGCGAGTTCTAAAATATAGATTTATTTAGAATATGTTATCTTTTTAAGTATTCGACTACGATATCTTTCAAAAGCGTAGTTCAGTTTTCATTTGCTTTGCGACATTTAGTTTTTTTAAGCAAAGAAAAGATGCGTACACACTAAACATCAATTCAATAAGATTTTTATAATTAATTCCAAATACTTAAAGAAAATTTGCAACTTTTTCGCCATATGCCTCGAATGAACTTGCGCAAGCGTTGATTAAATTTTGGAATTTATCGAAAGAGTACTTTGAAAACTAAACTAATAAAAATTTACTTGAACAAATCAATCGATTTTTATGCAGTTTGCAATAATCGATGCAACTGTTTGAGGAAAAAGCTAAAACATGTAACTGAAAATATTGTTTTTGGGGTTCCTTAAAATTAGCCGCGTGGAATCGATTCAATGATTTAGGACGTCAATGAGTGTACTGAAAATTGGAGTAAAATCAGTAAATTTCGAGTTTTTAAAAATTTTTCAATCTTTGTAGCCGGAAGTTAAAAATCACTCAAATATATGATTGAAATAAGTTTAAACTTAAAACAATTATAGGCATTCTCCGTTATATTTCCAAGTTTCAAATCTAATAAAATATATCATTCTGCTATAAGAGATACACGAGGTTCCCGATTCTAAATATCCCGAATGGTCAGGCTATTCGCTCTGTCAAGCTATTCGTTCAGGTGAATAATCGCTTCTGTAACATGAAAATTCTATGAATATCCACGTCATGGCCCCATAGAAGGATGTTAATTGATATTAGGCTATGGATACAGCGAAATAAACTAATCTAGTCGTTTCAATATTTGAAAATTTTCTTAACATTTTCCCTTTGAACCCTGTTACCTAGAGTAGTGCCCAAAAATACAGTAGCATTAACTAACTCCAATTCTTCATGTTGTATTTATATAGTTCGAGTACCACAACTTTCATTAAAAAATAAGGATTTTTACATTTTATGTTCATTTCATTAAGAAGTAGATTATTTGCTGTAAACTATTTCTCTACTTTTGAGATGGTATTCACATCGTCATAATCAAAATGTTGCTTTTTAACTTTGAATAATAAAG
This sequence comes from Eumeta japonica, assembly GCA_005406025.1. Taxonomy (NCBI): domain Eukaryota; kingdom Metazoa; phylum Arthropoda; class Insecta; order Lepidoptera; family Psychidae; genus Eumeta; species Eumeta japonica. Next base: position 363,890 of record BGZK01000055.1, on the reverse strand, counting down.
AAGTATTTACCTGCAGTCCTGGATTTGTCAATAGGCCATGTAGGCCGCGGCCTAGGAGCGGCAGCGTCCTAGGGGCAGCAGATTTCAGAAAATTATTATTTTAGAAAGGTACATGGGGCGGCGGAAATAAAGTGGCCTACACTCATAAAAAATATAAATGCGTCACTGTTTACCTGTAAAAAGCACTACCACAGGAACATATTTATGACGGACAGATAAGCTATTTATATAGATTGAAATCAAAAACAAAACAAGAATTAATCTCTGTGTTATATCCATGTGGACAACAACACCATAAGATCACATGCCGTTGACATCGACCCTCTGAACTCTGTCATCGAAATACTATTTAAGGGGTGGAGTATCTGGTCTGTCACTCTATAATGACGTAGTTTCCCGATCAGTGTTTCATGATTAACACAATCGAAAGCGCTGTGGAGATCGTAAAATATTCCAACTGCATATCTTTCAGTTTCCAAATACGTAATGCATAAGCTCAACGTGTGCATTGATTGTTGAACGACACTGAGTAAAGTCTGATTGTTTTTTAAATATTAAATTATTGCTATTAAATTGTAATTACAACTGATTACTTATTTGAAAAGTTTACTAAGTATCGGTAGTATAAGGACAAGCGTAAAGTTATTGGCGTTAGATGCACTACGGCATTTAAATAATGGAGTTATTTTTTTCTTCCTTCAAATCCGAAAATACGCTTTTATCGAAATTCTATCATTGATTGTATTGCATCAAGTGTCGCCCAGTGTAATCAATGATGGAGTTTACAATCATAACAGAAACACCTTGAAGAACGGCAGTCTTCTTCATGACTAACGACTTTGATGTTTAAATAACCTTTTCCAAATTCAAATATTAAAATTTTAGATTAATGTTTCAGTTCGAAACACTTTCAGTAATGATTCAGCAAAAACGGGAGATGAATAATGATTGAAGACTTGGGAGCTAAAAGCGAATATCAGTTAAGAACTTTTCAAATGCCAAAAATATCTATGCCTACATCGCATAGATATGTTTAGTTTTGGTTTTTGTTTTGTTGGTTTTGTCATCAAATATAAGCTTGATGAAAAAGTCTATAAAATCTATAACAAAAATAGATAAGTCATTAATTTCTCCAGTCGCGTTCTCTATGATATTTCAAGTTATTTTCATTATTTTTCTTCAATTATTGCTATTTTTTGTTTTATTATAGACGTTTACATACTCAGCAAATATATCACTATTATCGTAATGTTTTTCATCATAAAGTTCAATTGATGTCCATTTTTTTTATAAGTTCCCACTGTTTCTCAATCACTAAACGATAATGACTCATTTATTTTAAAATTTCTTATAAAACGTTACCTTATTCTGCTTTTATCACGTGAGACATTAAACCATATAGCTCATTAAAATCGTCACAGAATTGAAATTCCGTGATTCTTTATATGACATTTTTATGAATTTCCTTAGGCATTTCTCATTCGCAGGTACACAAGGTATATCTTTTTAGTGGCTATATTCTGAAAGATGCAAATTAACTACAATGGTCTTAACGTCATATTCAAAGTGATTCTTGCAGGAACTAAAAAGTGATTTGACAGATTGTGACAACGAAAGAATTTCACGATCGCACCGTTGTGCTTAGTGACATCAAATAAATTTGTACCAATTTCTCTACACATTACAATGTTTTTATTTTTGTCATTAACATTGCACAAGCTTTGATCCATAATACAGTCAAATAAGTCTTACAAGGAATGGGGGGGATGGACGTATACCTACGCTCAAGTCAAGTAGCTTGAGTTCCACACAAGCTATTACATTTAGTCTACAGTATTAGTTCGTTCCTCAAATTTTAAATTATTTGTGGAGAAGAATTAAAGATCCACCGCGTATTGTACTCTCCCTGTTGAAAGGGCTTGTATTCAGGTAATTAGGTGAGTCAAACAGAAGCTTATAGTTTCTAAGCCGTATAAGTAATATATCTATGTTAGCAGAGCTCATTGACAGTTGAACCTACAGTTGCTGGTGCTCCATACCTTAAATATTTTGATGCACCGGGCTAAGAAAGCTTCGGTGTTTATTATTATTTACGACTACGCTATTGAGGTACATGTTAAAGTTTCATACATTCATTTGATCTGATATAATCCTAGATATAATCGTTGTTACCTTATCATAAATTTAGATGAAAACGATTTTGTAAACACATTATTGCCAAGAAAACCCTGTGTTCTTGTGAACTGTATTAAATGAATTAGGGTTTTCCTTGTTGGAGCTGCCCATTAACATCTGTAAAGTTCTATACTAGCCAGATCCCTCAGACTCGAATCGAACCCCAGTCGATTTAATAACTAGGTTGTGCCGTGTCACATGATGTAGCAGCAGCTTTCCATCCCCAATTTACCTTTATTAGGGTTGAATTTTCAAAGACTCTGAAGTACTTGTTTCTTTATTTGAAAAAATCAAAACAAACACAAATTTCCGTGACTATCAATTCAAAACTAAAAGTTTTATAACCATGTAAACTTTGATTCCTATATTTCCGCACTTAGGGATGATATCGACAAAGCGTTCTTCTCATTGGCCTATATTATAATAGTAAACTTTGTGTAAAATTTCAAGTTTTTCAAATTCCTAGACCCAGTATTTTCGGTTGTGCGTTGACTGATCTCTTAACTAATCAATTTCTGGTTTTACTATATACAGATAGGTTTTTCTCGCGTTTCCGGCCGCGTGGATAAAGAATCATGATCGAAAATTTCAATATTTAATAAAATCTCAATTCTAAAATTGATCCTAGTGCCAGTATCAATCACGATCTTGATGCTATTCACTATTTCAATCCTTTTCCCTATTCCTCTTGCTCTTTCCCTCACTCTCTTATTCATTTTTGCTTTTGATGTACCACATGGTGATGGTCAATTACCACACTTTCATAGAATACAGATGTGAAGTAACAGCTTCCGCTGTTGCGTTTCGTCCAGTGAGTGAGCCTGGAAAACAAAAATAAAACAAAATATCAAATTAGTTTCTTAAAATTGGTAATAATTTCCAAAACATAAATAACGACCTTTGTTTGAAAAATTTGGGAATGGTATAACAGTACTATCATTAAACGAATGAAGAAAATTTCTAAACGCCGTCCTCCGTCGGTCTGCCACATTTACCCTATTGGCTAGGCGGTTAGCACGTTTGTCTATTTTGCATGGAAAGTTAGGCCAGCACTACATTATTGTTTTTCTAATTCATGGACAGATTGAAAGTATTAATGATTTCTTGGTTAATAGTAGGTATAGAAAATTATTTTGAAATTGATGCATGTCTGAGAATATGCACAGAATATATGTAAAGTAATAAAGTTCTTAACATGGACGTATAATGTCATAATTTATGAAGCGATTACAATATAAGATATATAAAATTTTAGAAAAAACTTGTGCACAGCTGTGGAGTGTTGTGTGGGTTTGACTAGTGCGATTTTCATTTGTACTACTTTGTATTTACAAATTTAAGATAATGAACAAATAAGATAATAATTAAAAGCAATATTGCTTATCACCCAATAAAGAAAAAGGTATTTATAATTTTTAACCCTAGCATCAATCAATTTGGAATAATATCACTTCCAACAATAAGATTTGTAATAAACACCTTTTTCAACAATCACAATTTGTTTATTTTCGTTCACACTCATCATCCATCTGACATCTACTACTATTTCCTTGCCTCCCACCAGTCATGACTAGTTTTTCGTCCTTTATTTATTGCCAGACTAAAATCTAATATTTTGACAGCATTTTAGAATATGAATATCCTAAATTAACTCGAGCCTTACAGATTATGACATCTTAAGTCCGTAAATTTTGTTTAAATAATGTCTTTCAATACATTATCAAACTGTTGATTTTATATTTCGTTAAGTGTTAGGCGAAAAGATGAGAATGAATTTTAACCTATATTCGCACACCTTATAATGAAATATGATATGATGAAATTAGCCGTAAGTTATTCATAAATTATTTTAACTAAATTCACTCCTTTAGAGGAATCAATAAAAAGAAATGATTTTCCTCACATCATGCTCTACATCATAGAAAAAAAACTACAGTGTGTGTATCTAAGAACACGCGTGAGAAGTTATACTCCTTTAGGTTAATTAAAAAATGGTTTTTAATTGCTTGCAAATAATTAATTACAATAAAATAATAAAGGGGCTGGAGTAGGATAGTCAATAAGGTCCATAAAGTTTATTTCGAATTTGAAAAATTAAATAAATGAATATTTATTTTCTTGTACAGTGTAATTAATACCAATTTTTGTTGTTACTTGAAATTACAACAGTCATAAACTCAAAAATTGGCACATGTTAACGTTATTTCGAAAAGCTCGATTCAATTTGGAAAATCAGACCTGACCAAAAATTTCCTCTTCTGATGCTGATTCAAATGCTTATTTGAATCAGCATCAAAAAAGAAAATTTCGAACTTGTGCTCACAAGTTCGAAATTCTAGGACCACCCATCACCAAGATAGGTTGCGGAAGTTGAGGTATCCTAGAGGGGAAGTGGGGGAGGGTAGGAAATCGACAAGGCAGGTGTGAAGGGTGTGAAGGGAAAGGGTTATACTACTCGGGGGTTCTATGGTCACCTACTTGGTGACAGGATAATTAAAAAAACAAAAAATAGAAAACAAGTAAAGGATGTAAGGTGGGAGGTCGTGAGGACCCAGGAAATGTATTTATAAATGAACAGACAGTAAAGTAAAAACTTACCCTTCAAAGGGGGATAAGTCACCTAATTGGTGACCTAGGAAATATAGATAGGAAAATAAATATAAAATAGGGTTATAGGAATAAAGCTTACTATACTAATAATTATAAAGATATGAGCGATAATGGGGCTAGTATTTTGGAAGCACCTAAATGGTGCAAATTCTGAAAAGAGCGGAAATATGTAATACCAATCATCAGACGCCGAGGCACATAATATGGATTTCTTGTAATTATAAGCGCCACCTAGTGGTTAAACTTATTGGCACATCTGTTATTAGTGGTATAAAGTTGCTCACTAAACCGCTTGCGGGAACTTTGTAGTATTCGTATCGCCTTGATAAAAATTCACTTTCATCATTTTTTCATATCGCCCCGAAAGAAGTATAACTTCAAAAACAATAAAACATTATGACATAAATGAAATCAATCAAAGAAAGCGGTGTCCAGTGGTCAAGAGTATTGCTCGGTGATCGAGAGAGTTGCTTTCGAATCAGCGCTCGATCCTAACCGCTGACAAATTGACCAATGACTTTCAATACCAAATTAAATTGAAATTAATGGATGTCAACGAAACAAGAGAGAAACATAAAGATCGTACCATATGGAAACCTATAGCCTCTGCCTACTCTTCTGGGAAATGGGCGTGAGTTTATATTATATTATTATAATTAGACTAAATGTTGCTACGTCGAATTAATCCAATCGTTCTGTACGTCACAGAGCAGATTAAATCGTCAATTTTGAATATAGTCGTGTCAGTGATGATGGCCGTTAGCGACTCTGCAAAACAAAACCTTACACGTAAATACCTTAAGGTACAAATACCTATTCTTAAAAAAAGTCGTCGTTGTTTAAGTGATACTTTACGATATTCATGTCACGTTCATTTAAAAATCAGTTTAATCACTTAAAAACCGTGTATGTGTATGTACTTATGCACATACTTATTAGAAGTTATACTTCTTTGGAGTATCAAAACAAAAAACAACACCAAAAATTTCATCCCGTATGCAAGTACTCTGTAAAAAAACGATAAACTAAAGATATTATATGCAATTGGTAAAGGTTTAAAGCATACTTCAATTGAAATAACGTTTATTCATATATAGTTAATTTATTTTTACATAATTAAAACTATAAATGTCCTTAAAACCTTTTTAATACAAACACACGTACACGCACGCACGCACACGCGCGCACGTGCTCATATACACGCATGCGCACAAAAATAATATGCAATTTTTGAAGTTTAGTAATTCGGAGACGACCATTTGAATGCACATTAGGTGTACTGTACAATATTAATTTTTTACGGTCGATTCTGTACTTTTTTGCGGACTTGTTTTGCTAATGCTGTGAACATGAATCATGGTTTCGACGTGTCCACGTTCTTATTTAAATATTTATTCCAGCTACAGTATTTTTTCCTAGGAGCACAATTTTTGTGCCAAGTTTAATCATCACACTGTCGAAATATATACTCTCACAATTTTTTTCTTTCATATCGAGGGAATCGGGCCTCGAGGGCTCCGCGCTACGTCAGGGCGGATTGAGAGCTTACTATTTTGAACGGGCCGCTACGAGTGATTATTGCGAATGATTCAATTCGAGTTAAGTTAAAAACTTATCAATGAAATTAGCCTATGGTTAGTATCCGACCCGTATTCCGGTTGAAAGGTGTAACGCTTTCAATCACTCGAGTTACCAACACTCACTCGACTGACGGCGCGCGGCGGTGACTCAGGAGTGAGGAGCGTCGTCTCAGGACCGGGCGGTACTGGGTTTTCGATCCTGACCACGGGCGAGTTGGCCAAGTTTTCATCTTGAGTCAAATCAAGTCACTCACCCCGTTCTACGGAGAGCACGGTAAGCCGTCGGTCCCGGACCACAGTCATCGTCGGTGGCGACGGTCGTTAGCAGCCTGCAACCATCGGGTCAGCGTGAAGCACTAAAGTTCCAAGTCTTTCTATGTGAAAAAAAAACTTTGTGGGAGGGGTTACTTCGGCGGTGGGTGATAAAAACTGACGCAACGACTCAGTTTGTACCCCTCTGGCAGTGGATAAAGCAGGGTCCGCTTAACATGAAACGTTGTCCGGTAAGTATGTTCCACGAGAGCTTTCTCTCTCGATAAAATGAATGAAATCATAAAACGTATAATAAGTATATAGCTCGGCGGTGGGGTCATTAGACGCGAAGTGTGCACGGCGCTTATTAAAGCGGAATTAATTGAACAAGTTCAGGTAAAAGTCGGTGATGTATTCGCGAGCGTTAATGCTGCGAAGTTTTAATCTGCCGGCTTTCTTTGATGCGTCCGCGCATAATCAATCAGGCGCCTCCGGCCCGGTTCGTGAAAGTCTAAATCGATTTGGTGGCCGATAACCTAGTACTATCTGGTGGGCGTCGAGCTCGCGTGATTTATAGGAAATCAATTTTATCCTGAAATATCATACGAATGGAATGCCATATATCCGAGCACCGTTTTAACGTAATGTGATTTAAAGTGTGTCGTTTTTTTTTTTGACAAATATGGTAGGTATGTATTTTTTATCGCTTTTATTTCTCATGGCTATGGAATAGAGTTCCTTTTTTATAGCTTAAAGGGAATTAATAGTAAACCTCATTAAACGGGGACAGTATCTACTATAAAAAATATAGACATTATTTAATTGCTGATAAAATTATTATTATTATTATGTCCTGTAATTACGAAAGAATAGTGAGAACGACATAAAAACAACCTTTTTTCAAAAAATATTATAGTATTTCAATGTGCAAAAAGCTGAGCGTGATGTATTACAATACGTCATGATATGCTCTTCGAGTACGAAAATACTGGATTACCTGTGATAATTTAAATTGTGTTTTGGTTTCAAAACTAAAGAAAACAAAAATTAATTAATTTAATTTAGGACTTTAAGTTGAAAAACGCTTGTCAAATTTTGGTATGATATCGAGAGCAATTATTCTCAGAGCGAAAGTTCAAATTGCTTTACAGGTAGATTTGCCATTTACAACTACCCGAAAGTAAATTTTAATATCGCCTGCAATATCAAATTTTATCAGCAATTAAAAAATATTTTGAAGTTCCTTATTTGTATATAAATCCCTTCATATAAATTAAAAGATCACAGTAACTGAATAATCATGGTGTATGAAATGTGCGCGGATTTAGTGTGCTTTGTGTCACTAAGAATCTGGATCGGTGACCCTTTGTACCGTTATGAGTCAGAGAAGTGTTAAAAATATGACATTAAAACCTTAAATTAATTATTTTCTAGTATTTTCTTATAAAGTGCATACTATACAGAGATACTACGATAAGCGCACTGTAATGATGCAAGCATAGACCGAACGAAAAGACACAGATGTGTCGGTTTTTATCACTCGACATCACATGAATGTCGATTGAAAAGATCCTTCTTCTAGTCGATAACTACTTTTTCTAAGCTGCGAGAAAGTGAGAACCTATTGGAAATGTAGTACTGGAAATGTAGTACTACAAGCCGAACTGTAGAGTCAATCAAATTGGAAAGTGACAACTCAGAGAAATAGAATGAAAAGAAGGAAAAATGTTAGAAGAAAGACCAGGAACAAAATTTACAAGAAACAAAAGAGATGTGCGATTCTCATTAAAAAGTAGACCTTCAGTAGTGTACCATCGATACGCCCTTCGCCGCCTTAAGTCGCCGACTATTATACGCCGATACGATATTATACGCGCAAGGTGCTACACTAGGTGTGCGCCACGATCTGTCTTTTGATCGAACAAAAACAGTCCATACATACGGTCGTGTCAGTCTCTATATTCCGAATTCCACATGATAATACAATGCAGATGAGCCACAACGTACACAGCCTTCAGGCGTCTACAGTTCTAAACCGTCTAGTTACTTAATAAGTTATTACACTGATTTGAATATATATATTTGGCGAATGTTAATGATATTTGATTTACGGCAATCACTTTCTCGGTTCCGGTCGATGAGATGGAGTTGTTTGCTAATAAATTATTAGGAAAGGCGCCATGCCATGTTTTCGCACAACCGCTGACATAACGAATTCAAATTAGATTTCTGTTTTTATTCATCGCAACGCCATTCTAAATGAAGTAAATAATTTTAAGATGGTTTTTAAGGTGCCGCATCCGATGGGTACAAAAAGATCTCTTATCTCACGAAAGATGAGAAATACTAATTTCTATGAAGATTCCATTAGTTGGCATCACTTTTTTTTCTATTTCTTAATAAAGGAATAAAATACTACAATTAATTATGTCTGTCTGTTAGTTTGATGTTTGATTCTCAGTAGCACCATAATGGGAAAACATAAAGGAATGACCTCTGCATTAGCATTATAATTATTGCATTTCTCGCATTATATTAGTCCAATTTTCTGTATAAATTGTTTGACATAACAGATTCCGGGGTAAATATTTAAACTTTCAACGCCGTGCCGATAAACTACTTGGACCGTTTAATTACAATTTATATATAGCTCGTTTAACAGCTCATCGACAATCCGTGTTTCACGTATTGTTACCTGTCCGGTGTCAACAAACTCTATAGAGATGTCCATAGAGTTCAATTACACGAAACTTGTGGCGTGTTATTTGTCATACAACTAAACCTTTTATATATGAACCACATTTTTACATAATTGTCGGCATTTCGCAACAAACCACACCCTGCTTCCGATGGCCATAGACAGAACACGGTCAGTTGAACTGATGATGAAGCACGATGGCGTATTCATCGACGAAGTGCCGATTTAATAAGCTCGTACCTTAATCTTACCCGTGGAAATCGTACGACGAAACGTATTCAAGTGATACTTTTCCTTGTAGGTACGAAGCATTACATATTGTCAAAACTTTTGTATTGATTCGCAATGACCAACACGAATTGAATTTGGAAAAACAACGATGAGAACAATGAACAAGTCAATGCAAGTTGTGCTGTCTTGTGTCAATAAAGTTGTGTTCCAAATTCTCAGGTTAATACAGTATATCTGCATGGTGTTTGATAAATAGGCGGTGGGAAAAATCGTAATGGCTTAAGTAGAATTTAAAATGAAAATGTTATACAAAAATCAATAATCGGTTTCGAGAATTTGTCCGTCGACAATTCGGCATATTAAAGTAACAAATTATGTTTGAAGATGTTTTCATTTTGAATCCTGGTTTGTACAAAATTGAATTGCGTTAGATTTTTTTTTTAATAGACCCGCTGAGTAACGTATTTTCGCATGTGCGAAGTCAGAAAAATTAATAGTTTAGATAATGTTTTACCTCGCAAAGAAATTTGAGCATATTGAAAACGTCAACGAATCACTACGCGTCGAAGTCCATAGGCGTTTATATGCATATACATAAGTCAAATTTTCACCGGTAACGTTTAACTGTTGGAAGATCTCTGTTTGACTGCGATGCAAATGGCAAAAGCGGACCGCGACAAAGAGGCTGCAAATGTGTAGGATTGTTTCATTACAAAGGCATCGGCGTATAGATCGTGTGCGATTTAGCCGACAATGAAGAAATTTCTATTTTGTTCTTTTATAAAACAAATAAGTGTTTCCATATTTTTCTTGTTAAGTTCTTTATAAAAATATATCGGTTACGGCACTGAAGGTACGTTGACCTCGCTATTTCGGCGCATTCTTGTAAGTTATAATAAAGTTAAACCGTAGTGCGAATGCAATTTTAATGTTGACGGAATTGTGATACAAACATATTTAACTTAAAAAATATTTTATTAATACAAATGACTTCAATTCATATTTGTTTATTTGAATGTATGTACTTTCAAAGAGGGTACCACGTAAACAATAGTAATAATACACAACGTCATTGACGACATTAAAAGTACCCATCTGTGTTGGTTACACTTTCTCAACGCGTCCGAACATTGAACCTCGTCATGCTTAAATTTTCAAGACAATATTAACCTACCTCACCGAGACAAAAATGGCAACACACGACGAGTGTGATAATTAGCAACGAAGGAGCCAAACAACGACCTCCGCCCGCCGAGACGTGCGAATCGCAAAATAAACCTGGGACCGGTTCCGCGGTTCGTGTATCGCTTGATCTCTCAATTTCTTAGTTATTATTGGTCGTTACAAATACCGTTAATGGCTGTTGGCCGTAATCTGTGACTCGGTGCGTTTGTCAAACTGTTGCCGTCGGGGCTCGATTCCCGTTTCTACGACATTTGTCAGATTTGTGATATTTGAATAACCGAATGTTGCATGATAAATGACATCTAGGTTTAGATGCTCCGAAGTCGTTGGTGGTCAATAAAAATAATGTATGTTCAGAAAAGTAAAACATGCATATTTATAGTTGTAATTAATAATAAAACGTCATATTTAAAAAAAACATATGAATCTTATATTAAAATTTATTATTGTTATATATTATAAATAATATCTGATGTAAATATCAGAAAAAAATATTGATTATATCTTTTATAAAAAATGTGCGATTAATATTATATAGATGTTGGTTTTTTTTTTATGTCTCTAATGCGCAAAAGTGTGGGTAAAGGTTAATGCATTACTCGTGGATTTGCTCATGTCAATATAAAGAAGATTTATTATTTCACATCAGAATACACAGTATCTCAACTCCGATTCAGATTTCAATGCAAAGATTAACTCTCTTCAATCACATTATTTAAATTCCAATTACTATGTTTTATACTAATAAAATACTAGTAAAATGTCCAATCTCACAAATATACAAACATTTCCAAATACGTAATGAGTATGGCCAACAGAACAGTGGCCCATAGCCGTTGTATGACTAATATTATTCATAATCGCTTCACCTATTTCTTATCACAAACCCTTTATGGCATTTAAAACTTTCTTTGTCACAGATTGAATAAGTTTTTTTTTTTTTTTTGCATGGAAACGTCTTACAATCCCTGACAGCGATAAATCCATTCTCTGAGCTCATTGCAATTGTTTAACGACGAGTTATAATTTCCTCTTATACATTGTTGGCTAAGGAAAATATTGACGTTATACATTAATTGCCATTTGTAATAAAAAAAAATGATATATACCACTTATTGAAAAAAAAAATATTTGCACACGCATACGTGAGAACTGACATGACGCTATACCGTTATAGAATATAAATATTGCGGTCAGAATTGGACACTTAGAAATAGAAATGATACTGTCTTTAATTCGTACGTTGTTTACATGTTTAATTTTGCCCCGTTATATCTGCGAAAGCAGATTCCGCGAGCCATTCCACGTCGCATTTCCGATACAAGACGGGTTATTACATGCAGCATGCCGACTGAATGTCCACAGTTTAAATCAAATACGAATCATTAAGTCATAGACTAACAAAAATAGCATAGCATTTTTGCGGATTTTTATCGTCCCCCCATTAATTAGAAGAAAAACGTACAATTTTTGGAAATGAATCCCAGTGTTCTACATAAAAATATTCGGCCGTTCTTCAATGACGCAACCCCACTGATGGATATTGGCAGACGCTAAGTCATTTCAACTTCACTTTACCCTATTAAAAGATGCAGTTTATGCGGTAAACTACATTATGGTAATACCAGACGTTATCTTGTTGTTCACTGGTCAACCGCTATGTTTTAAGTCCTCTAATTGCCTTTAATTTAATTTTTGTGATCGCCAACGTGTTTTGTAAAGTGTTGGCATATGTATGCACTTAATATAATTTCAAACTCATCATAATACGTTAAATAATAAGATAAGCTTGAAGATGATCTCTTAAAAAATTGTATAAATCAGGTGTGCGTGTAGATGTTAAAGAAAATCGCCCCACTTCTGAAAGAAAGTATTAGATTGCATTGGCAACGAACAGATGAATCTGACAAAGCTAATTATATTGTCATTGATCCAATACATATTTTTTATTTTAGTTGATCTGTTATTCGTGATATAATTCGCAATCACATTCATTATTGTTAAGATTAGTATACACTGTACTACACATTCTTAGAGGCTCCATAGAGTGTGTGCCTGAAATGAATTTAGGCTTTATTTTGAGCAATATTTAAGCCCCGAATTGGCGTCGATGTCCTTATTACAGCCAGCCGTAGTTTCTGCTAGTGCTCATTATTAAGCAGTGAGGCACCTAAATATCCTTGTAAGATAGAGTTGAGCGGGCAATTGGCAACGGCTCGTTAGCACCGTGAAAGTCACTGACTGGAGCCGGATACCGACGGAATCTGTCGCGTTCGTCTTAGCGCGCCACTAACATTTATTTTTTTGTGAGTGAAATACATGCTCCCTCCGTTCGCCGCACGAAAGTCATTCTAGAGTTGGAATAAATAAAGTCAACAGCCAGAACTTCGTTTCATTTTTGTTAACATGAATAATGAATCGTCCGAGAATGCCCATTGAATACTAATTACATTAGGATGCATTCAAAGACTGCTTCCGTAAGCGAGCGTGCATGTGCCTTTCTAAGTACACTTGAAGTTTGAAAAAATTCTAACTCGGCAAGTGATGACAATTTTTAAAGTATTTTACTTATTCACGCTGTATAATAATTTTATGGATTCCATAATTACAGGTCAATGGTGAATAGCCTAGATGAAATGAATGCTTTGCAAAATGAAAATATTTTAATAGAACTAACTATGCTTGTTGTACGAAAGTGTATTTCTACATGAAATTTTTCACAGGGTTTCTTAAGCTAAGTAACATTCAACTTTACAAATACTACGGAAACTTAGCCCAGAATTTTTTTTTTTGTAATTACCTAGTTATGTGTATGATAAAGCACATTTTGCTGTCGTGAGCGGGAACTGAAGATTATTGTTCTTCGTCTTTTTTGTTCTTCAAAAATAAATGATATAAGTGTTCATATCTTCATTACAGTTAGCCGTAGTTTCTGCTAGTGCTCATTATCAAGCAGTGAGGCAACTAAATGTCCTTGTAATATAGAGTTGATCGGGCACAGAATTTAACCAAATATCACAGAGAATCTCGAATGCTTTTTACGTATGAGTGAAACAAAAAGTACATTTCACTTGTTCAAATACTTTTTGTTATAATTAAACCGACAGTTACCTGAAAAAGTCACAAAAACATCGTTGAGCGCGCTCTTCAAAGAGTGCTTTGACAAAAGATAACATTTGACATAAGAGAAAATCAGTGATGATGATACGACAGAAAATTAGTGCCAGATCATGGTTTTCAAACAATAAGTAATTTTCTCGTACATTTCAAAATTCCCTATTAGTTAGTTGGTGACATTGAAAATGCAAGTCAGGCTTAATCTGTGGTTTTGGTTGTCACTTATGAGATCATTAGAATTTAATTCTATGTGTCATCAGTTCTTAACCGTGAAATGAGTCAGCTTTTTAAATCAATGCATATTATGTACATACAATGCCCAATTTTTAAATGTACAATTTTCCTAGCCAAATTGTTTTGAGTTATTCCAATCAATCCACTTCATTCCAATATGCATAACTTGAATAAATATCAAACCATTTTAATTGCGCAACAATTTTGATGTATCGCAATACATTTTTTTAAATAAAACACTTCTCTTTCAAGTTTTTGTGCGTTTTCATTAAAATATTAGTTCCTGAAAAAATTACGCCAGTACTAACTATGAATAAAAAAAAATGGAATCCCGCGATAAGCTTAGTCCTCGTTCCTCATGCGAATTGTCTTATAAATCAAAAACTTCTAGTTAGCTTTCTAATTGAAACTTAAAGAACTATAGCTACGAAAATTTTCGATTTCTTGATTTCGTATAAATACCAACTTATTCATGGGAAAAGAATATTAATCAAAATTTTAATTTTTTAGTAAAAGAAATTTTTTTGTTTTTCTGTCTGTCTGTGACGTGTTTCATTCTGTATATATTATTCTTTTTTCCCGTCTATTTGATGATTAACTTCATGATAATTTAAAATAGAATTTTAAAAAATGGGTAAGAGAAAATGTTACTTTTTTGTATGGTTACTTTTCATGAGTATAAAAAAATTTCATGTAGTAGATAAAGAGTATTTTGATTACAAATCGTTAAAAATATTTAAAAATTAACTATTGACTATTACGTATTTGTACGTGGCCCAGTGTACATCGGCGCGGGCGCATGCATCCTGCCAGAGCGCGCGCGCTGTTTGGTAAATAACGTCTGAACTCGCTGACCTCGGCATCAGAGGGTTGCACGTGTTTATGCATCCACTGCTAACAATATATGAACAAATGAAATTACATTGGTAACGCTAGTCCGGGCCTTTGTGGATATTAGAACTACGAACACGCTATGCTCCGAATTCAACAATGCATGCGTTCCAACGGATTTGGCTGCGGTCGCTTACATCACCCGTCCGTTGCGTTACTGGAAAACACCCATGATGCCGGTGTCGGTGTAGTGCATTTGTAGCGGTTTCAGTGAACTGTTATAATATATTTCATGAGTAAGTATTTATGCTACATGCATTTCTTTTTTAGAATATCAATGATATTATTCACTTTGCACCGAAATTTCTACACATTTGTTCACGTACATCCCGTAACTGATACATACGCGGTCGACAGAACGCCTGCGGGTCAATTAAGTTTCTTAACTAGCGATATCGATATGGATGTGTTTCGTTTCAAATGCTTGTTAAACTCACTTTTCGTATTATGGACACGGAAAACACGATGTCAAAGTGATATCGGATCTGTATCGCGCGAAGCAGCATTTGTTCTATTATGGATACATTTTTGACATTTGAACGAATAAGCGATACAAGAAGTCGACTCGATTTTGACGCGTGCTTAAAATAAGTGCTTTTGCTACTTTGTTTTTAAGTTCTGAGTGTTTTGTTTTTAATTTTTGCCTAAAATTAAAGTCAGAATGGTTCGCTATTGTCTCTATATGATTCTTGGTCAACAATTTCTTTCACAATAAATGAAAGAATTGCTAAGAAAACGCAAAATATGGTAACACCAGCTATATTATGGTAACACCAAAGAGAGCGATGTCAATATGAGACAAATGTCGAGTCGATATCGCTTTCTGTGAAACGGTAATGCCAATTATCAACTATATGACTTCTATATCGACTACACATCGATATCGCTTGTTAAGAAACATAATTGAGCCGCTCGTTGACATTTGTGACTATCATTTCAACGCTATCGACATCATCGCATCTACCCTTGGGCCTTTAAAAAAAATATTTTTGACTCTAAAATTTGCACTGAACGAATGATAAAAAGGCTTATAGTATGCAATTAAATTTTCAGCAATGATAAAACTTTAAACGTATATAGCAATTCATTGTGATCTACGATGTTGATATGCATATGAAATTATTTAATTGTACATCCTTTTCTATTAGTGATTTTCGCGTATCGTTGTTTGTCAATTTAAATATATAAATAAATAAATACCCATTCTGGCGTTTTAATTTACATTTCCTTTTAGACGCGTCCTATTTTACGAAATGGGCCGTTATATTTTCGCCAGTAACTATGAAAATAGTTTCGACGTTTCATACATTTGAAACGTTCAAACGCTATAACAAATTGACAATTACTGTACACCAAAGGAAATATAACACTAAGATTTGTCTACTGATCACATTGACTCCAAAGTGATCAGTAGACAAAATAACGACCTACAATTTTGTTCCAGTAACCCTCTCGTTTCCACATTACGGTGTTTTTTTTCAACTATTATGGATTTGTGGATGCTGTTGTTCTTGATGCTGTTGTTGTTATTGATAACGACTCTGCGTACGCCACTCAATGAAAAAACCGAATCGTAAAGTTGACAAATTGTCTGTTCGCTGACTTTCGATGGTGAGCGCTTTTGGGTCGAGCGGCCGAGTCGCGCGTTTATGTCGGAAGTGTGAGCACGGGATGGATCAATTACAAACTACGTAGGCATTTTCGATAGAGACCCCACATTTTTTATAACATTTTCGAAGAGCGAGCAAGTGTATATATATATAAATATATTATAGTTTCGTAACTCTGCGTGTCAATCGTCTGTCAATCACAATGAAATGCGGAAAAAATACTAAAAATATATCGTAAAAAAAATTGTGATGTATTTCCGAGTGTGGTTTAGTTGAGTATTAAAATATCTGAAATAAAACCACATAACCCATCATTTATCCTATATAATTCTTCTATTTTCGTTAATTATTATAGCAATATACTCGATTATAATCCTTACTAAACTCAGAAATATATACGTAAAATATTACACCAATAACTGTAAAACTAATGTTATACGATTCACGAAAACGTAATACATATATTTTTATATAGTGTTATAAATTCGTCAATATACAATTTTAAATCGATATTTAATTCCTAGTTTATGGAGATTGGAAGTACGAGAAAATAAATTAAAAATTAGAAAAATAATTACCTCGATAACTCAAACCTCGGTAACCTCCTTAAAAACCTCTATAACTCCAAAAAATAATATGTTCCCTTCCCATCAGAGCCCAAAACCTCTATGATTTAAAATACGCAACCTCTATAACTTAAATAATTAATCTCTGTATTGGCCCTCAGTAACTTAAAGAAATGTTTCCACAACCTCTATAACATAAAATTGTTTGTCAATGAGTCATTTTGAAAGAGTGTGCAAAACAAAAGGTTTCGGTATTTATTGCTTGCACGTGTTCACTAGTTAAATTGTTAACGTAAACAATACATATGTCACCTATTGTTTGCTTCTTCGAAATTCTTTAAAGCTTTGCGGCGGTTAGCCTTAAGACATAAGTAAGTCTTGGATCATAAGTTTTGATCATTGTCCTGAAAACATCGCTTTACTTACTGTGTGATAAAACTGGCTTAAAATAAGTTCAAAAAGAAACTAACAACACTCACATACGCTGATAAAGGGTGGAACAAGGGTACATACATATGTACATACCTACCTTTATATTAACCTATTCCTAACATAGACCCTTGATAATTTAAAACCTCTATAACTTGAAATATTTTGTGTTTCCCTTGGACTTTAACTTATCGAGGTTTAACTGTACTTGGGAAACAACCCCTTACGATAACCGTAGAATTGGAATCAGAAAACAGTTTAAATAATTATAAGATAGTTTATTAATTATTATAGTACCTTTAAGAGATGTATTAATTACCTAGCTCGCAACATGGCAGGCTTCATTACACGTATTGGGATTATTTTATAGGAACTGCCTATATATGAGAATTTCTCATACCTTCTTTCTAGAGAAGATCCGTCACCATGCAGCAAGTGGTACCTCATAGTATGTGTGTTACACCACTTTGCACAAATAAGTAAGCATTGCCTATTGTTAGCTGTTAGAAAAATTCAGACGTCTATGCACACACACACACACATATAAACACACACACACACACACACACACACACACACACACAAGCTTACCTCCGTAAGCTTGTGACAATTATACGTATGTCCGTAAGATTACGAGTAACGTAAGATTTTAGACATTAGATAAAATAAATCTATATCAGTATGGTACAACCTTGCAAATACGCAGTTTACGCAAATGGACTTCTGAGAGTAGTAAAAGCGTTGGGAAATGTTCTGCAAGGAATATAATTTAGAGTCTAAATCTCTTAACTTGATTACATAGCCCCCTACTGGGATTACATAAAATAAACAATATGTTTCCCGACCGTACCTTTGGTCCTTAATCTTTCGTGTATATTATTGTTACCTTTAACTTGTAAAGCATCGTACGTTGATAATGTTAAAGTATTACAACGATATTGATTCATTGTTCTGTATTGATAAGCACTTTGCTGTTTTATTTTCAATGCGCCTGTACGTCTTTAATGCATTTTTTTCTTTCAAGGGAACTTTGTGTTTATTACACGGTACTCTTTATTGTTATGTTCGCTGCGTAAATATCTACGACGAGTATGTATGTGGCCACGATCGTATCATGTACTCGTAGGGAGCGAACAACCGTTTTGTAATATGACGTGTGGCGCATGGTTCAAAAGTTTACGAGCTGTCACATACATTATTGCCGCCAAATAGAGCGCGACCCAAGGCCGTAGAGCAACCGGTCAATTAGTTTTTATCCGACTACGGCGATGCCTTATTGGAAGGTCTATGATTTTATAAGTAGTTAGGTATGATATTTTAGTAGGTAACCTTTTCAAAATTAATGTCCGTGTTTAGTGAGTAATTAAAATTTCCCTCTTAAACTGGTACTTAAATGATAACTTTTGAACGAGATGTCGTAGTGCCGTTTTAATAATTCCATAATTCGTTTTGATTTAAATGAACATCACATTTTTAATTATAACTGCATTTGATGTATAAATCGTGAAAATAAATAAATTTAAAAACAGCCATATTAAACATTTTCAAATTTATGAGATTGGCTTGTCACTTTTCAAATTGTATTGTAATTGTAAAATCATTTTCCAAACAGAAAAGTTGAAAAAAAAAAGAAAACACTAGGAAATTAAAATCAGAAAAATAATAACAAATAAATCGACTCTAGTTTAACATTGATTTCTATGAGAGATCTCCCTAAAAAACGAATAGGGTACGAAATTTTGTTCGAAGGAATAAATACATACGCATATTAAAATAAATAATTGAATCAATGGGAATAATAGAAAAATCGACTTTGAAGAGGAATTATAATAGTCTTGGATTCTTCCTTTGTATTTTTGAGAGGAATTGGCTCGAAACGTTTTGCTTTTTTGAAATGCAAGGAATACTGTGGACTTACTTATTATTAGATTCGTTGTTTTTATATATTAAAATGATTTAATAGAGGTAGAGCCATGTTGTGATCAACTTGCCTACAGCACGAAAATGGGCCGGCTCGATCGCTGAAATACCAGACTCTCACAGAATACAGACGCGAAGTAATTATTTTCCCTGTTGCATTTGGTCCGATGAGCGAGAGTTCCTGTGGCTCACACCTCCCTCTGCCAACTCACTCACCCATCCATCACCCCTTTCCCCTATGTCAGCCCATTCCTCCCACATGAGATACCCTATTTCTACTCAAGAGGCCGGCAACGCATTGGTGACTCATCTGAAGTTGCGGACGTCCATGGGATGGCGGTGACCACTTGCTTTTTCATGGCTCGCATGCTTTTTTGCCTTTCAATTTGTTCTAAAATATGGAAATCATGAAACTGATTTCGATGGATCTTTTTTATGCAAAATATCGGAATTGCTCAAGGAAAATATGGCGGAAATAGAGATTCTCTATGTCAAGTTAATTAGTGCACTGTAAAACGTAAAACAGTGCTAGATGAATCTCGTTGAGATTTCTTTTCATTGGATAAGACAGCATTTCACAAGATAAATAGAATATATTCTGTCACAAGATTTTTTCAACTTTTAGTAATGTATTTCACGAGAAAACAGGTTTCATTACAGACACGTCGTTTATGTTAGAGATATCGTATTCATTAGAGTTCCTATTTTTTAAAAAGTTGAATGTGAAATTACACGAGTAAACAAACTTTCTTGGCATAAATTTGTATCCTGTTTTTTGTGACATTGACTAATGTTATTGTGTGAAGTAGAAATCCAACTAATATTATAAATGTGAATGTGTATATGATGTTTGGACATATTGACTTGATCTATACATATAATAAAACTCGTCTTACGTGCGTATATATTTAAAATATTTGCCATAAATTGATTGCAGGCATTTTAAAGAGTGTAATAGGATATTATGAAATTATTTTAAAAACATTTTTTTTTATCGCTCTTTGAAAATAAATATCTATAAAACTAAAAAAAATCAGCAAACGAAAGTTATTTGATTCTCAAAAATAAATCCTAGGCATACAAAGTTACGGGCACCATTAATGATGGATAAATCGCTAATTATAACAGATTTGGAAGGATTTTGGTCAAGCAAAATATTTTACAAAAAATACCGTTATTAACAAACAAGACATTATTAGTTGGTTCATGTAGATTTATTAAATTTGATTATTTTCGGTAAAAAATATAGACATTCCAAATTCAAATTTACTAGGCCTGAAATTTACCTCCACATTTATCGCCGAGAAAAATCAAAATCTTCAGTCTCACTGAAAAATAAACCTCCAACGAAAATATTTTCACGCAATAATTTTGTACCATTCAAACGTTGATCGAACCCAGGAGAATCATTTGAATGAGTTCGAATGACCTTCAAAACTAAAACCTCTTCTAACTAATTTAAGAGCAATCAAGTAATTTTTGAGAACAAAGAAAAAGTGGCCGCTCTTTAACGGTCACTATAGAAGAAAAAGTTCTCAAAGTAGTATCAATGGTGAACAGTACGTTACTAAACGTTCACCAGAAGTTTTTATCGCTGTGAGGTCCAACTGACCAAACATCGGCCTCTGCGGGTTACCGCTTCACTACGACGATATGCGCCTACACAGCGCTTAAAATAAAAGACATTCTGGACGGCGCATCGATCATATTTATAGGTCACCTTCCTTGCAGTTTTGATTTGGTGCTGCGTGACTTCTTTTTGTTCTCCTGAACACTATTTTTATATTATTTTTTTTGATTTTTGTGAATTTTTCAAATGTGTGTGAAGGGAGAAAATACACTTCTAGAAACAATAAATACATTATGAATCTAATATGTGGTCTTATTAATGAGAATCTAGAAATTTTTAGTAAAGCCCACGTATTTATAAGTAATAAGTATTAATTAAATTTAAGTAATAATAGTCTAAAATTTACCTCATTTGTTAATTGAATCCAATGATGTTTTACAGGCATTTTAATTTTTGAGAACAATATCCGCCACCGTATTCCTTCTGCGACTAAAATTAATTAATCAATAATTGCTTTTTTGCTTCTTATGTTAATAGGGTTGTTGCCATCATAAACAAAAAAATGTGAAAGTATGTAATTATGATAACTTATTGAATGGGAAACAGGAATATATTGATTTCCGATCAAGAAATCACGATTTCCATTTATTATTTTAAGTTTAAATACGTACTTTTTTTAATCTGTATATCACGTGACCAAAAACGCTATCTCCCATGATTATGTCAAGTGTGACGTCACTATCGACTAAACAAAACAAAGTACGACTAACGTGTGATACAGCAACAAATTATTATTGTTAGGTTATGATTATGATAGAGATGGTGTTAGATTTATATTTGTAAATATATAGATAGAAGTATTTACACTTACATTAAAGTGATCCTCACATAAGTACAGATCGCTTTTCGTAGAAAATGATTTCGGATCTCGTCTTATGAGTTCTAACCAAACAGTTCTCATTTCGATGTCATTTGGCACTTTGATAAACAATTTTCCAGGGTTTTAACACTAGAACTTTTACAATTCGTCACTAAACAGTAATGATAACGATTCATGTCGTTTAATAGCGCATGATATGGCAAAACGCGAATTTAAGTTAATTAATCTAACCTTAGATTTGACGTTTTGTTTGTTTACTCGATAGTGACGTCATACCGAAATAACATGGCGTACAGCGTTTCCGCGGGAATTTAAAGTGATTAAAATTTGAAAGGTATTTTAGGACTACTTAACGAACGTATTTTGATAAAATAGAAAATCTAGTGAAAAAATGGCTATGTTTTAAATATTTTGACATACTTTTCAAAAAAGTGTCAAATACCCTATTGCACGTCGCATGTACAAAACTTTCGAATACATATAATGTTTTACACCTTGGTACAATAGCTAGCGAATTTTATGACTGCTACAGCTACCTGTAGCCAGGCTTAAGCAGGTAGATAAACCGAACCTATTTCGTTCATCTGTTAATTAAAAAATATTAACACGTGTGTGAAGCTTACAAAATTCTAAATATATTCATAACTGGCAGTTACCGTGAAATTATGTGCAACCTACGAAAAAAAAAGTAATTAATGTTAATAGCAGCAGACTACGATAGCAGACATTGTTCTCATAAATTTATCATATTGTTATCTGCCTTTAAAACATTATTTGATTCAATCAACAGATGAGGGTACATTTTTCTAATGCCGGATCTTAGACTATAAGCTACATTCTTATATAGACTGAAGTAAACATACAAAGGAAGTAATATTCTGCTATAAAGCTCCATAAATGAGTTTATTCAAGAGAGCATATTTTTACCAATGTGCCATGCTAAACTTACATCTGTAGACGTTTTTCATTCTACATTGTTTACTGCAACTTTAGCAGTTGCAAGTCACGTCACACGGAAGTACAAGTTCACCTTATGGTGTACGAGATGAGAGTATTTTTAGTTATGGACCATTGACAAACTTACATTCGCGTGTGCTTCACTAGCAAGCTCCGATTGTTTCTTGGCACCGGTCGATGTTTATAATGTTCAGTTGCGTTACATGTTTTTGAAACGTGCCTGAAGCCGACGGCAGGTAACGTGGGACGCAGTGCGTGCGCTTTATTTTAGTCACTGGCTGTTTGCGAAATGGAATTTATTACAAAACTGAATGGTACTCATTTTTCAAGGAATGGGAAATTTGCCAAATTTAATTCATATTAGACACAAACAAAAAAAAATATTTCAGGGACGTTGCGTTTAATTGATTTGCTATATGCTTCAAAATTTTTAATATTTCTTTTCAATAATTAAAAACATATTTCATTTAATGAATATTATTTTCCTATTTTTCTTTATCCTAAAGGACAGAAATAAACAAAATACCAGATTTGAAGTGAATGTTAACATTTACGATGTTTTCTTTGTAAGTTAACATTTCATTAAACTATTAGACTGAAATGAAATAAAAATAATGAAAGGCATAAATTTGACCCCCATTAACTCCGCACTCTTATCGTAAATTCATATTGTGTATAAATGAAAATGCTTATCAATTTTTTGTTTACTTAAAACTCTGTATGAATTTTAGAATATATAATTTTGTGACGGCAAAGTTTGATTACAAAATATTACGAGTTTATAGGTAAACCGTCTGTATTTATACTCCATGGGTAATCACCAATGCATTATAAAATAAAAGTCATAAAGCATAAACTAAATTTTGTTTCAACTAATAAGTGAATACAAAATCACAGACAAAAAATGCCTATTATAATATTTGATGCATATTTTAAAACATCTCCGTTTTACCGGGAGGTCGCGCAAAAACGCGTGGTGCAACCTTTCTCATTACGACATAATTTCGACGTCATAACCATATCGAATTAATCGTTTTAAATTCACAAAATTGATGTGCCGCTCGCCTGTGACGTAGTTCACAAGATCGGCCTACGCAAAATATCAGGCATGCCCTGCGCTCCCAAGTCACTCTACCGGGCAATACCCGGGACGCTCCATGTGATTACGGGAAACACACACTGGCCTTGCGGCTAACGCCCGAGATGCATAGCGTTTCCGGTAAGACATCACGGCCTCTACTGGAATGTCTCTGCGTTCTCAAAAACTATCTTTATCAGATCACCGGGATGGCCCGCGCTTCTAAGGAACATCCTTTTGTCGGTCCCGTTCACGATCGTGGCGGCGGCCTTTTATTCAAATTTGTCACTCGGCACTGAACCGGATGTGCTCGGTTGAAAACCGTGCTTTTTACGAGTTACGCGTAGTTTTTGCACTTTAACGTCCGGTAGAATTTATAAAGCCTCAGAGTAGATCATTCTCTGTCATCCTTAGGGTGTGTTTTTTAGTGGGTAAAAATACCATATAATCCCATATTTCGGTCGCGTGGTCGGGTATATTTATTTGAGAACATTCTTTAGTTACTGCACTTTCAAAACATTAAAAGTCACATTAATATTGTTATTAGATATACAGAATTTTTCTAACTAACTCAGTAGATCATTCTCTGTCATCCTTAGGGTGTGTTTTTTAGTGGGTAAAAATACCATATAATCCCATATTTCGGTCGCGTGGTCGGGTATATTTATTTGAGAACATTCTTTAGTTACTGCACTTTCAAAACATTAAAAGTCACATTAATATTGTTATTAGATATACAGAATTTTTCTAACTAACTCAGTAGATCATTCTCTGTCATCCTTAGGGTGTGTTTTTTAGTTGGTAAAAATACCATATAATCCCATATTTCGGTCGCGTGGTCGGGTATATTTATTTGAGAACATTCTTTAGTTACTGCACTTTCAAAACATTAAAAGTCACATTAATATTGTTATTAGATATACAGAATTTTTCTAACTCTGTGAACACAAATATTTTGGCCTAATATGTACAGTTAATATTCCTCATTAGATTTCATGCAGTATGTTAGATAGCTTAAGAAATTTCAATAATAATATAGCATGTCTTATTCAAACAAACAAATATATAAATTATAATCTGATATTCCAACGCTCGCCTGTGCTCTCGCGTTGCCCCGACTTATTGTCTTTAGCGTTACGAGCATTTCGATTATCCATTGAGTCGGATCAAAGCTGATGGTTCAGTAGAAGCCATCGTCGTATCAACGTGTTCCATTATTATGAAACCGTGTGATCGGATTACTTCGCTATGGTCTTTATATACAGATTCCAATATAATACAGGACTGGAATGTATATAAAGTGTTTGTCGTTATAATTACACCTGGCTGGAGTTGTTTTCCGGCGAAATATTAGATATTGGGTTTTATATTTAAAATTTAATGAAAAATGGGCCAAAAGACCAAAAACAAACTGAAAGGTGTATGTTATATAAGACTGTATATAAAGACGAATGTTTGTGCGTTATGTAGCGACTTTGTAGCATATCTATGAGCATGTCACGGTCGTTTTTTGCCAATAACTCTTGTCACAATAGATTGAGATGGGACACTCGTAGAAATCGCTTGGCTGTTAACTCTAATCGTATCGATTTTTACACTAATATTTATTACTTAATGTATGAATACAATAGTTTGTAAGGTTTTTTAATTCGTTCTTTTCAGCTAGCGAACATCAAATAAGGATGGATGTTGATTGTCTTGGTATCGTGCGTAATGGAACTTTTAAAGGGAGATTCTACTAAAAATTCTACGACGAACGGTCCTAGGCCACCCTTAACCAACGGTGCCACAAGACCTTTACCGAGTCATCGTACAACTTTTTAGGACGTTGGTCCACGCTACAACTTCCGGTTGTGGCCTTCATTCCAGAGTCTCCTTTCCCCGCGGTTATCATTTCTACGAGTGATATGACTTGCCGATTGCCGTTTCAACTTCCTGATTACGTAATCTGTAGGTTTCTAAACTCCGATAAGCTCACATTACAAAGCTCATTACAGATTCATAATTTTACCATAGGTAGACCTAAAATTGAATATTATAATAATGTCTATTAAATATTATATATTAAATGTTTTGTACGAAACTTTTTAATATTCGCTGGAGTGCGAATGAGTCCCTTATTATCTTACCTCCGACAAGCAACAATAAAATTAAAGGGCGTAGTACGTTATTTATGCCGATAAAGAGAGCGTTACACCCTTTTTAAATAATTTTATTGTAGAAAATAGAATGTGATCGATTCAATCAATCCTGCAAAGACGAATATATTAAAAAAGAATTCAGTGAAATATGTTAAAGGAGAAGACTGTATCAACTACTATCATCGGAAATATTTCTTCCGGCCGTCTCGTTGGCTTGTTGGTATTCAAACAACACCCATTTTATTGTTCGGCTTCCTGCACCGGCGCAGTGAATGCACTCTCTTGTGTTCATGCGTTCTTTGTTCAATATATTTTTTGTTCCGTTGATTAAATTGCTTTCGTTTTCGAAGTGTTCATTTTATTTTTAAATTCTGTTCGATATATGGAGAAATTGACCTCTAACAAATTAGCAGAGGCATAAATACATATCAATATTGGGAAGTATTACTCTTTGTTATGTTTACACGATGAAACTACTTAATGTATTTTAATGACACGTGATATGATGATAGCTTAAATGTTGAAGAAGAACATAGGAGACAACTGTTCGTCACACACAATATTGCTTACTTTATATCTGTCAGTATATTTTTTATAACAAGATAATAACTTAGATTCATTATAGATTATACGATTTTATTAACATTTAGTGTAGTGATGGAAAATACCATTGCGTACAATATAACCTGTTTTTACACAAATTTGTTTGTGACTTCTTTTAATTTTATAAAGGTTTAACTGTCTTTGTTGAAATATATTACCTGATACAATTTATTGTTGTACAAAGTTTAAGCAATATAAAATGCAAATAAGTACAAGTTCGAGAAAAAAAACCGTTGTAGTTTATCATTTTGATTTCATTCTTCGGACATGTTTATTTGCATGGGGAAGGAAAACATTTGGAGGAAAGAAATAAGGATTAAAAGGGACATCCGAAGAGTAGACAGGTATGAACTGAGAGAATGAGGGAGAAGGAAAGAACGAGCGCGAAAGCGAGAGGGAGAGCGAAAAAGAAAGGGAAAGGCATTTATATTGAGAATGGAATCCAGTGTATGATCGATGTTTAAATAAAGATCAAAAGGTCCACCAAGATTCTTTATCCATGTGGTGAGAACCGCGGGCAAAAGCTAGTAACTTTGTGAGTCATTGCATATTACGACTATAAAAAGAAATTCTTGTTTTTTCGCATCCAAAAAAACTCAATTGTAACGATAAAATATGATAATAAATTTTTTACTTGAAACTGCTTTTTTATTTTAAAATTTATTATTTAATCATAGTGTTACGTTGATATGTTTCGATAGAAAAAACAATGGAAAGGTTCAAAAGTGTTGATATTTAATTTACGTCGAAATAAAAGTATCGAAGAATATATAAAAGTAAAATTTTCTTAATTACTAGATTTAATTTTTTTTTCATTTATTTAATTGAACATAGTCGGAACCTTTCTTATCATAATATTTTTCCCCATCATTTTCTGTCGTTTCAATTTTTTGACTTTATACTGTTACAGTCAAGAAGCCGAAATATAGTTCCGGACTCGTGACAGATAGTATTTTATCTGACTGTACCCCTCTTCCGTACGACTCACTTATTTATTCGGCGATAAGTAACTCAGACAGTGTTTGTTCGGGAAGGTCTCCTCGTGACATCGAATGTTTATACAACATTTTTTTTTATGTCAAAATACGTAGAAATGTTACGTGCGAGGAAAAACGTCGGGTCGCACAAAAAAAAAACACATCGCGTTCCGCTTAAAAGCGGGGCGACGCTTTCGAAGGTCAACGCTGATGTCAAAGCTGCGATAAGTTGACGTCGGACGCGATTCCATTGGCATGCATTACAGCGTCGCGGCCCACGGGGGTAGTTATCGCGGTTCGATGCATTTCGGGGCGAGCGGATAGCGTTATCGGTAGCCTAATATCCGCTTTGCATTACGCGGCCCGCGCGGTGCATTGTTCTCGAAGCCCGCGCCGCGCGGCTACTCTGATAGTGTAACCGCTCGTTTCTGTTTAAAGTGACTAATACAAAAGTTCCAACAGACTGAAATTCCGAGTATTTTATCAATTTCTACCACGTAAGTGTCAATCCGTACTGATGTTATTATAAATGCGTAAGTGTCCTTATGTGTTACATTTTCACGTCTTAACCGCCATACTGTTTTTGATGGATTCGGGACGGAGATAGTTTGACTCCGCGAAACGGACATAGGCAGCTTTTTGTTGGTTTGTCTGTCTGTTCATTTTTTCATTGCTCGGCAATAATTAAAATGCTTTTACTGAATTTTATATAGTGTACAAATAGAGCACACCGTTTTACGACATACATATAAGCTACTGTCTGTTTGTCATTCTGTGTTTTTGTCTGTATGTTTAGATACTTATGATTCGACAATGACAGGACCTATTTAGATGACATTTAAAAAGCTGAAAGAGTTCATTGTCACATAAAACATAGAGATTACTGCTCATTTTTTGTATGACACCTTACAACTAGACCATTCAAAAGTCATTACTTTTATTCTATTATTTCATTGTTTGTTCGACGTTAACTTTGCTTAGAGTGGCTGCGTTAAGATGAGCGATGAGGATTGGGAGGGAGGAAGAGGAACATATAGCATGAAAGTGGAAGTAGTGAGAAAGTAATGTAAGAGCGAGTGTCAACAATCCGATTGTAACTCTGTGATTAATAGAAACAATGCTTGAGTAATAAAAAAGTCGTAGTAAATTAAAGCGAACCATAGGGTATTGACACTGCATTTCTTGCCAGTACGACGTCCTATTATTATCATATTATAGATGTGATGCTTTGTAACGATGTCTGGTTGTTCGTAAATCAATTACGCGAAAACGGTTAGACTATTGAAGATAAAACTAAACTCATTACCAGAATGTTTTCTGAGTTATGGCATGATATTCCACATCTCCT
The DNA here is from genome assembly GCA_005406025.1 of Eumeta japonica. Classification (NCBI taxonomy): domain Eukaryota; kingdom Metazoa; phylum Arthropoda; class Insecta; order Lepidoptera; family Psychidae; genus Eumeta; species Eumeta japonica. The sequence continues at coordinate 334,838 of BGZK01000055.1, read as the reverse complement.
ATAACGCAATGCAATAATTTAAAGAGAAACCAAAATCGATAATCGAATCGAAAGGTAGATCGATATCGAAATCGAGAGAGACAGCGCGATCGGAAAAAAAAAAGGACGCGCAACTGCAATACAGAACATAGCCGTATGTAGAACCATAAATGACATATATAGAGCGATAAAAATCATAACTAACTGTAAAGTCAGAATTTGAATCAAACACAACATCGGCATTGGTATCAGTGATAGTAAGATTACTTCATACATCAGGTGAGGAATTAATAATATGCTTACGCGGGTGGTGCCGCGGGCAAAAGCTAGTCTTAAATAAGTCAGTCCTTATTTAATTATTTTTATCATTAGGAAAAGAGAGACGGATATGATGAAATCGTTTATAGTACTTTCATAGTTACAAATATATGCAAGGGAGTTTTTGTGACACTTACATTAGAGGCACTGGCCGTTCAAGGGCAAAAAATTTGCGGGTTTCTAATCGACAAGGTCTATTTTTGAAATGTATTAAAATCATGTTTTTGCTTATGAAAAATACTTAAGTAATTGATATGGTGTGCGTATTAGGTTCGTAGTCGTTTACACTAACATTTCGTGGCCTAATGTTTTAACCGACTTCAAAAAAAATAAAAAATAAACAAGGTGGTTCTCAATTCATGTATATTATAAAATATATTAGAAATTATATTATATTATAAATATGCATTAGATAAATATGTACTATTTTAGTGATGGACATTTACTAGGTACTTAATAAAGTGAAAGAAAATAAAACTTTTATAAGAAGCTAAATTCGTACGTTTGCGAAAAAAATAAATTGTATACGCCGTAGAATTTGCATAACTAGTCATAAGTTATGAGAGTTCTCGGTGTCACGATATAAAATTAATTCAGTATAGTATAGTATACGGTGCTGTTTACAACTGTACAAGACATATTAATACAACCATAAAATTTTGAACTTTCTTCCTGACACGGTGAAAAAGTTTATAGTTAATATTATCTTTTACAAAAATAAACTGAGTGTAATACGGCTCCGTGCTCATTTTTCGGGTTTATTCCAGCTCTAAATACGAAAGATGAAAGATTGGTTCACTTACAAATAATTGCAGGTATCTCAGAGACCGAATCTTTTCTTTACGCCAATCAAAAAAAAAAATGAACTTATTATATATATTCGTGTGCGTACGTGCGGGCGTGTGTGTGTGTGTGAGTGCATACTGTCGTATTTGTGTTTAATATTTCAATTCGCAGGTAATTATTTTCAGTATCGCAACTTGTGAATAATTAATAAATAATACTAATAACAACTAACAATGCATACACATCAAGCACGAAAGTACAGTGTACTTATTCTGCGTACTCTGCCCATTAGAGCAGACGTCATTGGAAATTTATCTGTAGCACAGGCGGTGTTGTCCGCATTTTTTTCATGACTAACATCGATATTCATTGAAATACAAATACAAGACGAAAAAATCGTTAGATTTTGTTCCGGTAACTTTAAATCTCGTTTATAAAATAAGTCATTAATATTTTTAAAAAACAAATTAAAAGTGTAGATTAAGCATATATGCAATTTTTAAAACTAACTCGAATATATTTTAATTGAACTGGTATTAAATACCGAATAAATACCTATTTCGAGGTTTGACGAAATACTTTAATGAATTATTACATTAAATATTGCAAGAGTCACCATATAGTCTACCTACCATCGGGTAGGTAAATGACCCAATATCGGAGGATGACGTAACAACATATGCGGTGCATTGTTGAATCATCTGCTGTTTGTACAAAGCATTTCGTTAATTATTCGCAATTTTTACTTTGTGTAGTGTCGTGTGTGATATAGTTTATGTGATATATTTGTATAATACATTTATTGAGTTCTCTAGCCCATCATCTAAATGTTTGAAAGGAGAAGAATTGAAATTTATAATAACTCGTATTCACGTAATGTCGGTCTATAGCCATTAGATTTGTTACACTGTTTGTCAGTTTTTTACTTCATCGCGTTTATGCGTAGGATTGACTTGAGCCATCTTCAGCGGCAGTTTTCTATATCAATTTGTATGTAAAGTATTAGAATTTTTACTAGCTTTCTGACGGATATGTAATAGGGTGAGAGATAATATTGAACGATTAAACTTAATAACATTTGCCGCAGGGTTATGTATTACGCTTTTAAAAGAGCGAATTGTAAAATCTACGACGTGTGAAAAATACATGTGAAGAGCTGCATAAGGTTTTTCGTGCTTTTGTAGGATGTAGGAGGTCCAGTGAATTTTACGAATGTGGCGGTGTAAACTTACCTGTCGAGCTACGTGCAGCGGTCGCGGATCTAAAGAATAAAATTGCTCTTTATCTTATTTCGGTATTTTGTAGAAAACGGTTTTTACTAAAACTTAGTGCAAGATTTACAAAATTAACACGTAATGTTATCGTGTTGGTTTAAAGACCAAAAAAAAATAACATTTTTTGCAATATCTTTATACACAATTTTTACTATAATACGGGTTAGTGGATGCTAAATCCTTCATATTTTTTGATATAGATGCGTTAGTAGATATCGTAACAAAAATAATAGAAACAAAATTAAAATAATGAGAACGTAATTATTGCCATCGAAAATACTTTGACGCCAAATTCCTTAAAACAATGCCTTGAAGAAGTTTCAAATGAATTATGTGATTACTGAAATTTGATTTTATTGTTTCATAGAACTCTCTGATCTAATAGTAAAATTAAACTCATACCTTCGTTGTTTTTATGTTGAAAATAATTGTCATTACTCACTTTTCAAAACATTAAAGTCATAAAATGTATGTTACTTACCATATTCCTTGAATGTGTTTGTTTTCGCCATTACTACTTGAAGCTGATAATCGACGTTCTAATTCACAGACAAAAATTAGCGCTTGAGACTTAGGATCCATGAACAAACGACTGCGAAGCCTAAATTGTTGCTAAAATTAAAATCTAACTAATAGATCGGACTAATATGATTATAGGCAATATGTACGAAACATGAATAGTCGACGATAACAAAAACGTAATATAAGAGAAGACAACGAGTTTTAAATTTATTTTCTGTCTGTCTGTTTGCGTACATATCTAAAATTATTCAATGGATCGTAATGCGATTTTTATGAATAGTATAGTCTGGCTTGAAGCCTAATATAAGCCTTATTTCATTTAAATCGGATGTCAAAAAAAATCTACCGTAAGAAGTTACAAAACAAATAATAAGTGCTAGCGTCAAAGGCCTTTAAAAGTCACAATGCGAAATAACAATAACGTTCAAAATGAAAAATTAAAGACGGTGAGAAATTGAGAAATGGACTGGAGTGAAAACAGAATGTGGATTGGAATTAGAATCAAGATCGTGTCCGGAATCGGAAATAGAATTGAAAGCGGGAACGAGATTAGGATTGAGCGTAAAATCGTTCAATATGAATGACGTATTAAATACATTCTATGTTCACGCGGGCGAAGCTGCAGACGGAAAGCTAGTTATTCAATATGCATTTTGTTGGTATTCATTTCGTAAATGAAAATTAAATTTAATGCTAACATTTTAATGCCGGTACATAATTGAAAATAATCGAATTGTGAAAATTCGATAACTTTTGTTGTTTGAAATTGACACATCAGAATTCGTTTCAAAGCGCATCGGGAACGATCCACTGTTGCGTGAAATGATTTCATGTGACCCAGCAATTAGAGTGTCTGATTTGTATGTGAATGTGACCGCTATTTTGCGTGAGCGATTTTAGTATAAATCAAAAGTACGGTTCCTAGAGAAGCTATAGATTATTTAACATACCGTAGATTTACTCTACGTCGATGTGGCTGTACTGCAAGTGGTTAAAATTAACTGTATACATAACCTAACCATTTATCCCACCTAACGCGAATGAGAAGGACTCCTACAGTAATTTAATACCCAAGACTTAGAGGATGATGACCACAAAAAGACGAAATAGTGTACAAAAAAAATCTATCTATTTTTTTGCATTCACTGAACCTAGTTAGAAGGTGTGCATATTCCGTTTGACTAAGTTGACAGAGTTCCACTATTTGGGACAACTAATTACTTCACGATGTCATAAATCAGTACCGTCAACTACAGATTTAATGCGCTGAGAATTGAATTAATCTAGAATCTCGAGTCATTAATGTATACTTGATTCATGCTTGAGAATTTCATTGGGCGGTATACGAATTGATTTATATTTGATTTATATTTTTGTTTAGAAAACGGATTCTGAAAGAGATAATGACTATGCTATAGTATTTATCTCGTCTACAGAGCTTCATTGTAAACTGGTAGGAATAAATTAAGAAATAATTCATTAAAAAGTTTGTAAATTTAAAATTATAATAATACTTTTAAAATTCTTTCTATAAATCACACTAGTATTTAAAAAACTGGCGATGTATGTCTTAGACATGTGTATTTAATGATTCCGACATGCGTGTACATTATTCAAATATATTGTCACTATTAAGTATGTTAATAAAATCGCTAAAGACACTCGTGTTGAAAAACTGTGGGTACTTTAGATGTGAGTATGTGTTACGTAATAGTTAATATACACTTTCACTGCATCCAACTGTCAATCACATTTCATTACACGTACTCAGTGGTCGGTGGCGGTTGAACGAGAACGTACCGGGTCCAATTCCTGAGGACGGACGAATTGACCAATGAGTTGTGTTAAATGAAACCACTCAAATTAATCTTCGAAAATCACTCTTGTCTATTGCATCTCACAGTAATTTGCATGTAATCGCACTTCTTGCATAATCCTATAAATTCCTTACTATGTAAATAGTATTCAAGTAAACTGCCTTCCGAATGAATAGTAAATTCAGAATATAATGATACATTTTAAGTGTAAAGTCATTGTGTAGATAGACTGTTGTTGTACGTAGTAAATATATATTATTGGTTTTGAATATAACATTTCATTTAACTATTAATATACATATTACATTTTTAAATTTTAAAATATTGGCATAGACATAGTTTTTTCAGATTATTTCTGTCTGCATAGACTTGTGTTTTCCTGTACAATCATCTGAATTAACATATCTTTATTTTTCCTAATTAAAATCATAAAATTTGCTTAATTCTAATAACACGGCTGGACGTTTTTAAGTAGATACTTTTTATGGGCTGCGGCTGCAGTAGTGTGGTCACGGCCTCGATCACACGCAAACCGTGTCCAATAGGGCGTTGGTTGATATCTGATCTAATTTTAATCTACTCTCTCTGTGTACATGTGCATATTATTCACTATTTTACAAACTTGAAGAAAAAATGAACACCTCTTTGACACTTTCAACAATACATAATTATACACATAAGCCTCATACTTGGTGCGAGTATAGTAAATTACATTACCTTAATTAAAATTGGCCGAGTATGAGTTGAACTCATATCGAGGATCTTGAACTTAATGAATGCATTTTTTTGAAGTGAAGCTTTTTATAGAAGAGCTTTGTAATTCTGATTCGAAATATTTTTGTGTGACGAAAAGTGGTGGGGATAAACACTGAGTCGGGTAGAGTGGGAGCTGTATGTCGTTCGCCTTCAGGTATCGTCGGGTATCCGAGAAGAGTGAAGCATACGCTCTTCTCGCTTTTTTTTTTTTTTTGTTTCTCGTAGCCCGTGGTTCTGTGTACCGTGTTCAGGCGGCGTGGCGATCACTAAGTACAGCTGTTGGTTATCAACAGAACATTCGTTTAAATAAGTGTGTATAGCCAATGCATCTCGAGTATTGTTTAGCGTTCTCGTTGTTGACAATTTATTTTCTTCATTAAAATATACAATTTTGTTGTGATATTCACAACAAAATTGTATATTTTAGTAATAAGCCTACGTCAGGAGTAGAAAAAACAAAAGCATAGTATAAGAGAAAACGTGTGGGTAGAGTGATGTCAGTTTTTTTACAGGAAGAATGTAAAAAAAATGAATCTACATTTATCCTATTTCTGATACTTTATATTTATCTCACTCTATTGTGAGTTACTTTTCTTAAGTTACACTTCTACCGTGTGTGAATTGCAGACATACATATACAGATTTTTTTCTAAATACATAACTTACATGTGAATATAGCGGTATTTCCATTGAGAGTTCCCCCTCTATGCGCGACTCGAGCTCGCACTTTACCAATTTTTTCTTGTTTGGGTTAACTTGACCTATTTGATGGGTCATCGAAATATTCGTTGAAATTATGATTAGTTAATTTTGTCAGCGAAACATAGAAGTCGACTACATATACAAGCAAATTCAAAATGTTATTTTAGAAACAATTTCACTACACTTTTTTGAGTAGAGAATTTATGACGATAAAAAAGATTTGTCACATACTCTATCATGGCAACTATGAGACAACTGATTATTTGAACCCGAGGAGTTCAAAAACACATCGATAAATACCATAGTGGGAAGTTTCAGGGATAGCCTGCGTAGACAATCGTTTTAATTTTTTATCTAAAAAACGATACGATTACGGGCATGAGTCACAAAGATTAAACAAATAGATTTTGATGATTAGGTAAACTTTTATCGATATCGTAAAATTAAAATGATTAAAAAAAAAACAGTGTGACACATGACGTGAAGCAAAATATACAGGAATATAGTTTAGAGTTAAAAAATGAAAAAGGAAGTAAATTATCGTATCAGTAATTCATGGTTACAAGATTCTTTTCATAACCAACTATTATTAAAAACGAAAATGAAAATGAGAACACAATTTAATTAATAATCTGAGATAATGTTTGTTGATTGTGTTTATCACGATGATCTCTCGCACATTCCGCCTCTGTCACACGCACATAACCTTCTTTTTCCACGTGGGTAGGAGAAAGTATTTTTTTGTCGTTATTCTCTATTTAATGCTACTATCCAAAGGCAAATTCATTTTCAGCTGCAACAAAATGAGTTAGAGGCATTGGGATCGATTACAATAAAAATTCATTGGAATAAAGGTTGCAGCAATGTTTAGTCAAATTTTAATTGTCACTGTATTCTTGACTTGTGATGCACCGTGTTCACTTAACTATTAGCAACCACTGATATAATCGACAGTTTCGTCACTATCTATTTATTTATTGTACGTATTTTACATGCATTCTTCATTATTACAATAAATAATAATCGCGCGTATCTAAAATAGTCGCGATTAGCTGCAATCGGCTGTGTGAATGCGTGGAACATGTGACCCGAAGAGCCGAGAGGACCCGATCGTGTCACAGGACCGTGTCACTCGAGCGTTTCACTGTGACGTTATAGGGCGAAATCACTTAAACGTGCTTAAGGAAGTTTCACTTCAAAAATCGAAAGTACGTAGGTCACATTTAAAATTTGTGTAAAATCACATTTAAAATTTTAAGTCTGAAATAGAATAGAAAAATTAAAAAAGAAACTTAGAAACTGTAAAATAATAAAACATATTTAAATTAAAAAAATTGAATTCATCGTCAAACTTATTATGTATATTGTATTCATTTGTCGTTGGTTGTTACAAATTATCGGCTAAAAGAAAATTATTTGTCTAACGTCAAGATGAATTTAATATGAAAAAATTTTCCTGCAACGATTTTCTACTTTTGTTGTAATTTAAACCAACAAGAAAGGTAGAACAGATTTCGGTAGGCCTTTTATGATGAAGCTTCATCTCTTGCCACTGTTTATAACTGATTTAACCAGATAAAATGTGGTCGCACTAATCTGACTAACGATTTGCGGACGGGCCGACCAAACACAACATCAGTGTTGTGCAGCGTATAATAGAAACTGACAAAAAGTGACCTACCAGCAGATTCGAACAAGCTTACGCATTGGTATGAGATAAGTGTATAAAATTCTTCATGAACATTTAGCGATCAGAAAGTTTTGTACTCTGTGTATACTTTACAATTTAACCGAATCTCAAAAACTACGTCGTGTTAACTGGTGCTACAAAATGATGCAAAGATTTGTCGATGGTTGCTCAAATGCTGTGTACGACATGATTACTGGTGACGAAAACTAGATCTACTATTACGATCCCGAAATCAAAAGATAGTCTGCTCATCGGGTGTTTCCTTTCGAGAAGTTGGTTACTAGAGTAAAATAAGGTCGAAGTGTCGGAAAAAGGATGGTTGTGGAGGACCGATAGGCCATCAAAGCGACATCCAAGCGCGAGTAAGGAAAAGTGTTTATCTCCATGGTTCCAGGGATTGATTTCAACGGACACTTATAAAAAATAAGAATAGTAAAAATAACTTGCTAGTCAGCTCAGTTTTTGATTTACTAAGGAGTTTCAGTCTGACCCACGTATTACCAAAACTGGGATATTAGAATGACCAAAGAAAGAATAAAAGAAACTATCTACATACATACTATAAATATATATCACACAACAGTCTAATATACGTGTATTGATGGCCAGTACTAAGTACTAAATAAAAGTGTAATTAAAATTTGTGTAATTAATTTATTACAATGAGTGCATGAAGGACTTTGTATCAACTTGAGCATTTATTTACCTTTGTTAAAAAAAATGGCTTTAATGATTTGAAAAAGGTTTCTTTTCAAATCTTCGAAACGGATATTTGAAATAATTATTCGTCTTCAAAGTCATTGGAGTTATAACTCTTGGGGTCATATTAATAAAGCACACTTAAGTGTGAGGTTCCGTCTTGAGAGTGGACGAGCAAGGACAGTGTTTCGTTATAGAAAATAATATATGTCTCGCTCCCACGTTACTTCTTGAGATGAAGCTTCATTTGAGTGATGTTTATTAATACGAGCTTCGGATACGAAGCTCTCTCTTAGGTTTTTTAAGACTTAGGATTCTATAATAACCTGGCCCGCGAGCTTTACGAGGTCACTACACAGTACACAGTAGGAGATCGTCCCACGCTGCAACGACCGGCTAATGGCCGCCACTCGAGAAGCCTTTATTTCCATTAGGATTTTACAATCGGTTCATCCTACAGCAACTGGGTACGGGGATCCTTCAACAAGAGGTAGTAGACGAAGAATGAAGATAAAAACAAAAAGTAAAACACAGTGCAATAAGTATGATTAAGAATAATGATACGATGAAATCTACCTTGTTTTTTAATGCGAATATTGCAAATAGTTGTGAGCAAAATCACAGTTAATAGTCACATGAAAACGTCTTTCTCGTTGAGACAGAGCGGCATTCACGATTTAATTGCATTCGATATCTGAATGGCTGTATATAACTTAAAAATACCAATCACGTTAATTGACCGAGATAACCTACAACGCGGTCAATTGCATGCGTCAAGCAATGAGAGACCGACGATTGAAGGGGAATGTCAACAACTCGTTTGCATTGATTGATTTATTTTTGTAAAGTGTTGCATGTGATCATACTTTCGAGCTACGATTCAGTATTGATTAAATCTTTTGAAAAGACTATTAAAATCCTAGTCACATAGAGATATTTATAGTTACAAACAATTCTCTTAGAATCGAATAAGTTCCAAATATATTGAATACTTGGTTTGTTTTTATAATTTTAGTGATTAATAGTATATATTCATTGACATAGTGCTTTTTGGTCAAATAATTTTGACCGAAGATTTAAGTAGTTGTAATTCTCCTGGAAAATATTAAAAGCAGATTTTCCATTACAAAAGCAGTAATACCCGATCACAATGAAAATTTCTTGACTGCGGTGATCTTCAGTGATTATTCTGACACGTTTTCAACATTATGAAATTTAATTAATCAATATTATATTTTGCATTAAGTGAGAATTCAACTCATTTATATTATATGTATTATTTTATTCAGACTAAAAACATTATAAAATGAACTATTGGAGAGTAATTTAAAAATGAGAGAAAAACCATGCCATACATAGCGAATTTTAAAACAAAACATTGAAATTGACAGTAGGAAAATTGAACAGGTTTTTGTCCTCTAGTACGTTTGTAGCAATAATCCCTGTCATTCCCATAATTTCAGTAGATTATATAAATGAGGAGGTATTCTTGTATATGTTGTAGGTTTGGTTGTGTTATGTAATAACCAACCGTTATGTAATAAATACATTACATAACGGTTATATACAAGATGGTTTTTTCTTGTGAAAGATTTTGAAACATGTGCTGCAAGCTGCAAGAAACAAATTCAATTGAATTTGCTAAATATCTTTGAACAGAAAACAATCACCAGGATCATCAATGTCAGAAGAACATCAATATCAATGTTTTTTTTTTATTTTCATGGTTATTTTTAAAGAAGAGATTGTCACCATTTATTAACTTTAGAGTGTACTGCAACAATAAGAAAGGTCGGACAATCCATTTACACTCAGAAGGACTCGCTCAGATAAGACATGATACGCTATAATAGAAATCAAGGAAAGGGAGACACTTTGTCATATACCTAATAAGTTGGAAATTAAAAGACTGCGAATGAACGTTACCAATTTTTAAAAACAGCAACTGAAAATTCTGTACTAAGTGAAGAATACGATCAACGAAAGAAGAGCGACCGCATGAAAAAAAAACAAAGCAGTCATGAGGACTGCCAACAAAAGTGAAAACAAAAATTTATCAGCTAATTTTAGTGTAACAAGATAATAAACAATTCAAACAATTCATTTTTCATGTGCATATATATATATATATATATATATATTAATATGTGTATGTTTATATAGATGTATAGTTATTGAAACTATACATCTATACGAAAATATAGACATATATTATACTTACTTTTTACTGCACAGTAATCATGCATTTGAGTATTTGATATATATTGTTATATATAACTTACAGTCGTGTGCATACTTGTCGGCCTGTGTTACGTGTACTAGCTGCGCGCGCACCAGTAAGTATATATATCTATATATTCACTGCTGGCTAAGCGCAATACTGTTAACTTGACAAGTCGCGTGACCATGTCGCTCACGATTTAGATGAAATTACTCCCCATCCAAAGCTGCCTAAGTTTTCACGTCGAAAAGAATTTACCCTTTCCTGTAATATTTAATGACACATTGTAGTATTTGTTGCATATCGTGAAAACAATTTTTGGTTAAAGATTACCCGTACATGAACTGGCTCTACACTCGCGTTAGCTTTCAATATACTCTAAAACTCATACTTCCTTCACATATTTACGCTCTCTTCGGTGTATATGGATTTATCCCTTTCGATGACAGCGACCGGCTGAAGGTTGAGTGAATAATGATGATGAGAAATCAGAGATTTCATCGAAGGTTCAAAATTTACGCAGCTGTGATAGACTAAAAAGAGCACTTTGGAAAAAGCTCTCATATCAGTGATTAGTAAGTTTTGAAAAACCGTTCTGGCGAATGAAAAGTTGTAGAAAATATTGAATGCGCACCGCTTATTTCTACCAGCTGCTGAATGAAATCACTATTCCAAATAAGCAAAAACTTTAATTTCCAAAAACTTTTGGAAACGATTCCAATCGAAGTAGTACAAAAGTACTGATTCTATCATTTTAGAAATATAAATTTCATTTGTTCAAACGGGTACAAGAAAACAACTCTCTTCGCAGTAGTTACATGGGCACTAGGTTGCCGTCTAGATCGCAACCTTCACGGGGAGCCACATAATACGTCTATTACAAACGATTATGAGAATGGGCAGTTGAAATAGCGCGTGTCGGTATCCGCCGCGCGGGGCGTTGTTATCGCGCTACCCAACACCGTGTTACATAACAACGTCTGGAAAGGAAACTTGTTGCATTTCGCGTTACAGTTGCAGACGCGACTCTTTAGCTGCGTCGAACGGCATTCATGAACGTCGTACAATAGAGAACCGCCATCAAATCTATGGTGTGCGAACGCGATACGAGAGAAGGCTGAAACACGGATTTTCGTCGTTGAGCTGAAAAGTATGAACGTCCTCTATTCGTTCTTCGCATTGATAGTTCGAATTGAAACTGGTGTCAGTTGGATTCCATACCTAGAAAATGAAAATCTGCAACGTGCCTTCGGGTAGACAGATTCTGGTACCTGCTTACCCATCTGCCCGCCTGTCTGTTCAAGTGTATCATGTATTAAAGTTCTTTTTCTCAGTTACTAATTCCTATTGCTTTATTCATATCAAATTGTGGTGGAATTCCTGCTAACTTTTTTTAAATAAAATATGGCAGTTATTAGATAATTGGATTTTTATTTTACGCATCGTATAGCTTGAGTATATATGTGTATATTTATTTAAGTATTACTTACCATATTAAGGTGAAAAAAAATATGTTTGGTCTCATGATTTTCAAAGTTGCTCTTCTCAATACTTCATATTGATATTAAAAAAAAAGAGGTAAACGTTCGGGGAAGGGCTTTCCCTTTAAAATAAACTTATTCATGTCTTTTTTATTTTTCGTATAGTTATAGGAAGGCAATTACATTATTTATGAGAATACATTCAATATTCGTGCTCATAATTATAATACTAAAAAGTAACAATATTAATTGCCTTAAATGGGGAACACTTGTAGTTTGCTACCTTTTTTTTATCATAATATTTATTATATAAGGAAGAAACGCATTACTGATCGGTTCGTCAAAGGCCGTTTTGAAGTTGATAAATGCACCATTAACATTCCGACACTCTTCCAATGAAATAAATCCCATCTGTCATCCTTAAATGGGATTAAGAAATGGAGTAAAACTAAGCTCCACAGGATTTTTTAACTGTTTGTATATTTTTTATAGTGCCTTATGTTTAAAATTTTAGAAGCTTATTTCCTTAAAAAAAACATTGGTGCATTTTCTGTTCTGATTTATTAACAATAAAATTAAAATACTTCCATTGTCTTTTTTTTTTAAATAGCATTAAAAAGAAACATAAATTACTACATGGTATCCAATTAGGAGTGAAAGCAAGTGCCGATGAGAAAAAATAAAACTACAAATAAACAGTTCAATAATTGTGCCTACGAGACATAACTTCAAAATTAATCATTATCTCTTAACGATTGATGCGACTATCACGCATCATTATGTATTATTATTCTTAAAATAGACGACAAGGTCGTTCGAAAAGCATTCGAGAACTTTTTATATAATTATAGACAGAAAACAACACAAATAAACTTCATAAATAGCAGAAGCGCCGACTCGACAGGCGGTCAGACCTCACTCCGAGAACGTTCATCTGCTATAAGCTGTCTCGACACCGAAATGGGATAATAAAACCGGCCGATACGTGATTTACGTGAACGACGCTCCGCACGGCTCACGATAAAAGCGCTCGCGCACTGCGGCGCGCTACATGCTACACACGTGTCTTGACAGGCTACGCTTTGTGTCCACAAATTGTTTAATTTTGAAATGTCTGACCGTGAAAAAAAGTAATTAAAAATTCCTTAAAAATATCGTGCTTTTAATTTATATTACCTAACAGGAGTTAATTGTATGCTGATATAAGCTTATATAAAATACTAGTGACCGCCTCCGGCTTCATTTCCATAGACACAATATATTCTTATTTTCATTTTTTACTTTTCTTTCTTTATTATAAAGATAGCAGTAATTTTATCCTCGTGAACATAAAATAAATTTCCTCATCTTCTATATAGCTTACATTCTAGTCTGCTTTTCAGTGTCGCTTTTAAACTTCATCCCAATTTCGGTTTTGGCCGATATCACGGTTCTGATTCCAGTTTCGTTCTTGTCTTGATCCCGATATCACTCTCAATTATTATTTCAATTTAGTTATCAGTTTTGATACCAGGTACTTTTTGAAAGATTTCCAAAACAAAAATCTTAATTCATTGTTTATATTTTCGAGTCAATTAATAGGTTTAGTTAAGTGTCAAGTGAAAAAATATATTTTATGTTTTTAACATGTAATAGAACTGATAGAAATTAATACATAATAAGGAGTAGATTTCTAAAAAAAAATTATGGGCAAACGAAGCAATATATGTTATTTAAACAACATAATTTCAACTTGAAAATACTAGATAAACAAAATTTAATAGAAATAATCTACGTCGAATTACGCAAGCTCCATTTTGTATGAGGACTGTCTTCTATAAAATAACGCTAACTGACTACTACAGGTCGGTATATAATCATTATAAGTCGGAAAAAGTCTACTAAAATCTCCAAGAGCACGCGAACTCCTCATTGGACTATTTTGACGTAAGGACTACGGCCTTAAAAGCTTTATTAAAGAAATTCCGTATTCAAAAGTGGCAAGCCATGTGTGGACTTTAAAAGTAAACAATAATTGTGGAAATTTATGCTATGTATCTTAATATAGTCTCACCAAGATGGATGTAGCAGTAGTGCAATAATCTTGACATTAGGTAAAAATTAATCACTTGCACACACTATGCATTAAGACGCTAGATAAATGATCATTCATATAAACCATCTATCAATAAATAATTTAAAAAATGTTGTCAAACAATAGGTACCCTGATTTATTGATTGCGTTTAATGGTGGTCCAGCCATTCGTATACAGAAATTTCATTTGGTGATTGAAAAATTAAACAATTTTAAAAAGATAACAACTAAATCATAGACTGCGAAAAAAGAAAACTAGTATTAAAGAAAGGAAAAAATACAAAGCTTTAAAAACATTAGTATTTAAATGCCATTAGTGGCGTATAATACTGACAGAAAAATAGATAATAGGTAGGTTTGACTGCGACTGCGCAAGCTGCTGTTGCTTAATATGAGATTAAAGAAAATTATTGTATTCTATAGTCGCGTACGTTTCGGGGTATAATCTATGGACAGTATATAACACAGTATTTTTATATCGAATACTCTATACTCTTTACTTCTTTTAGCTCAAATTTCATACCAAGTAATCTTTTCTAATATATGTAAATTAAATCGATATTTCATGTGTTTCTGTGGGTGTACAGCATCCTTATTATTTTTTTTCGTATATTTAGACAAAATTTAATAATAAGACGTTAATCTATTTTTTCAATAGCATTTTTCATTTATTTTTCATCGACTATCTGATATCTCGATCAGTGAAATATCACACTCTCACAGAATACGGACGTGAAGAAGCAGCTTACGCTGCTGGCTTTCGACCAGTGAGAGTGATTTCCTGTGGCCCGATCCCACATCTCCCCCTTCAACCGTCATATCCCAATCTTCCCTTCATTTATTATCGTATTTCCTCCCGAAAGGTCGGAAATGCACTAGTGACTCCTCTGGAATTGCGAGTGTCGATGGGCGGCGGTGACCATCTACTACTCTCTGGTGGTTTGCCTGCTTGTTTGTCCAACGAATATGCCATAAAAAATGTCTGACAATATCATAGACCCTAGTAAATCTATAATATGCAATTTAATCTGTGTTCAAAACCTAAAATATTGAATTCTCTTTTATAGTTATCAACCTGCCAGTTCAACTACGTACAATATTTTTGATGTCTAGTTTGTTTCACATGTTGAACTTTCCTATTCTCTTAGTGGGGCTTTAAATAATTCAGTTTTATTATAAAAATGTAAACATTTATAGCACACTGTAGCACACGGACGTGTCGTTGGTCGAGTAGTCGGCGTGTGTAGTGTGGGCGTACATACCATGCGCTACAGTATACGGCGCCGTAAACGCGAGGGTACGTAATTGTCTCGGAGTCGTCCGAGATGCGGCGACGGAATTAAAATGATCGTATCCACTTAATGACGCCATTACCTTTTTTTTTTTCGGTAACAACACACATAATACTAGAGGCATCTATAAAATACGTTTACAACGTAGATACATAAGTCATTACCGATTTAGAGCCTCCTCGGTAAAATGCAGACGATTTAAGGCGAAGCTTGTAACTTGTAATTTTATTACGTCGAAAAGAAAGTTCACGGCGCGTGCACGTAACGATTTACCTGCATCGAAGTTATACAACCGTTTGAGATACGAGCGCCCATCGGCTGTTTGATTTGCGGCCCGTCCGTGATAAACGTTCGCTATCTCCGCCGATCGCGGCACCAAATCGATTTTCGGCCGATGACACGGAGATATTTATGCGAATTACCCACGTGATTTGCATAGCGATAGCGACCCTGGAGCTTTCTATGATCGTTGCGCGCTCAAAATGAAGCTATCATTTCTCATCGTGTGGGTCGAGCGTCAATTAATGGTCCCGCGGCGGCCGTCCCTCGGCCGCGCTCGCGGGGCTCTTTCGCCACAGAAAGCGGTTCCAGCTCAAGGTGGTGATTAGCGGTGATTGTGCCCGGCAGAGGTACCGCGAAAGTTGTTCACTAAATAGAACATCGGCATTTTTTCTAGCGAATAATATCTCGAATGACAAACCATCTCCGTGTACAGTCGCTGACGTCGCTGAGCTGAGAAGGGCTGTTAGGAATTCAATTAGGTTTCCTCATTAAATGGTCGTATGCTAACGTTTATGTTCTGTAATAATAACATACAGAAAAATCATGAAAATTTTATGATAAATAAAAACGAAGAAGTTCAAAAGAAAATTAATTATCTGAAAGGATTAGGATTACATTTTTCAATTTGAAATGACTTGTATAATTGCAATTAAATGTGCTTATTTGATATTGAACTGCGTTCAGGTTTTTAGAAAATTTATATACTACATAATGAATATATAGCGAGAATTTGTTCATTTTGATTCAATATACATATTCCAAATAATTTATTATAAATATAACTAATCATGTTGTTTAGACAAATATGAAATATGATAAGTAGCATAACATGACCTTACTTTCTCTGCATGTAAACGAATTAAAATATTTCTAGTTATGTAAATACAAGAAACATATTTCGAATCATTAGTTTAGTCGGTCCACGTCAGACGTCATTATACGTAGGATTAAGGACCTCTCCGATATTCCGGGGGAAAGGTCATCGGGATGAACGCGTATTCGGCGTTGTTCGGCGAAGGCGCATTCAAAATTAAATCTACATCGTCATTACCTTTAACGTTTGCCCACACGCGGACAGATACGAGCGGGTGATGGATGAGGCGCGGCCGCCGCGGGCGGTGGGCCCGCTTTCTGATGTGAGCGAACGTTTTTTTTTTTTTTGTCGTCAACATCTGGTTACGGTTTAATGTGTACGGATACCGTTTAATAGATTAATAGCGTCGACATAATTGAGTTTGAGCGTTTTCACTGTCTGCGCGCGGCCGCGCCGGCCACTCGTAATTGGTTTAAGGCTGGTTTGAGATGTCTGAGGATTCTTTTTGTCGGTTTGAATTATCGTTGCGACAGTTAAGAAAATCGGCCTCAAATGAATGCGAAACGAAACCGAAAGCCTTTTTTTATGGGGTTGGGTTTGTGTAGTTAATTAAAAATTACTTTGTTGTAAATACGTCATCAGAAAAAAAATACACGAAACAAACATCTGCACATAACCGGTGTTTACAGTACCATAGAGAAGAAATGATTACCGATTCCATTTTAAATATATATATATATATATATATATATATATATATTATATCGCTATAGGAAACAGAGAACAAACACTAAATACACGCGACATGTACGTATGGTACAAAAATCATATAAACCTAGCAACGACATTCAAATCATTAACACAAATCAATCATTAAATCCAGACAACAAAGGTAATAGAATCCTAGTCATGTATGACGGGAAACATGTACTTTACTTGATGCACGACAAAAAAACTCGACTTTGTAGAATCAGACCTTTGCTTTTAATTGCAATAGAATATGAAATGGAATTCGAGTAAAATCAAAATGACAAAAATAAATCGTGATATATATATATCGATCATTTACGAGATTTTATGCTCGATCTATGTTTTTGAATAACTTTTAATTACGAGGCCGGGTCGGGCATAAAATTGAAACAAACAAAGACTATGACAAAGTATATTGAAGCACTTGGACTTAGTATTGAAGCAACCTAGAGGAGGTCGTATCTGAATAAGAAAATAACAGAAGAGATGAACTAAATTGTCTCGTGGAAAAAAATGTGGAGAATGCAGAAAGGGCCTAAAAGATCCCTAAACACCTCCCACATATTGACGGATGTGTTACCAAAAAAGATACAGTCAACTCCTTACTTAGTGCCTCAATTGTTATAGACACTGTTGTCCATCGTCTTTTACAGCCAAACATTGAAAATACAAATAGATTACTTTTGGCCGAACACTAAAAGGTTACAACCAAACAGATAAGACAAGTCATCGTGAGCATAGAAAATAGAAAAGCACTTGATTCGCATGGAATCCAGGGCTACGCTCTGAAAACGGCCATCGCGCACGACTAGAAGAACCTGACTGATATATCTATTGAACAAAGCAACCGATTTTTATGAAGTTTGCAAAAATCGATGTAACTTTTTGAGGAAAAGTGCTGATTACATTTTGATATTGATTGGTGCAGTAGTCTAAAAGTAATTTAAAAAAAAACTGAAAATTTAGTCTTTGATATTCCTCAAATTTACTTGGCGAAATTGATTCAAAAGTTCCGGAAATATAATTTATGAGAAGTTTACACACACCACGCAGACCATTCACGCACGCTCGCACGCACGTCAAGATCTAATGAAAATTGGATTTTCAAAAGCCAGACTGAAAAGAGTAAATTCCCAATTTTAGATTTTTTTTTCCATTTTCATAGCGGGAGGTCAACAATATGCAAAATACTAAATGTACTTCTACTTTTTTCTTTTCGGAAATAATAGAAATCTATGCTCTTTCTTTGGCGAATTAATACTAATATTACTATATATCAATGTTTACTGTGATTCAAAGTAAAAGTCTTATGCAGCTATTGAGGTCACAATTAACAAATCCTTTAGGAATTTTATTATTCTTTATATTTTTCACTTTTACATGATTCACGCTACTGGTAAGATAATTTTATAATAATGTTACAATAACACGGCTGACATGAAGTCCATTCCTTTCTTCTATCGATAACTTAACTTTAATTTCTTTATTTTCTTTACGTTCGAAACAATTTATTATTGACCCATCACCTAGTTAATCAGCATAAAGTGGCTATATATTACAATATTAATATTAAAAATCTCTTGGTTTGATCGACTTCCCCACGCGACGTGATTGATATACCTAAACCTAATGTATAGCACCGAGTGTTTAGTTTGGTTTTCACTTTGACGTCCGGCAAAGGTTACGATCCAGTGAAATACAGGCCATTAGGTGCAACATTAAAGTCACCCCAACGGAGTGTTTTAAGTGGGTGAAATTCCCACATAACCTGGCCTCTAGGCCGCGTGACCTGTTATCTTTCATCCTAGAATGACTTCCTACGTAAAAAAAAAAGTTTTCGCTGTGTTGCATTACATTAGTTTTACATGCTTTATGAGCGTTTTTATTATTTGTCAGTAACAAAATGTGTATTATAGCAATGTTGCTAATGCTGTTTAATTGTTATTATATGATGTTCAGCAGAAAATTATATTTGTCATCGACGAAGAATAATCGCTGCGTTGAGAGTGCAACTCGTTATTGTTAATTACGAAATTTTATTTGACTAGTATGATGAATGAGGTTTCAACACACGATTGTTAAGGTACATTTTTTTTAATTAGTTTCTTTGTCAACAAGAAAGCTATAATTTAGTATGGGTACGCATGTTGATTGCGCCGATAAAGTGGTAGAATAAAATCGTGAAAAAAATTTTAAGGTACCTCTCTAAAAGTTGAAATGATTTTTTTTTTGTTTTTATTAGATGGATTATGGTGGATGCATTTTTAACACTTGCCAACGAAACTCTCTCAATATTTGTCGAGTGCCTAAAGATGTGTGTGGTCCGGCGTTATCATGGTCAATAACTACACTCTTTCTGTCGATAAATTCCCGCGTATTTTTCTATACTAGTTGTTTCAGCCTCATCAACTGTTAGCAGTAAAGATACGAATTGATGGTTTTGCCCGCCGGTAAAAGCTCATAATGAATAACGCCCTTCCAATACACATAGCATGAACTTATTGCAAGTTATTTCGGGTTTCGCTATAATCTGTGGACTTTGCATGCATTTTGACAATGATCTTTTCCGCACGTTCTTGTCGTAGGTAATCCATTTTTATCACGAATGATCAACCTTTTCAAAAAACGGTTGGGTTTCATTACGTTTAAATAGTGAATACGATTACATGTCTCATTAGATTTCTTTCTGTGAGCTTATGTGGGATCCAAGTATCAAACTTTTTTTGTGTTTCCATCTTTCTACTATCGGATCAAAATTGTTTTGTGGTAAATCGCCAGCTCTTCAGTTATGTTGTAAAAACTAATATGCCGATCTTGCTCTACTTTTTTCCAAAATGGCATCGACTTTATCCGTAACAGGTTCGATCAGAGCGAGGTTCATTTTTGATATCAAAATTACCGAACTGAAAACACTTGAACTAATTTATACTACTTTTACCGAACTACATTATGTTCTTAAACGTCACAATTTTTTTTTATGAATTGCATTCCATTTTTCTTTTTTTTGTAATAAAACTACAAAATGTATCAAGTTTCTACGTATATTTAGAAAAATAACGGGTTACCGTTTTGACCTATTATTATTTTTATTTAAATGTCGTCCATTTAACGGTATGAAAACTAACCGGATACAAAGAGCACAACCAAAGAGATTTTACTGCAACTTTTTGTTTATAAGATTCCAAAAAAAAAACTCTTCCTCTGATCTTATACATACATGCTAGTGTAATAACATACATATATATTATAATATAATACTGTGCATGTACTTGAATAGTATTATTTGAAAACATTATACACTTCTATAATTACTTTTATATAGTAATTATTATATATATGTGAATGAACAACGCACGTGACATAAAATATGTTATTACAAGCGAATAAAATCGAGGTATGCACAATTGATATGGTGAATGATTTGAATCGAGTTCATAAGCGAGAGCGGATTTGTGACCGGAATCAAGAGCGGGACAGGCATCGCTATCAAAATGGGTAGCGGTAGTCGATGTCGAGAGTGAGAGTGGGATCAGGATGAAGAGCAGGACAGGCGTCGATATCGAGAACAGGACAGATATTAGATTTGCAAATGACGGGGGAATATCGGAATAGACAGTGGTACAGGGGTTGAAATCGAGACCGGAACCGGTATCGGAATCAAAAATGAAAGATCTCTCGATATAAAAGATAAATGAATCTGTTCGTGTGGACGAAGCCGCGGTCGTAACCTAATTGCAACATAACATTTTATGAAGTAATTTTTATGAAGCAATTAGTATTATCTAAATGACGTAAGCATGGCGCTCGGTGTAGTTCTCAGCGGTTATATTTCAATTTATTCCAGTCGGTGACAAAGTTCGAAGTCCTCACAGCGTAGTTAAAGGATTAGACCTAGGTTTTCTGTGGCAAATCGGCGTAGCTCGGCCTATCGGTTTTGGTCTGGCGGTTGGCGCCTCGAAGGCGAGCGCCGGCGGCCGACCGGAACGACACTCGATACGCCGGACCACCGCTTCTCCGTGCTACGGCTGACTTTTCTGGCTCTCGCCTACTATTATCTAAGAAAAATGCAGGATTAAGCTTTAGTTTTTTTTTGTGGAATTATTTTCAGATATATATTCAAAAGAACCGTATTAAAGTCCAAAACAGACGAAATTTCTTCCTGTGGCCGAGAATGAAACGTTGTATCGTTCATTTTTGGTCACAGGAGGAAACTCATAAACCGTTACTCACGGTTAATGACTAAACTTAAAATGTATGAGTAAAAAATATAATAAACAGATGTTTGTGTCTGACAACAGAGAAACAATGGAAGGCCAAATAAGAAAAATTCTTAACTGTAAGAAAGAATCCGAGTGTATTAAAAAATATTAACTTAAAAATAAAGAATATTTCATATTTTCTAGTTTTTATTAATCATATAAATTCTATTATCGGTCCACGTATTTAGAATATTTTAGAGATTTATTACATCAAATTACTTTTAAACATATATTGTATATATTTTGGTGCTCAACTCTTAAAGCCCTTCATTTTGATACCCCCTCTCAATAGCTTTGGAGAAAACTATGTTTTTTTTTAATCTCCCAATTTGACGAAAAATATGCCATTTTGGTTTTTATCATATTTATATATATTTAGCGTATTGAAAATTTTCGTAGAAAGAAAAATGGTCGTCTAGCATAACTCGGAGTCGTTACGTCCGATGGGGTTATGACCTATGGCAAAATTTTTAGTACGTTTGATTCGCGTCGAACGCTGCAAACACTGAGATCGTCGTATCAATAGCCGCGGAGCTGTTTCCATACAAATGATTATTAGATTTTTTCAATATAACTCTGACACCGTACGAACGATTAACCTACCAAAAATGGTTAAAATTAGTTCAAAATATAACCCATCGATTTATGTAAAAATTTCGAAGACCGTGTAAGACGTTCGGGAGATATAGCGGATCGAACATTGTCATAAAAAAAAATTGGTCGTCTAGCATAACTCATAATTTTGACACATCCTATGTTCTAAAAAGAATCTAATGACACCTTATGTGTTAAAATTCATGTAACAACTTAGCCATGTACAGCGGTCAAAAATAGACACATATCCATACATATATATTACGTGAGAAAAACATTATTCTCGTCTTTTCGACAATAGAGTAAAAACAATTCCTTTTTTACATTTCCATCATTGCTGAATTACAATTCTGAAGTAATTAACTATATTTATAGCTATGGTAAAAGATTTTTTTCTATTGAATTGTTTTTTAACAGTAAAAATTACATGTAATTTTTTTATCTTATCATATCAAATCCATTCTAAGTTCACTTCCGATCTCACTTTTAATTAAGACCGTGATTTCGGATTTGTAATATCAATATGGATCAATATGTCTTTAGGTATACTGTGCTGCTTTCAGAGTAAGAAGACCTTCCTTTATTGTAAACTAACGCTACGACAGGCTCGCCCTTTGCCAAAAACGAGTATGATTAATGGTTAAACCGATCGATGGGCACTCGGAACGAAGCTTTTCATTTTGGAAGCGTACGCGCATACATGTCACCCGACTGGACTTGTAGAGGTCGTCGCGACTAGCGAGAACCGCGGAGAAGAGGTAAATTAGCGTTACGAAATATCACATCCTATATAATATTGTCTAAGGTAACTCAGAGATAAACTATTAGTTTGACGTGGAGTGTAGTGTCCTACAACCCGCGCACACCGCGGCACTGCATATAAAAATACGAGCGCGTTTGCCATTTTTTTAAAGGTCGTATGAAACAAAACAGTTTGTTTTCTTTTCAAATATAACTAGGATTCATTTTAAAAAATCCAACTGGTGTTTTGATGTGTTTGTATGGATTAATTCAAAACTATGTAGAAAATTGGGAAGTTTCAATTCGTCCCTTTTCAGACGAAAATGTAAATCTCTGTTTCAAAAGGGAATACCTTTTATAGTCTTTTCTCTGTTATAAAAGTTAAGAAATTGTATAAGGACAACTAACAAATTAAACTCAATGATATGAAGAATCGGATCACCAAAATTCAATTTCACATATTTTTATTTGAAAAAAAATCGAAATCTCTTATACCATAATTTTCAATTCGTCACCTTAGACGATAGCAAAGATTTTTTTTTGTTTTAATTTTTTTTATGATAACGCTAAAGGTCGTTAATAGCTATTGAACAAAAAAAGCTATAAAACATATCATGTAGGAGGCCATCCCTAAAACTTCCCGCTATGATATTTGTTGGTGTGCCTTGAGCTCCTCGGCTTCAGAAATATAGTCGTCTCAAAGCTCAGAGACTTATCTCTAGGTTTTTCAAGCTCATAAATTCGACAAGACAGTTGACCTTATAGGCTGTTTTTAAAACTTTTTGTTAGTTTTACTTTCGAGCTGAAAGTCTTCTAAAGTATGCTTAGCAGTAATTTATCTATATCTTAGAAGAATTTTTCCGATAATTATTCTCCAATAATATTCATTGAAGAAATCAACCGATTTTGATGCATTTAGCAATGATCAACGTTGCTTTTAAAAGAGAATAATTAAATATATTTGTCGGTAGAGTAGTTCACAAAATATTACAAAGAAACCCTTTTCCATAAATTTTTCTCCAAAGATATCCCTTAAACAAATCTATCAAGTTTTATGTAATTTGCGGCATTTCTGTAACTGTTTAGGGAAAACAGCTGATTAAATATTAATATTGATCACTAGATTAGTCCAAAAGTTATTTCAAACAAACATTTTTCTGATAACTTTATTTTTGAGGTTCCTCAAAATCTAGACGCACACACTGAGACATACAGACACAAAGGCACATAAACACATAGACATAAAGGCATATACATAAACAGATACTCGGAAAATGGACGAAATAGATTCCCAGGACCCTAAAACGTCAAAATATGGTGAAAATTCGATTTTTGAAAATCGAGATGATGACAGTAATTTTCCAATTTCAAGAAAAATTTTCAATTTTTCGAGCGGTCAGTTAAAAAAAAAGAAGAACAAATAGAGTAACTAATGGTCTATTTTATCTTTACCTATTTATATGATATATAAGTACCGGTAGGTAACCAGCGAGCTCTAAGAGATTGTCGAGAATTAAAATGAAAATGAAAGGAACTCTTTAGTTTAATTTTAGTGTGTTTTAACTATTTTTTTAATTGATTTTTAATAATTTTATTCACTTTTATATTTTTATAACTTAATTTAATAATAATCAATCTTTAACTGTCAACCACATTTATGTAACTATACGAGTTTATATTAATACCATAAATGCGAAAATGTCTGTATGTGACAGTCTGTTAGTAGTGTTTTCATGGCTGAGTCGCTGTACTAATTTCGATGTTATTTGGCACTGAGATAGCTCGACACCAGGCCACAGACATACATGTGTTTTTTATATATTAGGTTGAGTAGCT
Organism: Eumeta japonica; assembly: GCA_005406025.1. Classification (NCBI taxonomy): domain Eukaryota; kingdom Metazoa; phylum Arthropoda; class Insecta; order Lepidoptera; family Psychidae; genus Eumeta; species Eumeta japonica. The sequence continues at coordinate 309,951 of BGZK01000055.1, read as the reverse complement.
TAGACCATAAGCCCTTCGTGCTGGTCTAGTGGGGTCGGCGGCTGCTAACGACCGTCGTCAGCGATGAGATGGCAACCTCCGGGACCGCTTAAAGTGTTCTTCTAATTCGAATACAACGCTCTTAACCATTGAGCCACAACCATTTATATGTTCTGTTCGTCCGTACGTTATTTTCATAGCGAACAGTTTAACTGATTTTGATGAAGTTTAGTGTACTAATAGGACACACCAATTTGTAATATATAAGCTAGTATCTGTTTCCCTCTGTTTATTTGTATGTCTAATTGCAACTACAATAAACAATTTCAATAAAATTTATAAGAAGCTGATACAATTCATTGTTACATAAAATATAGGTTACTGTTTATTTTTTGTATGTTATCTGTCTGAGTTACGTTTAACTAGAACATTAAAAAGTCATTAATTTTGTTTCATTTTATCAACCATGCTTATTGTTTCCATTGCTTTAAAAAAGAAAGTTGCACAGAGTGGGCGATGAGAATAGAGAAGAAGGAGGGAGAGGAAGATATAATGTAAGAGGGTGAGGTAGAGCGAAAGCGAAAGTAAGAAAGAATGTCAACTGTACGGTACTATATGATTAATAGTAATGGTTTAATAATAAGAGAGAGAGTCATAGTAAATCAAAACGAACGGTAGAGTTTTTACACTGCGTCTTTTGTCAATATTGCATCCTATTATGTATGATATTATAAATGTCATACCTTGTGGCTATGTTTGGTTGTTTGTAACACCATAAACGGTAGCGTAAACGACTGGACAAATAAAGATATACAGATTTAATATTTCCTGGCTTAAACTTATGATATTTCATGTCTTCACGTAATGCGTTTTTTGTGCAATCATTTACAAGAAATTGGAATCGATATTGAAAGTGAGATCGATATTGGAATCGATAGCGATAGCGCGATCGGAAAAGAGAGGGCCAGAGCGTGGGGTAGGGCACTAGACCACCAGATCACCACTCGTGACTAGCTGTGAAATAACAAATAAATGAATGATCTATCATGCTAAATGGAATTACTCCTGAAAATTTTAACACAATAAATTAACTGTAACCAAATTTCACTATAAATACTCGTATTATCATATAGATATACCGAAGAGAAAATATTCCTTATTCTTTTAATTGTACAAACTAATTAGCATCCACCATAACACAAGCACAAGTTGGTCAGCGTGACCGTAAATAACTTATGGTTTGTCGTTATTGGGTCATTGTTTGTCAACCTTCATTCTCATTAGTTTTTTCACGTTCGTTCACGTTTGTATTGCTTAAAGCGCAATTTTTTAAAATTTCCTTAGCTGTCAATATTTTGAAATCCTAAAAATGATGTCAATAAATTTTAAAGTAACGGACTGAAGGATTCCAAAATCTCATTAGCTTTAAATCTTGCCGAACCAAAAGAAAAACACGACGTGAAACAAACCTCGTTTGTCAACCCTGTAATGTGTCGATGTGTCATATGCCATAAACATAATTTAAAATGTCCTTCATTATATTTTTCTATTCCAAACGTATGAAAATTATTTTCAGCTCAAAGGGCCTATATAACATCGGTGTCCAGTCAAAAATTTTGAAATTCTGTATCTAGAGAATAACGGATGGTTTTGGCGCTGGCTCGCAAAGTCAACCGCTTTTCGTGTCTTTTAATTTTTCCCTGAATACCTAATTTGTTTCGAAACAATATGCTAGTGGATTGCATGTCGCATGCGAGATGAGCATTCGTATACTTCCAAATTATTTGTGTTCAAATGTTTATAAAGGAGACTGGGATTATTTCAAAACATATGTAACATTAGTTGGTTTCATTTTTGAATACTCAATTATTAATCATCTACGTACGGGTATAAACAATGTATTTACTTTAATAGGCAAATCTAGTAATTTATGCAATAAACACAATTATGATATTAAATACAGGATTTGATAATAATCAATATAGAGATTTTATAAATGTAAAAAGTATAGCAACAATTCATAAAGGTAAATTCACGTCTATTTATACAAGGGGTAGTCTGAGACCATATTTTGTCACCGCTTGCAATCATTGCATATGATTTTGGCTTCAGTGATAATTACCAATAATATAACAGAGAAATACGTCAAAATTGGGTACCTAAAGTTCGACCTTTCTTTATTATGTAACCAATTCGGTTTGCATAAGGAAATCGCAAGACGCTCGAAATGGAAAACAATTAAATACCTCTTAGGTAGATAATCTTATATAAAGCGAGAGAGCGCTCTCAGTTTTTGTCATATTTGTTAAGATAATTTGCTTGATTTTTGAGTAATTTAAAACATAGGTACAGTGTTGAAAATGAGATTAAACTGGTCTTTACAAATTTATGTATGTGTAAAAAAAAAACGTTTATTAGTCTGTTTTGTGTAGATTAAAGCACCATAGTATTAAATTAGAACACGTAATACGAAACTCATTATGAGACCAATTTGTTCTCACGTGTACACCCATGAAAAGTTAACTCCGCGTGCGAGGCAGTCTAGCAACAGACACATTGTCGTTTGTACAAATGAAAATCTCACGCCCCAATACGTTTATAGACATTAAAATTCACGAGTTTCATGCTATCCGGCGTCCAAGATGGCGGTGAGTATCACAATACCAGCTCGGTGCCCCTTCCCCCTCGCGCCCACCCACGATGACGTTTCCGAACGTGATACCGCTTGTTGGTCGCTCACTTGTGATACGTTTGAACTGTACTATGCTCATGTTCATAATTCAGGGAATCGATGTCGTCACCGATTTAAACTAATGATCATCTTTCTTTGCTACACTTTGCCGTGTTGAATTATTATTTTTTTTATAATCAGGCCATTTATTATTTTCAATATGAGAATAAATTTACGAATTTCACTTTAGTGACTTTCCCCATATTAAATGTGATGTAATTCGTACGGAGATTGAACTATATCAGTGAATAACGTATAATTATTGCCGTGCGAGTCGACGCTAGTGTTTCGTACGTTGCGTATAAAAATAAATAAACAAGATTAAATGCATAAATCATAACGTTGGTTCGAAATAAAAATTGTGTCTTGTTTATTCTGAATTGGCGTCTATTAGATCCCTGAGGCGACGTGGTTTTAGGTATTGAATCAAATAATTTTGATGCAACACTTTCATTTAAATCTGTGACCGGATATCGTTTTAAATTTTATTTGGATTTTAGACTCTTGTTACTATATCGCAGATAGTGGCTTACCCAGGTACAATCACTTTATTTCAGATTGACTGGTTTACACTTTGTGTTACTTTAACGGTTTTAAGTGAATTTTTGATATTGTCTTGACCGTGTTTGTTAGGACAAATTTCACTGTGTGAGTTGATTTATTTTGTAATTTCTTTATGCATATTTTTACACTGGTGATACTACTTTAGAGAACATATACATTAAGTAGCCGTCGCCCGTCCGCTCGCTGGGCGTTATGGGGTTATGAAAATCAATCAAAAATTGACGAAGAGTGTGTGAAATAAAAAACAAATAACCTTGAACCATGGTACATACGATTCTGCATCGAATAGTTAAAGTCCTATGCTAAAACGTTCAGTAGTTTCTAACTGATGTCCGGATACACAAAAAACTGTTTATATCATATATGCAAATTAACCGTTCCCTGTCCGCTTTGTTGAGCGTAAATTAAAACTTAACAGTGACGCCTTTGGTCTCAACCCAGCTCTATATTTTGATTCTGGTCCCGCCATCTACTCTAATGCCGATCTCGATCCCAATCTTAGTCCTTTTTTGGATATCGCTGCTATTTTTCTGGTTTTCTATTTTTTTAAGAAGATATCTCGTCTCGTATTTTATAAGAATTCCTTCTATACAGAATTTGATTGCAACCCTTACTGCTATTTCAGAGTTTAGCCCAAACAATAAATAGACAGACACTTTATCGGTACGATACATACTCTTTCATTTGCGCAATCACATGTTTTTACTGTATATCAGTTTATATCAAGATGGGTCGAATGGTTTTTAAGTCATAAAAGAACATATCATTTAAAAAATTATAGAACTGGTGCTAATGAGTCATATGGAATACCACAAAATTTGATAAAAAAAAATGAATGTGCATACATAACGTACAGATTTATAGACTAGTGAAAATGTGAAATAATTATTCGTTGAATTCATAAAAAAATAAACATTCCTTCTGTGAAAAGGTATTTCTGAAGGATGGTTGGTGTAGATACAAGATTGTAGTCGAAAATAAACTATGCATTTCTTTTATTGTGAAATGATTATTTGAAGTTCCCTGTTCTCTGTCATGCCCTACATATTATTGAAAGGTAAGATGCTAAGGAATAGATAAATTTTTCGGATCCTATTTTTGTTATTTCTCTGTAAATGCTTGTTGGTAAAAATTTCAGTTTTAAAACTTTAATTCGATTTTGTTGATCAACTTAAACTCCAACAGTCAGAATTTAACTTCGAAACCAGACAACTGCGATCCTCGTCGTCAGTTATCGATTCCTATCTTTGTGCCGAATTCCAACTTTCTACGTGAAATAATAGCAAGACAATTTATGTATGTATGTCAAATACAGAGAAATGATAGGTTAGCGGTTATTACGGCCGTCAGAAATTCGGACGACGCGAATTCAACTCCACAGGTGTGCGGAGCTAAGTGTTTTTATAAGTCATCTATTAATATCAATATAGTTATCAATAGTAAAACAAAAAACTATCGAAAAATCTGCATGCCGCATTAGTTTCACTAGAGTCCTCGGCGATACCTGAAATACCTACATTCGGTCAGCGAGACTATTGTTTAACGCACATTTTTTAGGGAAGCCCTATGCGCTTCAGTACAGTATAACATTTACTGTAAAAGCTGAGATTTCGTATATTTTGAGAGAAAATCGGTCAACACCAACTAATGAACATTCACACGCGCAGATAGCTGCCGTAGTGATTCCGTAAGGGCGTGTCCATATCGTCTATACACTCGTTATTTCACGAATTCTAGGCGTATGCAATCTACTTTTAAAGTATTGTATCTAAATATAAAAACTATTCAACAGTTCTTCCATTTATTGCAAGTTATGAATAATTCTTTACAATTCATCATTTTTTACAAGCATTTCGGAGTAAGATTTTCTTCTATAAGGTTATCTTCTATGCTTACCCAGGCGAACGTGACTATTAACGACAGTTGTCCGCAATATTAGGAACAGGCTCAAGGTGTGCTGCGAAACACAGAGTAAGAGGTTTTAATTTAATCTATATTAATATAAATCATCGATCATTCCTTTCGTTGTCTAGAAACGCAAATTGTTTTCTTCTGAATTAAAAGCTCAACGCCGGATACCCGGCCACCGCCGCTCTCGGCAGTGCGTCATTATGCTCATACAAGTACAAGAACTTGACAAGACTCGTGACTTACGTTCACTTCTCCGCCGTGATGCAATCACAGCGGCGCTCTAATTTACTTCACAACCACTAAACTGTCAAAATATGAACGCACGAGCGACCACTGCACTCGCTACGGCTTATGTAAGATATTCCGTTTTGCATGGACTGAAATCTTTAGCTTTATTTTAGAGCCTTTGATTTCATACGAATTTAGAAAGGACATAAATCACTGAACTGCTAGCCTTTATTTTAATTTATTCTATGTAGATTTGAGGTCACACTTATGTCATTCCTTTTGACGTGACAACGTCTTAAATGCGGCTTCAGAAAGTGTAACACGTAACGATGATCATGCGATGATCGGTCTGCCGCGGCGCCTTGCAAATTGTTATTGTATGTATATTGTATATTACAATTTTGTTAATATGAAATTCAGTGCGAGATTCATTCTTTGTATAAATAAATGCTATTATTTCAACTATACGAATGAATATTCACATTAAAATGATTTTACCATTCAAAGTCGTTGTCACGTAAACTTTCGCCGTATACCGACTTTACAGGCTTTTTTCTTAGAAATTTAATTACAAGTATCAAAGTGCAGTTTTCATTTAGCTATAATAACATGACAGGCTATCAAATTGAATTACCGAATAACAAAAATTAAACCGCTATATCTATCAAACGTACTCGGTCGTTAACGATATCTTACAACGCTCGTTTAGTTCCTCGTCTGAGGCGTCGCCTATGTATAAACCGGTAATGTAACGTAAAGTGAACGAATATCGTAATAAAGGCTTTCCGCCGTGAGATATCGACCGTCTAGCGGCAGTCTAGCCGCCCGACACGGAGTCAACGGCAGGCCTACTTACGAACGGTCACTAGTTTTTGTCGCTGTCTCGAATATCTGTAACCGAGAGTGATGCTCTCTGGTTACTGTGTCTCGTATTTATTTATGGTATTCGATTTCTGGAAAAATTGATAACGTTTATTGTCTAACTTTTGTTTCAATTGACGCACGTTTCTTTATTTTTAAACGTGGGTTTTTGACGCGCGTGCGCGTGTGTGACCTGATGTCTTTCCTTTCGCCACAATAAACTGTATTTTATTATTACTGTATAAACATAAAGGTTTTCTTGGTCAGTTTTCAAATTTATGTAATCCAATTATTACTAGTAATTATTGCTCATTGCCGTCAATATCCAAAATGTTTCAATAAATGGGATAACCTAAAACATATTACTTTCAATGTTTCCATATCTACATTTATCTGTAACACGATTTAGCTGTTATTGTATTTTACTGTTAATTTTACTTTCGCGTGGTTACGTTAGGATTTTTTTTCTCACTTTTTTCAGCACCGTAACTTCTTCATCCTCTATTACTTCCACTTTGCACACTTGTATTAATTTGTAAAAAGCATTCTTACTAAAGTTCTCGCTTGTTTTCATATCTTTAAAGATCACGGCCCGACCAGAAATCCACCATATGTGATCGTGGATTGGATTATTCTCCTCTTCGTCTCATATTTCTACGTATAATTGGAATGACGTCCGATTAAAGTGTGATTAACATTAAAATTCTAACTGGTTAGAATCAAAACAGCAAATATTTTTCAATAATCATGAAGATGTTCAAGGAAAACTCCCTTTTTTTTTTTAGTTTTTTATTAACTCACAAACTGGTGTATACATTTACTATTTCGACCAATACACAAACACTTTGGGTTGCTCGTTGCGTTGAGAAGAGTTATGATCTGTATAACGTATTGTGTTACATGTCCATCTTTTCTTTGACAGAATATATAATCTATTAATGATTCAACACATGATGCGTCGTTTGACTCATGTCAATCATCCAATTGTTGTTTGCTAGATACGTATTCAATACCGCATCCATAACACGTTCCCTGTATTCACAGATTATAGGGAAAACTTGTCTATTTTATCGTTTGAGGTTTCATTCGACATAACTATTATTAACAGTCTGACACTACATTGGCTATTTTCAAGAAAATACAATGTGCATCAGTACTCCCATAGCTATCAGTATTTTGTTTATGTCTGTGGATTAACGAACGAACTAAGTATAAACTTTTATTCCGACATTTTTTACGGGGTCAAAATAAATATATGTTCCAAATTAACATCGAAGTATATTGTAAAAACAATCACCTATACATTTATAAGATTCCATAGTATTTCATTGCTTAGTCGTAGAGCCGTGAAGATATTTAACAATGACCTGATATCGCAGATGGTAATCACGGCAAGTGACCATCACTACACGCTTCGCTGGGTTAGTTGTAATTATATTCAAATGCGTTTTCGTTCGAGTTTTATTATTGGTTATTATTCATTTAGATCAGGCGGATCATATCTAAAAATTACTTTAAACGGGCTGGGATCGGAAAGATACTTGTCGATGTATCGAAAATATACATCTAGATTTGCGATACATGAAAAGATTTTATTGTGGAAGAGCCATGCTGAGGCCAACTTGGTTGCAGCACAAAAATGGTCCTGCTCGATCAGTGAAATACCATTGATGAAATACAAGTGAATGCGGACGTAAAGTAGCAGCTTCCGCTGTTGCGTTTCGACCAGTGAGCGAGAGTTTCGGTTTCTCACTCGCTTTTTCCCTTTTATTAGTCCGATCCCCCTTCATTACATATCCTATTCCCTCCCAAGAGGCCGACAATTCACTGGTGAGTCTTCTGGGGTTGCTACTGTCCATGGGTGGCGGTGACCATTTACTCCGTGATGGCTGCCTGCTCGTTTGTTCCTAGAATATGCTATAGAAAAAAGTCTACCGATAAAGAAATAATGTCGCGAATCTCACCGAAAAAAAGTAGAATTATTTTTGCGAGGAAATCGACATGTATAAAGTAGTGCAGAGAAAGGTTCGCCTTGCGAAAGCAAACAAATATCTGGGGTAATGTTGTTTGTCCCGGTGAAGGGTCCTCATAAAGGGTCTCGGCCTATAGACGATTAATAATCCCTCCTCTCCCGCCCCCTTCATTTCATTTGGCAGTGTTTTCACGTCGTAATATCTTTCGAGAATTCACGTTTGTTGTCATATTTGCAACATTGTCCATTAGCATTAGAGTAGTATTGTTCCGGATGCACATAAATTATTACTGTCCCATATTTATTACGTGTTTGAAATGAAAGAAACTCGAAGGAAAAAAACTATTTGTGTAGTGAATATTTGAAGTAATATTTGAGATCAAAAAATGAAATGGACTCGTATAAAAAAAATCTCTTGATTTTAAACGACTTCACAAAAAAAGAAGGAAGTTTTTACTTCAGTTGTATTTCGAAAACTCTTCCTTTATTTGATTAGGATATATTCCCAGATTAGTCCTATTTTTCCAAAATTCATTACTGATGATGAGGTCCACAAGGAATAGAGGAGCATCCTCAAATATTATAGGTATACATATAACGGTTTTGTTTTAGGTTTTAAGTTCAGTATTTGTTTTTAGAAATTTTCTTATACTGACGTACAACTGATGAAAGAAATCACAGTTAAGTATTTCACGGGTGGTGATGAAACATCTCGATTACGATAGTTAACTACGACAGAGTAAATTTTTGCTTGAAAGATTATACTTTTAAAAAATTAAAAAACTCCTTAAGAAACCTATTTAAATATTTTTAAAGAGACTTCAAAAGCAACTAATTATTTGTTTTTGGAGTCGGTTATAGCTATTGTATGTTTGCAGCTAAAGCAGAGCAAAAGAACATACAATCTATAAATATAATATGAAACGTTAAATATTCAGTCAAAAAGGAGGTCTTCTTCTAACGAGGCAACTGTGTAACGAGACAACTGTCTTCTAACCTCCCTTCGATATTGTTGTTACCAACATTGAATCGACATAAGTAAAAAATTCGTTCTATGCTTATGCCAGCGAAGTCGTGAGCAAAAGGTAGAATCTTTATAAATTGTAATATGTGTTTTATTCTGATATATAAGCTATATTACGGTAGTCTGCTCCGAATACGTCCCTTGTTTTTACGTGATTGATAAAAAACATCCAAACATTCAAACTTTCACATTTTTAATATTAGTTAGGTTCGAGCAAGTAGTATTGCGTTAAATCCAAGTATATGTCTCGGTCTCAAATTACGGCGGTTGTGTTATTTAAAATTTGTTTAATATATTTTAATGGAAATTTTAATTTTAATGGAAAGGCTGTGGATGCATCGATCTGTCAGATTCTCTCAAAGGAACGCCAAAGTAAATATTGTTGCTTTACAAAATCTAATAAAAATTGTGGAGAACGAATATTCCTTCACGGAAAAGTGGTTTTGAAATGAAACGCCATCGTCGTCGTCCATTCATACATGTACACTGGCTTCACCCTCTTCGGTTTTTTTTTTGTTTTCTCCTTGCGGGCGAGGGGGATAAAAAACCTAATGAGCTGCGACGCACCCGCGTGCGTGGGGTGTGTCCGACTTACACGGACCAAAAAACCCCCGAAGCAACATATTGGTTGGAGGTTGTCGTCGGTGTTGAGGACTTCGTCTATCGCGGCCGATCGGCATGGGATGCCGTCGGCGCGTGATTGTCCTATGGCTGCTAAAGTGGACAACTCGGTATAGGAAATCCCGTGAAGATTCAGCACAGGCTGAATCCCCTAGCGGGGTGCTGGAAGCGCGGGGAGAGCATCGGGTGGGTGACCGTTTAAGGTCGTAATGTAGGGGTGTATGCGCTTAGACTTCTGACATATTTTTATTGATTTCTTTCTATTAGTCTTTCAAACTTAGAGGTGAGCTCGTCGGGCGGATCTGAAAGAAGATTCCGTGACCTTCGGATGAAATGGTGTGGAGGAGGTGCCTTGTATGATACGGCTAACTGTAATAATGGGTTCGGGTGATTTGCAGTTATGTCGAAGATTTTTTTCAACATATCTTGCATGTATTTGGAGATTGTAGGGAGTTCTAAATCCCTATGAAGTATGTCATTCCGGACGTTCGTTCTTTTTAGTGTTCCTAAAAAATACTAAGGACCCTTATACTTTTTCAATAAAATTTTGTATAAACATAATTGAAGAAGGATATACGATACATTTATTAGAATTCTGTGAGAATTACTAAGAATCTTAATAGTCTAAAAGATTTCATAAAAATTTACTGCAAGATAGTTGGGTGCCAATAAAAGTACATACGATACCTTTTTTAGGTTCTGTGAGAATTACTAAGAACTCTCATAGCATAATCGCTTTCAATAAAATTTAATATGAAAATAACTGGGAATCAGTAAAAATATACAAAATTGACATTTTAAGGTTCCCTGAGAATTACTAAGAACACTTTCAGTTTGACTAATTTACGCGTGTTTGTGTTCTGTGAGATTAATAAAAACCCTTTTAACTTAACTGATTTCAAAGAAATTTAGCATGGAGATAACATAAACCAAGAATAAGTATGTAACTTATATTTTTTTATGGTCCGTGAGTTCTATAAAAATTATTGAAAAACATTGTAATTCTACGGATTTTTCGAGTATTTTTAGTTTTCTCTTATTAATTTAGTTGGTCGTTTGCATTTCTATAGGAATTATTAAAAACCGGTATTGTTCACTTTATTTAGAAACGAAACAAGATTATAATAAATAAGGAGCGAGGGTGCGAGCGGAGGAGCTTTACTAGCGGTTCGGGAGCGATCCCTAAAGCTGCGAGGCGATGTCTACTAGTAAACCTGTTGAAGAAGACGGTGCTGTGGGTAAAAGTTCAAAAGAATAACAGTTGCATTTGGTGCGTGTTAGCTATATTTTTATGACTAAATAATTGTGCAATTTCATGAAATTTTCCCGTGCCATAGCTTAAAATCCAATAACAAAAACTTCAAAAAGGTCAAAATCGGAATAAGTGCGAGAAGTTTAGTCGTCGCGTGCGAAGCTGCGCATTTGTAAAACTAAGTCGATTCTAAAAATAATTTTAGATATAGAAAGATAACACCAACGCAGAGTAATGCAGTTCAGTTATAGTTGGCTTTGATATTAAAATTTGTCCAAATAGAAACTCTGACCATCTGTTGTAATATCGGAATAGAAAACTGCATCGGTAGTAGAATCGAGAATAGGACCAGGTTCGGAATTTATAACATGACCGATATAGGAATCAGAAGTAGTACCGTGATCGAAATCGGAACTGCAACCAGGATTGAGGTTAATGGCAAGACGACCGACGTAAAAGATGAGCTAATCTATTTTATTTCTACGCAGGCAAAAATGCGGACATGCACTACACGGGCACGCTACTTAATGGTAAAGTTAGAGCGAGGTGTACAAGGCCAGCTGGTATAGATATAAAACGAATCCATTTTTATTCCATTAAGTAATCCTGTATTGTATTCAACTGAATTTTAAATGATTATTTTCAGGTCATTCATTAATGAAGAAAATTATGTATAATTAATATACCTGTTGTTAATCTCTTAATGTACGTAGACAGTCAGATAGGCTTAATTCAAACAGCGGAAGGGCTAGGTGCACGTGCCGGTGTACGCCGTACCGGGCCGGAGGCGCGTCAGCTAACAGGCTTGTCCTGTCCGTGAGGTCGCCTCTAACGACCGGCGCGGCGGCCGGCGGCCGGCGGCTATGGCATTGCGAAGATTGACGCTGAAAATGCGGGTAACGTACGGTCTGCAGAAAAATTAAACACTTAATATATACTTCGGCTCTTACGCATTCATGCAAACGAATTATGTGGATATATATGTATGCTTACCTTCATAGGATGTTTTATGGATAAAAGAATGAAATTGCTCTGGTCTATTATGAGAATAAAATACACTTATATGTTTAACGTGTTTAAATATTTAAGCTTTTAGCAGAAAATATAAATGACAATAGTTAATGAGATACAATATCTGTTAATTAGCACATATTGTAGATGTTGCAGAATAATAATTTTGCATTCTGACCGTCCGATCTTAACTCTGTCGGAACTTCCTGCGGGGTGATTTTGTATCGGTACATGAAGATTGATAGTGATGTACCCCCAGGTAAAATTTTCGTCAAAACAATTGTCTGCTAAACGCAGGAAGGATTTTGCGTGTGGGTGGTACGTTAATATCTAAACTAGCTTTCGCCTGCGATTCCACCCGCGGCTACACATAATATATTTCTTCATATTCGACATCGAATCATTTCTCTTTCAATAATGAGTCTGATCTCGATCTTTTTCCCGACTGAAATCTCGTTTGAATGTCCGTCGCGATTCGGGTTTGAGTTTTGATTATAATCCCGGTGCCACTTGCGATTCCAATTCTGGTCATGTTCTGGATTCTAATTTCGATTCGAATTTAATTTGAACTTCGAGAGGGACAATAGTTGGGATCTAGTACGAAAAATCTGAATTCTATCGAATCGCGTTCCACGCAAAGGCTTGCGGTGACAAAGCCGATTCCGCTGTAGGTTTTCCGACTTGTATCTTGCTTTAAGTCTGACACCGGTCCTGCCTTTGATCGTAAAGCCGGTAGCGCACTAGATTTTTTGACCAACAAACCTGCTTTTAATTCCGATCCCACTCGCGCCTTTAGTTATGAAAGTGATCCCACTCTAAGTTATTACGAACTCTACTCCAACTTTAGAAATATAATTTTTTAATTCAAAAGAAAAGCTCAAATACCAACTTTTATGATTCTGACTTCAAAACGAATGAAATCCCTCAATAAGTTTACTTACACTGAAGAACCTATTCCTTTTTTCATAAAAAGACCGCATATAGCAAAATATCTGATTTCACTTAAAATCTAACGGTACATTTACACAAATTTTCAATTCCCTTTTTCATAACTTTTAGGGTGAATTCTTGAAAATTTTGAAATATGCGTTTCTTGTTTTAAAAATAAAAACAAATACAAATTTTCAAGACTCTAAGTTCTTAATTATCACGCAATTCATTAATAGCATTATAATTGAAAATTATTAAACGATTATAATACTTAAACTATGATACTTATTCTCGGGTCGCTCGAATGTTCGTTTGCTCTTTTGTAATCCAAAAAAATAAACTTATTATTTACTTCAAGTTACTTTTCGTTTTTGTTTGTAAAATCACAATCACCGTTCACAAGGATCAACAATACAATACAATCTTTAGTATAACTAGAAAAGCGCGAAAAAGATATATATATATATTTTTTTCTCAGTGTACTAAAATATTAACACGCTATATATATACATAAACCTTAAAATTATATAGTATTGCTATAATCTAAATTGTATAGAGAGTGCCGACCCTCTAGACTGAAGACATTATAGTAATGAAAAGTTTATAATGTGACAAATTGTATTAACAATTATCCATTTAACTATTGGTAGGACTTCATTACTACTTAAATTGTAAAATTAGATAGTAATTATAGCAGTATTAATTGGTATTGAATATGTCTCAGTATATCCTAGTTACTCATTCTATTGCAATGCATTGATTGACTCTTCTGGGGTTGCAAATATTCATGGGCGGCGATGACTTTCTACAATCTGGTGCCACGAAAGCTCGTTGTCTCTGAAAATTTCGATTACAGTAGTAACGCACAGACCCAGCCCACAGAGGAGTCATGACACCCCATGACCCGCCTGGATTCGGCCCTAATACAATAGTAATACAATAAAAATACATACTTGGGAATATGATGGTTACCTTAGCGCATTTGTGTCAGCAAATAAGTTTTACTGGAAACGAGTAATACACAAATTCACTTTATGATACTTATTACAGTTTAATGATATACATTGCTCTAGGAGAGGAAACAATACAGAATTTTATTTATACATAATAATACGTTATACATTTTTTATTTAAAATTTTTTCCGTGAAAGCTGGTGTGTGAATCTTTACATCTCTTCCAGTGTGCCTGATGTGCCAATGTGCCAGAGCGTCTAGCCCATCTGTTTATATTCAAAACAATTTTCATATACGTGTATACACGCAAATATAACGTTCCACACACATTGTTTCAATATGTAGTCAAATATTCAAACTAATTTGAAAAGTGGATATCAGACCATTTAGCCATATTTATGCACCTAGATGAATCAACACGCGCAGGTTAGGTCAATCGAGTTATTGCCAACGACACGCACGCCTCAGGGTCCTCCAGCTTTTCAACAATGCATTCTCTAAAAATGCTCTATTTACACATGTCTAGAAACGAGGGTAGTAACGCGCAGAGGATTGAGTTGGTTCAGGGGAGTCCCAGAAAACAAAAATAAAATCCGCTATTACTTGATTCTAATTAAAAGCCAAGTATCATTGTATTAAAACTAGTAGCGTATACATGTTTCTCTCTTAATGACTGGAATAATAATGTAAATCGCCCATAATAAATGTTGAGCACAAATTTTTTTTTTTTTTAAACTAAGTTTTCTTTTTATACTTTTCCTTAAATCATGGTCAAAAAAGAAATCGATAGTTTTCTAATAATATCCTGCTTGTTGTGAAGTACTTACGGATATTATTACAAACTCATTAAGACTGTAAACAGAAAAGAGAGCATTGTATCATGAAAGTAATGAGCGATCAACTTTGTAGTTTTCAATTAATCCATGAAAACGAGTTTATTGAAGGAAGTTATAATACATAACTATTGACTATAATATAAACATAGAAACAGGTAAAATTGTCTATCCGATATCCGAAGAATTGTGCAACCACAACATATTATATCCGACCACGAGATTTGCAGTAACAACTACGATCTACCGTGTGACCACAAACATGATCTTCGTCAAAAGTGTCTAAGGTTTTAAAAATTCTCTATTGCTACCTTAAGCTAACAATAAATAAAAAATCATTCATAATGAAAGTTATTTCAGTTTGAATGACACGACATTTTTCTTCTATTTGGCTCAATCGATTTTTACGAGAATTCTGCGAGAATATTCATGGAAACATGAAATTCCTTCATTTCAGTAGCGGAGAGAATATTGCCTAACAGTTACTCCTTGGCGAGGATTTTGTAATTATAAACGTGATATAACTATGTAAGCATTTATTTTGTAAATTTGATTACTCGCTACATTGAATAAAACTTGAGAAAAAAAATGTCATTCAAATGTAATCTTATTTTTCAATATTTGTTTTTTGTTACTTGTAAATATCTGTTTTGACAACCTTATGCTCATAAAAATTGAAACGGATTTTTGAAAATAAAATATTGTCGCCATGGAAAAGTTTTGATCGTCAAAACAGCAGGCTTGTGGGTGAATTGCCTGTTGATGTCGGATAATTTTTATCAAGACAGGTCGACACATTATCACGTCTTGACGTTAAAATTTGTAAAATAATAAGCTTTTTTTCGTCAGGCGCGAGTCACACCGTACATGGAATGGAAGAGAAAGAAAATTATTTTGAATGTATTAATGTAAATAGCAAAATATGCATAAGGTTGGGATATCTGTTAATAGATATATAGAAATAGAATGGTGAAAGCTATTATTTTTTACAAATATGAGAAATTATTAATTTTCATTTCATTGCACGTTCGGTATACTTCTGCAGTTTATCTTTTCTTAAAATATTCTGCACGTTCCACCTGTTTAGAACTTTTACTTACTGTCTGACTTAAATAAATACAATAAAACAGTCTATATAAACATTGTTAGTTTATACAAGTCTTGCTAAGTGGTCCAATGGCCTCTCGACTGCTTTGCTTTACGATAGTCAGTCGATGCTATCGATGAGTAACGGTGGTACATAAATTTTTACCATATGGTAATAACACTTTTGGTATGAACAGTACTTTCACTCGACCGGCAAGCGTGTGGCGCAGCGGTTCGCTGGCGTTCATAGGATAACTGACTAAGGTCTAATGGCAATATATTATTATTCTGATGGATTCTCATTTCTGATTCCCAGTAAACATGTTTTATAATGCAATAAAAATCAGGAAAGTATTTTTTGGCTACTTATTTTGTAAGCAAAACAAAGAAGAAATGTTTCAAAGTTTTTCGTATTCCCATTAACCTTTGAGTTGTTATTATAAACGTTTTGAATTTCAAGGATGTAATGTAGATATAATATAACATACCTAAGACATATTATTTTGGTTTTTCAATTGAAATAATAAATTTAAAAAAAAAATAATCGAGCAAGGCGTGTCATACCACGCAAACTATGAGATTTCGGAGTCAATACAGAAAAAAGATCTATTTAAGATAAAATATATTGAGCAGAAAACAATAACTATAATATCGATATCAGAAAGTCAGTTTACTTAAAATATGATTTAATATTTTCAAAGAAGACTACACATTAGATAACTTTTCCCGAAAAAAATAAAGAAATATATATATTTTTTTTTTTTAAAAAAAACCTTTAAATTTCCTTTGTATAGGCCAGATTTCTCTGCGTGTATTGAAGGGTTATTGTTTCATATAATATATATATATATATATATATATATATATACCGATACTAATACGGTCACCATAATAAGCCCTCATATGGACACATACATTAAAATTATTTTGCTCATATTATCACAGAAAGTTTGATGCTCGGGTGGTCGACTTGGGTGGTCGCTCGTGAACTAGTCGATTGAAATCTTAGTAGTACAGTCATAATTTTCACGTTGAGTTTGTGCTTCTATTGTCGTGTCGTCAGAAAATACAAAATATTTTGAACTATGTTACTGTCCTTCCTATTTCTAGACGCTACTCTTATCGTTTTCCAGGCGTGTGTCAACGAAACAATCGCAATGCGTTGCCCTTGCTTCTTTTTGAGAAGAACAGCTTTTCTGGCCGTTACTACATGTTCTGATGTGGGCTCGCACCGAAAATAAGCGGATCAGTCCATGTTCATGATGATATCGGAGATGTCGCATCTAGGGACACGAGTGAGAGAGTGACGGCTCGCAAGCGGGCTGATCCAGTAGGGTGATTTACGACACGAGTTCCGCCCGACACGTGTCCTTCACCGCTTTGCGTTTTCGTGAAGTACCCTCGAACATGTATTCGGGTGCGTAGGTAGTGTGAGGTGATCCACCGAAACATACGAGTTTCTCGAATATCCGGTCAGTGAAATTGTTTCCGTTTCCTCTTCAGGCTTTATCTCCTAGAATCAATGCGATTCTCTGACAACCTTTGAATTGGTGTAATAGAACTGAGAATAGAGGACTAGGTAGATAAAGGCAGACCTTGTCAGCAAGTCAGCAAGGCTTGCATGTTTTCAGTGCGACGCTCTCTTGAACAGCTGCGAAAGGTGAAAAATTTCAGTCTTATAAGCGTAATAATGTCTGATTGAAATGATTGTGGTATACAGACAGACAGACAGGTTTTCTCGTAGTATAAGGGCTCATTATCGCAATATGGAACCCTAAAATAAGCGATTGGAGAAAGCAAATTTTTAATAATGCATACAGACATGATGTTAATAATTTACGCTAGTAGAACTAATTAACATTTTTTTAATCAATGTGATATAGGGTATCGTGCCTCAAAAGAAAAAAAAAGGAACCCTTATAGGATTATTTTATTCTTCGTAAGGCTGTCCGTTTGTCAAGACCCTTTTTCTCAGAAATCCATGAAGGTATCGAGCTGAAATTAATATCGAATATTTGACTTGATTGACGAATACAGACTTAAGTCTACAATCCCTTGGAGCAATAAAAAATTAAAGTTTTAAGTCAACGAAATCAAAAGATGTAGCCATTTATGCTCCGTTTTTACCTCATATTTAGACAAAAGAACTATTACATGCCTACAAGTTTGTACGGAACCCTCGCTGCGCAAGTTCATCTCGCACTTGACCGGCTTTTTTTTTAATTCTAAATCTTTTAACTTTATGTGAGCTATGTATACATAACTATCTTGGAAACAGTTCTAACGATTTTGATGAAAATTTGTATTTGAATAATGTTTTGCTTTTCAAGTTTATCTATATCTGTCTACTCTGAAAAAACGTCAAAAATTTTCTAAATATTATTTTATTTGCCTTAATATTCTAGTATTTTGAAGTAATTACATTGTTGTTTGGTCTTTTGTTTTCAACAGTTAATATGGTATGAGATAGATAGAGGTGTCACTGTATGAGATGAACTACAGATGAAACTTGATAAACACAATAAATAAACGAATTTTGCAATTATATAGTGTTCTATTTAGAAACATTGGAAAAACCAAAAATGCATGCCTCATTATGCTGGTTTAATTTTCGATAAGAAATAAATCTTATTTTTTATTTATAAAATGAAACCGACAACAAAAAAAATATTTTGAATAACTTATAAGAAAACAACTCATAGTGATATCTGCAAGTACAAGCATAAATGATACTACCATACTTCTACCTATTTAGTAAGCTTAGTGGTGCCACCACTCTTAACTCAAAAATAATATTTATTGATTATAAATAAAGGACTCCGAATTAGACAGCCACTTTCAATAGGAAACCACTTACTGTAATTCAGAAGCTAATAAAAAAAGGCGAGATTAAAGATTTTTTTCACAAGTTATCGTGTTTTTGAGTTTCATGCAACGTACAACTTGATTGAGAAGAGAGTTTTCTAAACTATTTTGATGTTTATTTTTGGTTTCTATTACATTAAATCATTTCTTGAAGGTGACAGAATTAATTAGTAATTATTAAATTATCTGTACAATGGTATACAATGTTGTTTGTCACATGTGTATTGTTTTACCAAGTTATTAGCCTTCTAAATAGCCACCACCACGTTAAACTTCAAATTTCAAATCTGATTCGTCTCCTTTACGACATAATGAGCGTTTGATCGTGTTAAGTGGAGAAAGTTTTAAAGCGATTAGAACGTATGGAGACGCTGTTAGTGGAGACAAGCAACGTCTAATTAGTGCCCGTTAAAATCTGCGATTGAGCTTGGATAGAACCCACGTATTTGGGATTCGTAACCGTTTATCACATTAGCATAACCATTCCGAGATGTAACCAAATGAGCCATTAACTCGCCTTCGGCGAGTAGTTTTGCATTATGTAAAACGAATTAGAGACACTTTAGACCATTACGCATTAAACTTATACATTTTTTGTTGATCGAATTAAAAAGAGAAAGTTAGTACTGCGGAATGATTTTGAATCAAATTTAAATGAAACGTAGACTCTGTTCATTGAAATGTTTGGTATGAGGTAATGGTTATTTGACTGTTAATAACTTACTATTTGTTACCTCTGACGTCCGGTAGTTTATTTGTCGCTTGAATAATAATTCTGTGATGCCTAAGTGGGCTGTATAGTCGGAAATAGACGGAGGGTTTTGTACAGAATTATTAAATCATTCTATTAACTACTAGCTTTCCGCCCGCGGCTTCGTCTACGTGGATATACAATGTGTCCCACTCCTATTCCCGCTTTCAATTTTGCTTACGGTAATGTTGGTGGTCTCGATCCTAGTAACGCTCTTGATTCTAATTATAGTCTAATTACACTCGATTTCAGCCGGTTATCGTTCTCCATTTCGGTCCCGTTTTTGGATCTCGATTGTGCTCCCGTTCCGCTTCCAATTCCGATACGATCCACAGTTCCTAACTGTATGTAGACGGGACAAATGGTAGTATGAAAATAAAATATGGGCTGATAGTCTGGTATAGTGTAGCTCTCTATGTGTCAAAAAATTTTTGTACAACCCCATCACCCTCCTTGAGAATAAGTTTTTCATGACAGCCAATTTAAATGAAATAAAATCTGCCCCAAGTCAAGTTCTATCTATCCGTGAAAACGTCATTACAATCCGTCCAGTAATTTCAGAGATGCGCGCGAACAGACAGACGGACAGACAAAAAATTTAGAAATAGTCGTCTCTTGTATTACCTTTCTTTTACTGTTCCCTTTGCATTTTTCATACATACCTTCAATATACAGACACATCCGGTTGTACTGTTTTATGTTGTATATAGATTAGACTGCATTAGTGCTGTTAATCTACACTATTGAAATCTGTATTTAAATCAATTACGTCCTTACAATTATCATAAATTCTATCGCTTGTTTCTAAAATATATGTATATACAACAATTTTTTGTATTTATATTTGTATTAAATATGGGGACCTAACATTAACTAATGGAACAAATTATATGGTAGTTGTTTCAGGGGTGGATGTTATTTATTGAATAAAATATTGAAAAAGGTGAAGCACAGTAAAAAAATTAAATATAAAAATGTAAAGCAATAACTTCCTGTAATGAATAAAGATTTATTATTATTTATTATTATTATGCTATCGTGAAAATTTATTGTAGACAATTAAACTAAGATCAAAAGAAATGCACCATTTGCGCGTAATATGCATCTGTGCAATACAGATAGTGTCAATCTTTATGAAAATCAACGTATCGTTTCAACCATTGGACGTCCAATGCTGGCCATAGGCCTTCCCTCCAGATTTCCACGTACGATTTTGGGGCACTTGCAATCAACGTTGGTTTGTGAGCATGTAAGTAACAGAAATTCGTGTATGTGTTATTACTTTAAATTAAAATGAATTCACAGAATTAATGAAATTAAACTTGGCAGCTTTTCCCCATCCATTTATGTAAAGATGTATTAGTTATTCATGAGTTTACGTTAGAAAATCATCACCTTGTACTGTTGAACTGGGCATCGAAGCCACCCTACACAGCATCCCGTAACGGTTAAGAGTCAGGGGCTAATATTGCGATTTACCGACAGAAAATTGCTTTTCTATGGTTATTAGGAAATACTTGGCACACTCAGAATTAAAATTATTTATTAATCCATTTACATATTTTTATTCATTTATATAATAAGCAGAAACGCTGTGAGATAACGATAACAATAGAAACACGGTGAATCAATTTAATATGGAAGTAAATGCATATTATGCATATGCGCAAGAACACAAAATTTTATTATATAGAATAGGAATAATTATTAAACAGACTTCAAAAACAACTAATTAGTTTGTTTTTGGAGTCGGTTCCAGCTAAAGCAAGGCAAAAAAACATATAATCTATAAACGTGCATGTAAAACCTCAAATATTGAGTCAAAAGAGATCTTTTTCTTCTTAGAAAAGACACAGTCGTGTTTAATTTATCTTTAACTGGAACCCGACTCCAAAAGCGTTTTATTAACTGTTCTTGAAGTAGGTTTAAAAAATTATTTAAATAGGTTTTGGAAGGCAGTTTTGGTTTTTTTTTTCGTTTTATTTTATTTCACACTTTTAATTTATTGTCCATTGGTAAACATTCCGGTATTTTTACATTCTTTGTTGGAGTGCAACTACGAAATTATTGTTATACAAACTACATAAACTATACCTATTCTTTATAATATAAAAGTTTTAAAACTCATACAATTACATTTTTATTCACTTCCACATTAAATTAATTCACTCTGTACTGTTATCGTTGAGAGTTCTTATATATTCTTACTACGATTGTCACGTTGGAATTATATAGCTGAAAGAAAATATGCAGGTAGATTAATAAGTAATTAATTTTGATTCGGTGTATACTAGGTTCGATTAATAGCCATTGAAGAGTAGTTTCTGGCGACAAATCGCATTATCATCCCCTAACTCCTAATCGTTAAGGAGTGCTGTGGCTTCTATCGTCAGCTCAGCAGCATTATATAATAACTACCGTAAAAAAACTTAAACAGCTAGAAAAAAGAGCTCAAATACATAATACGTGCCTGAAATATTTGAGGGTTTACCCGTTTTTCCTGGGATCCCATCATTAAATACTGACTTGGTGACTATTATACCATTTCATAGGAGTATATCTTCTAGAACATAAAAAAATATCCTAATCGGTCCACAATTAATTAAATTATCACCGAACATACATAAAAAAAATACATACAGACAGACATAGAACTTCCTCCTTTTTTGAAGTTTGTTAAAAATCTTATATATAATAACTACATATTATAAAAATAAAATAGAATTAGCCTTCAAAAACCTATTTAAATAATTAAGTAAATTTTAATAACTTAAAACTAAGTTTTTGGAGTCGGTTTCAGTTAAAGCAAGATAAAACAAAATATAACCTTCAGTGTGAAACATTAATGTTAAATCAAAGGGATATGTTCTTCGTCTAAGGAGACACAACTGTGTCGGATTTATCTTTAGCTGGACGGACTGTAAAAACAACTAATAATTTAAATAAGTTTTCGAAGGCGATTATTAATTTATTTTTATAAAAAATATTTTGTCCCTAAATAATGAAAGCTATAATACGGAACGTTAATAAATTGCCCCTCCCCAACTAATAAAAATGGCCTTTTTTTTTGCTCCCTAAAAGCAAAGAAATCGTTTCAGAATATGGATATATATGTTAGTGTATGTAGTCAGGCTTCACTAAATTACAATGTGAAGAAAAACATTTATTCTGTTGTTAACGTACCCAACGTTAGCGTACAAATAAGACCAAGAATATTTTAATGTCTCTTAAATAGGTATTCTCTGAGGCATAGCGTATGTAACTTATTTTATAATAGTGAAATTAATGTGTAGAATCCCATTCTCCGTTCAATGCAGTAGGTGTCGAAATTTATTCAAGGTGTTGCTATTAAAAATTAATAATAATGATTTATTATCTCGAACTCGCTTTCACCAAACATCGCATTTAGCGCCTTTTAATATACATTAAGAATATTAATTAACCTGTGCACGGTTCAACATTCTAATCTCGCAGTCGTTAAAAGGCTAGTTGGATGTTGATGTGAAAAAAAAAGATTTCTAACCAATTTCTTGAATATGATCATTTCAAACCAAATGTTTAACGCTAAAGAAGATTTTCATGGAACTTATGTAAAAACTTTTTAATAAAGATTTTAGAAAATTTTAAATTTTTGTAAAAGTATTGGATGTGTTTAAGGATATCATAGTTGGAACACCAACGCTTATTACATACTTCTTTATTCTTTATACGCATTCGGGTCATTGTCTGTTTGTACATTTATCTAACACATGCTTTTCCTCGGACGCCGCTTAAAATAGAATACTGAAATATGAACAATACACATATTATAATTGACGATGGGTGTCAGCTTTTATTTACTCTACTGCTTAGGCTCTACCATTCACGATAGCCAGAGAGTATTATAATACTAAATTTAAGAAATTATAGCTGTCAGAGTTTATTGAAAAAAAAAACGTTTAAAATGACATCTATCGGTATAGCCAATGAATAAGAAAACAATAAGGATATCAGAAGTTCACTTATCTTACTTAAATGTTCTCGTGGGTATAATGATAGTTTTGATAACGAAATAAATCTTAAGAATAATTAACATTTTTTTTTTATATTTCATAAATACAAAATATTTGTTGCAATATTATATTATAATTCAATATAATATTATAATCTTTTTAACTAAAAAAATAAGAAAAATTTTGTTCCAGAATTTCTATATGGTAATAATATACATATATGATCTTTTACAGTTAAATTTGGTATCGTTGTATCTTGACGTAAATGCATTTTCATTATTTCAAGTATTTTTTGGAGATAGCTAATTTTCTGGAGTAGTTATATTTAGTGCCAAGGGTCAATTGTACAATTTTTTTTTGTGTACATGAATGCGTTTGAGAATCAAATATCGTTTATTATCGTTACGAAATGTCTCTTTCGGAGGTTCGAGGATTGACACAGAATGTAAGCACACAAAAGTAAACACACAGAAAAGCATAAATTATCTATTCATCAACATAGGTACAATATTCAGTTTAAACAGTTTTAGTTAATCGCATTTGACTTGTGAACACACTGATCGCAGAAATAAAACTAAATCGTCAGCACTCGAATTCCGATATACATATCCCTCGACCACGCATGATTTTCAAATGTAAAAGGGTCATAATTAATAAAACAAAAAAAAACAAGATGTCAGTTTATATGAGATTTACTGCATTCCGGAATATTCTAACCTAGTGGTTTGGTGTTGGCACCTGTGGAGGAAGGGGCGATTATTTCTTAAGGGAATGATTTTGTACTTTCTACTATTTAATTATTGAACGAAATTCGCAAATAAATTCTTTGAAAATCAAAACGAATATTAAAAAATACAAATAAAACTAAAAAGTTTCTTTCGAATTAATTTTATTTCTCGATGCCACATAGTGTCTGCTGGTTGCTAGTTATATATTACGAAAAAACTGCTACTTATGTTCAAACTGTTTTTCATAGTATATTTCGAGAATTTCTTTGAATTTATCCCACGGTCATCTGAAATAGTGATTAAAGTCTATCTATTGAAATTAGTTAAAAGGCCTTTTGGTTTAAAAGGACTGAAATATTTACGCGTTAGTGAACTACAATATTAGGGGAATTTAGATTTATCGCTGTGGGAGATAATATCGCTCAACTAATTGGAAAATTAGTGTAGGGTGGACCTTAATAAGTTAAATTGAAAGGCATAAATTCATTGAAGTTTTCATGCAGTAAGAAGAGACGGTTTAATTTTAGTTCTCGTATTTGGTTTGCAATGTATTAGGCACAGATTATCGTAATAAATTTAATAAGCCTAAAACGACATCTTTCTGTATTCATAAAGTCGAGAAAAAAAGGTTTTTTTTTGTATTTTATATACAAATTCAAGATAATGTTTTATCATATTTTATTTACATTTACTTCTAATATATACATTTTCCATTTTGTTCGACAACTTGTTTGCCATTTTGTAGGTAGTGACAATCCCATTGCTGTAGAAATTTTAGGACTTCTCATCAAAAAACTGCGACAAGTAGTTTTAACAGTCCTCTCTTGACTTAACCTTAACATTACCTAAAAAATTCTGAAGAGACAGAAACAGATAAAAATCTGAGGGTGTAAGGTCAGAGCTATATGGTGGATGCATTATAAATACTTCACAACTAAACTCTAAATGTTTGCTGAGTGGCTAAAGACGTGTGTGGGATGGCGCTATCATGGTGAAAAACCACACCCTTTCCGTTTGATCGATTCCAGCCGTTTTTCTCTATTTCTTGCTTGAGTCTCATCAGATGTTGGCAGTAGAGATCCGAATTGATAATTATGCTCGGAAATTAAAGCTCATAATGAATAATGGCCTTCCAATCCCACTATACACATAGTATCGACTTATTGCGGGTTTATCCGAATTTTGTTATAGTCTGTGGGATTTGCTTATCTTTAGACCATGATTTTTTTCGCACGTACATAATCCATTTTCCATCACAAGTGATCAATCTATTTAAAAACGGTTCGGGTCCATTACGTTTCAATAGAGAATTGCAAATGAGTACACGATTCATTAGATTTCTTTCGGTTAGCTCGCGTGGGACCCAAATACCGATCTTTTTTGTATGTCCAGCTTTTTTCAAATGGCTCAAAACTGTTTTGTGGTCAATGCCCAGCTCTTCAGATATGTTGTAAAAACTAATATGTCAATGTGGCTCTATTTCTAGTCCAAAATTGCATGGACTTTATCCGTAACAGGTCGACCAGAGCGAGGTTCATCTTTGACATCAAAATTACCGGACTGAAAACGC
This sequence comes from Eumeta japonica, assembly GCA_005406025.1. Classification (NCBI taxonomy): domain Eukaryota; kingdom Metazoa; phylum Arthropoda; class Insecta; order Lepidoptera; family Psychidae; genus Eumeta; species Eumeta japonica. Next base: position 284,088 of record BGZK01000055.1, on the reverse strand, counting down.
TTGAACCGGTTTTGTACTACTCTTACCGGCACATTCTTCGGTCTATTAGGTCCATAAATGTCACAAACGTTTTACGTGGCTTGTGTCGCATTTTTCCCTGTTTTAATAAAGTATAGAAACCGTATCGAATTCTTACATTAGATTCACTCGTTTTGGTGGCAAGAAAAACAATAAGAAAATGGTGGGAAATCGTTTTCACTTATTATTTTCCTTTTTTTAAAATGTCATCTATTTAATGGAGTTAATACTGATCGCATATAAGCGTCACAATTAAAAAGATTTTTACTGCGACTTTTTACATATGAAATACAAAAAAAAACCTCCACGATCTAATATAACCCATTTCCATTAAAAATTTAAGTACATGATAAATGTACATTTCGAATATTAATTAGAATTATAATAGTAGAAAACTAGATTGTTCTATTTCATATTATGTTGTGTTTTTATCACACATGGACCCGATCGTCGCTGCAGTCAATTAGTAGCATGTGGGTCGGTCATTTTCGAGTTGCAGCGCGCCACAGATTAGCTACTTTCAACCACTGCCGTTATCTGGCGTAGGCGAGTGTCGCTCTTATCGGTCCGTGACCCGGCCGGGCAACAAGTTATTTGAAATATATAAAAAAAAATGTTTCTCTTTCTGTAAGTTGTTCATTAAAAAAAATCATCCGTCAGTTTACGAAAAAGCGCGAATCATAATCAAGGAAAATAAGGCGGCATGTGTCCATTGTACAGTAGTTCTAGAAATTTTATTACGTTATGAACAAGGAAAGTTTTTAACGAGGTCAAGGCGTCTGTGAGCGAACACTCTGCTCCAGAAAAGACTCATCTGCGGCAAAACACACACTTATCGTTTAATTATGTGTAGATACATATTTTGTTACAGTAGTTTTATAACAGAAACGAAAGACGTTAATGTAGAATTGAAGTTTGTTCAATTGCAATAATGTACTTCTGTTTGAATACCTTTTCGGTATTTTGTTCATCAAAGTGAAATATCTTTTAGTTGTTAATAATTATTGTTGTATATTTTGACAAAACTGTGTTTCATGGAATGCTGTGCTATATAATATAATATACGCCACAAAAGGAAATACGTTCTTTTCATATTCGTTTATAAGGAGCATTATAGCTTTATAGCAAGAACTACCTGGGTTTTCTCACTTTCTCATATTTGTCATCGTAAATATGTCCTATGTGGAACTACAACTGTATTTGAAATACAACTGTATTTCATCGCTTTGAGTGTTGTATTGTAATTATATAAGCGATATTTTATGGGATATGAGTTTAGTGTGTGATTGTACGTTCCTCATAGCTTTTTAAGATTTTGTACCTCGAAAGAAAGTACCGGAACTCTTATAAGAAATCTGCATTATCCGTCCCGGAATCCAGTAACCTGTAAAGACATTGAGTTGAAATCGATATACACTAATACATATACAGTTATCTCTAGTGTTATTTAGGTGATCATGCGGGTGATACGAGTACTTATAAGATCCAATATATCATCCGTTGTTCCACGCGCACTTTGTTGATCGTATGCGATTTTTATTATGTATAAGTTAATCCTGACTGATCAACGTACAACATTAGCAAAATTTTCATTTTTTGAGAAAAACTTATACAATTAAGCAAGTAACTTCATTGATCCAGTATTACTTGACACATTCAAATCTCGAACTCGTCAATCACAAGTAAGCTACGCCCATCAATATATTCGATTTAACCACTGGAACGCGCACCCAAAAAATAGTACCTCCTTCGGCCGCACAACTCCCCTGGATTTTTAATCGCAAAGCGCTCCCTAATCACAAATTTTGTAAAATAGACTGAAAAGTTGATATTTATCATATTAATGTATTTTTTTTGTATTGTCAATTAGATTCTAATTACATATTAAATAGTCACATTATCACAGACTTAGTATTCTAACGGGAACATAATTGGAAAGTTGCACAACCTGTGCTGTAATTACATCACTCACTTTCAGTGAACATACAATATAATAATATTCACTATTTTATTACGAAAACCACATAACTTTTTCGTAACACTATTCAAGACTTGAAAATAATTATATTCCTGACACTAAACATACTTATTTTTACTAAAAACAGATACAAAGCCGAGGCGTCAAAACGCCCCCATTTTAGATTTCTTGCACTTTCCGTCAAACATTTACGCCTAGCTGCAAGTACAGTGAGCAAATTTAAATTATCTAAACATATGTTTTTTATTTTCGTTAGTTTGTGAGGAATTATAATGTAATTATTGTATAATTTTATCATTAAGTTTTGTCATAGTGATTTATTTCGATATTTTACTATATATATATACAAGGTGATATACATAAACATGATTATCACCTTGAAATAAAATAATTATATCACAATATATTGCATATAAATATACACTTACAAAAAATATATCTTTTTTGCTAAATCCATACAAACATACACTTACTATATATATAGTAAAATGATTATATCAAAATACATTTTTGTCTTTGTTAATTTTTTTTTCCTAAATAATTGCCATGAATTACAAATGCAATGATTATGAACTACAAATGCAATAAATTATTAGTGAATTATTACTTCATATATATAGTAACTGTATATATGTATATAGCATATATATACCGCTTCGGAGAAGAAATGAAGCAAACATCATGTACAATTTATGAAAAATTATTTTCATATAAAATAAGGAATAAAAAGTAATAAAATATAAAACAATAAAAAGCTTATTCCTAGGCTTACATTTTTAAACTTATACACTGTATTAATATAATAATAAAATTTATTCCTAAGGATTATATTTGCACTTTACATATAAATTATATTATTTATAATACAATTCTTTAGTAAATTTATAGCTGATATCTCAGTAATTCTATACATATTTTTATGGGCAAAAATATTACAATCATTACTATAAAATTCAAATATGTCATAATATTGTTAAAAATAAAATATTTAAAATTACCCCTTCTTTGTAGGCAGTTTTGAAGAAGGAAAAAAGAGCAAGAAATTCGATTATAGATGTTTTTGAATTCAATTATTATTCACAATCACATTCCAATATAAAGCTATTACGAGAAATGAAATATGTTTCAGAATACAATTTAAATTATAATGAAGATAAAAAAAAAAGCGTAAAAAATTCATAAATATGTAGAAGCCAGAGAAAAGCCTCAAAATCTGAAATAATTCAAATCGAACAGTCCTAAGCCTCAAAAAGAACATTAAAAATCTGAAATAATCCACTAAGCCGAACATGACTGATAAAAGTTATAAATATGTAAGAATTTTACAAAGTGTCAACCTAACCACTTTGATACAGGTACAGTTGTACATATAACTGTATTTACATGTTTAGATTTTGCAAAAATAGTTTGCAATTTCAAAGTGAAAATATAAGAAAAACATATCCACCAAACAGGTTGGCAAAATTTCAGGTAAAAGCAATAATATTCATATAGGCATATTCAAACAGCACATATTAGCCTAAAAATATCCCAATGTTGATATACCGTCGCTAGTACTGAAGTATATTCCATATGACAAGAAAATTAAAAATGGTCTTTGGCCTTCGTTTGACAATCTGATACCGAAATTGTCTATTTGTTATAAATTTCATTCACGCGAAGATGTTTTAGTACAAAAACATATTTTGAAAAATTCTTAGTCGTCATGGATTTTATGGATTTTCTTTGCAAAATTTATTTTCTGTGGATGTCGTCACACTTTTAGATGACTATTGTCAGGAAGGGAAATATAGCAAATATATCATATATAAATAAACATACATAGAAATAAATAAAGGATATGGATGTGTTCAAAGAAGTCTACCTTGCACAAACGCAAGCTTCGAAAGGGTTTCAAATAAATGAATTATGTGAAAGCTACGCAAACACCTTTAAAATTAGTCTGACATAATAATCGACACTCGTATTCCCTTACAAAGTCTCTCCGAACATGATATTAACATATCCCGCTATCAAAATTCTTTCATTCATTCTATCATAATCTAGTGCAGTTTATCCAAAATTGTTTACTGTAGTTTCGAAGAGTATCATTCCTTAGAAGTCGATGGGGTCGGTTCAGTAAGTTCATTTCGTCAATTTTGTCGACCTAGCCCATGTCCTCGTTTAGGCTTGTCTCGTTTTAGTCTATGTGGAGGTAGAGTTTCTACTGAATGATACTCAAGGAAACAATCGTTTTCAAGACGCATAATCCGACTTAGCATACAGAACACTGGATTACCGTCCGACTTCTTATGGCATATTTTAGTAAACACATCTGGCAACACAAAGTATCTCCACGAATAGGCATATGGTTTTTAGTCCTGTCCAGTCGTAATTCTGATCGCGATATCAGACTGCGAATCGGTGCGGGAGGCATGTACCGCATCTTCAACGATACTGCAATCTGATATCGAAACTCTCTGTGCGTCATTATGTTCTTTTCGTCATATCTTTTGTTATGACTATCCTTGTACAAAATATAAGCGTTATGCACACATGTGTTCAATAACCTTTTGAACATCTTTATATACCATTTTAAACCCTCTTTCTTTCCATTGGGTACATGGAGAGCTTTTGATCTTTTAGATCAATGCCCCCATAGTTGTATTACAGTCTTTTACACATATGGGCTTCTCACATTCCTCGCCAGCACTTGTTCCCGTGTAGGTGCTGTTGTCGTGGAAGGTGCTAATCATCGATAAGATTTTTGCATCCTGCCAACACCATTACATCGCCGGGTGGCAAGCAATGATCGTGCCCTTTTCACAGTTTTTCATCTCTTTTACATCTTCTGGTATATTTTTCCGAGTGAGGCGTTCTGTGCCCAGACAGTCAAAGCCTCGACATTTGAGGTATCGTGCCAACGCTGGACTATTATAAAAATTGTCCATCGTGACACAATGTCCTTTATGTTCAAGACCTTCTAGTAAATTTAAAACTATTTTTGTAGTTTTCCCGGTCAGGGCCTTTGCCATAATGTTAGGATTAGGGGCAGTGTCAGAAATAGCAGGAGGGTTAGACATTAGTTTTTTGACCCTACTTTTGACCCTGCCCCTCCCGGCCTCAGCTCTTTCATCACAATCGTCGACATTTTCTTCGTTGTTATTTTTTTTCCTCACCTGTATAAATTATAAATTTATTTAAGTACCCTGTCCGGGATTCAAACGATTCAAAAGATTTGATTCCCCAACGAGCGGCTTTTGCTTTTATATATTGTGCAAAGGAAAGACGACCTTTGAACAGGGTAAACGATCATCTACGCTAATCGATCTATTTAATACATATAATTCCTGGAATTTTCGATTCAAATGGGGAGTAATAGGTTGCAATTTATACAATCTATGGGAAAAGGAACCTACACTTTCCTTTCGATTATCGGCAGGCAGCTGCTTACAGTCAGTAACTGGTTGGTTACTGGCAGCAAGCGGTTGCTTGCTTTCGCGTTCGGCAGCGGTTGTTTATCATTATCTGAAAAGTGTAGGCATTTAGTTAGAAGGATATATCTGTCATAGGACATGGGATTACGGAAATAGACCAATTCAACGTCAGTGCCTTTCCTCTAATACTCTTCTAAAGTGTTAAATTGACATATGCCCATATAAATAAAAACTGCGAACAAACGGTAAAGCTCATCTACAGTGGTATCTTTCCACTTGTATATGCGCGATGACATTGTATGTATACTACAGCTTTTGCCTTATCAATTACTTGATGAGCGTAACGGTTAGTTTCAATGACAATTTCCTTCATGATGTCAACGTCAAATATATCGATGAAGGCATCATAAGGAGAATCATAATCCTTTACCGCACCAACGGGGTGGACAAAAAACTCTTCTCTAACCGCAGTGAATGCGGTGAAGTCTCGTTGCCATTTGAAATTAACGTCACCACTCAACAATTTCTCGTGGTCTACATCCATTTCGGCTTCCATAAACCTTGCCGACGCCGCTACTTGAGGTGGTAGCTCCTCATCATTTGATAAATTCTGCTGAATCTTCTTTTTGGCGGAAGTGACAAGATATTCGGCATCATCGTCATCCGAAAATTCTGAATCATCATAACTACTTCCACTTTCAGGATCCAAAAGCGCTTCTGTTGGTGATGAGACACGGAAAGTCCTAGAAGAACTCGGCATGTCTTCACCAGCAGAAACGTGGACATCAGGAAAAGTTATCACTTGATGAGTACTCGCTGGTTGAATCGTAGAAGCCGGAAATGGCGCAACGAGCTTTGATACCTGTGACATGGTGTCATGCTCGGTATCTTCTATTTCAATGACGTAAAGAATTTCTCTGGCTTCCCCAAGTTTATTTATACCCAGCTCCATCAGCAATTTCTTGGTGCCCGACGTGCATTCTTCCACATCCGTCGACACCCCCCATTCGGAATCAGCCTGCGCCTGATTCTTCGGCTGATTGAAGTCCGGCACACTAAAAACAATACATATTAAGATGATTCATTTTAAGCGATGATTTTTTTTCACTCCCGCAGTAAAATATCATTTTATATGCTAAAAAAAACCTGTTAAAGAAGGAACTCTTAATTTTAGTTTTAAGTACTTTTTCCAATTTCTAAAACTTCCCATTTTAAATACACGTAAACTTGTATTTTTATCTTTTAAATTTATATAGTTCAGTGGCATTTCATGGTATGACCTCGCCCACAGTCAGGATTTTATTTTTAGAAAAGTGCATATTGCGGCATAATCGTAAATTGACGAGGTAGTATGGGTAACTAAACTTAAGTCTTTTATAAAATTCTAGTTTTTCTGTAATTATTTTATAAATAACGAGGCCTACGAAAAAATGTTAATGACAAAATTGTAGAAAATTTAATTTTCTAAAAAAACGTCCTCTACTTCAACGCGATGTAATTGATAGCTTAAAAGATATTCAGCATTTAAAAGAATAATTTGCTAAATTTTGATAAAATAGCTAGATTTTTGTCTTATAAATCACAGAAAAGTTATTTAATCGTAAGAAATTAGAATTTTCTATTCAAAATTATTTCTTCATCGCATCAATTCACCTAAGTATTTTATATAGAAAATATTGATAATTAGTCTACAAATTAAGTTTTAAATATAAGAACAAGAAATTTCACCAAATGGGTTTATTTCACTTCGATAAATATATATATATATATATATATATATATAATAATACATAGTATTTACGATTGGATAAAAACTAAAATTTTAATTAATTATTAGTAAAAGTATAATTACGTTTTCGCAAATCGATATCGACATCGGTATTTTGGGTGCCGGCTTCTCAAAATGTCAATACACAGCCGAAGAACAAGCAACAGGCCTCCTGAAACATGTGATTGTAATGTACGCATGGTTAAAATAGATGCAAAACTTCTAAAACAGTCACAAACACTAGTTTTGTACGTACTTAACCGTTTTGGGACGTTTGAATTGTGGTGATGATGTGGAGGATGACGGAGATGGCTGCGCCGACGAACGATCTGGGATCGCTGGCGAAGGGATTCGCGCAGGACCTGGAGATCGCAGTGATTGGTCCGATTCGCTCAGCGCCAAGTCCACAATATGTCGTGAACGCAGGGACGTTGACCATTTTTGTTTTATGGTATTAGCCCGAAATTTATAAAAATTGTATTATATATTTGAAAAACAATATTTGTAATGTGACCTAAAAAAATAGAACAAAATAAAATTCATAAAACATAGTATGTAAATATTTATATTAAAAAAAAAGATTTGCAATGTGATAGAGTTTGAAAAAAAAATCCTCATAAATACTTTCCCAACATGAAAAAATCTCATATTTTAAAAATTCATAAAACATGGTAAATACTTATATTCAAAATAAAAATAAATTAGCGATATGATAGTTTAGAAAAAATTCCTCGTAAATACTTTACCTACAAAAAATTTCATATTTTCCAAGTTTATAAAACATGGTAAATATTTATATACAAAATAAAAATAAATTTGCAATATAAATGAATTTGACAGAAATGCAATATAAACATTTTCCTTTTTTTATCCTATTTGCATAGTTTGTAATAATATTCAATTAATCCTGAAATTTAATAATTCAAGTAATTCAATAATTCGAACAAAATCGTAAATTTTATATTTTTCACTTTTTGCTTGACTGTACTACGGTTGAAATTTGGAAAACATGTCTCCCTCACCGCTTACAACAGACGATTGCCGTTAGCAAATGTAACGGTTTTTTTTGTACATATATGTAAATTCTCTACAAATTTTGCACCGAGACAAAAGCTAATAGTCTACTTTGTCATTAGAAATCATTGAAATAAAATAATATATTGAAATAATATGTAAAATCAATAACTAAAATTGAACAATGGCGACCATGTTATACAACAAAGAATAAAGGATGAAAGTTTCGGGTTATTTTAGACATAAGTCTTTTCGAAAAACATTATAATCTATGCTTAATATGATTCTCCAAACGTTTCTACGTATTTTAGTATATTTATCAAAGAGAAATACTTACGGTTTTCTTAGCTTATCCATAATTTCGTAGCAAAATCAGCACACAACAATTCACCGCAAAGTGAGATGACGTAGCGTATGGCATCACGTGGATTTAAAATATCGTTGTAAATTTTTTGACGCAAGTGACGAGAACAGTAAATATTTTTCTGCTCCCTTATTTTTTAAACTATAAGATTCAATTTCGTATAATAATGTAGTATAACCCAGAAATTTAAAAAGTATTTTTCTTTTGTATCGTACCAAAAAAGAGCGAGTTATGCCGTTCTAGTGGGTGGCGCCTCAGTCGCAAATGTCACTATAATGGCATTGCGCGCTTGAGGAGTCAAGCCATTTGTAACATATTTGATCGTTCGATATGAATTGAAATAAACTGTTTTTTTATTCATTTTCATTGCAGTACGTTCATTTATATTATGTGACATACATTAAGTGAGACAATGATATTTTCATATATATTTTTTTTTAATTCGTACTTTCATAAATAGTTTTTCGTTTTTGTAAGTTATATAAATATGATTGTTTTTGCGCACAAAATAACAATAGCATTTAATTAGTCTACTTGTCTGAAAGGCTATTTCTAATCAATGAAGGGAATTTTTGTGAAAGCTTTTCTGATGTAAAAACAGTAAAGTTATAACAACATAATTTATAAAAAAAATGTAATCATTTTTCTGATATTTGTTATTTTTATTGTTAGTTAAGTACGTTGATCAGTAATAGTTTATAACAATTAGAATGAATGCATTTACAAGCACACAATGTAAAATATAAACTACAGGACCTAAAGAATTACTTCGCATATAAACATATAATTAATACATAATACTCATACAAACATATAACATTCTGTTTTCGCAATTTTGGTTCGGAACCCTAAAAAATAGTGTATTTCTGCCAGTGACGAAGAAATTTATAATAAACTTTGCCTGCGAGCACAGCGAACGAAAGTCCTCCAGTGATATAATTAACTTTCAATTAATTGTTTTGTTTATTAAATTTTTCTAATTATATATTTTATCAATGAAACGAACAAGAAGCAGCACTGAAATCTTTTCAGTTGTTGAGACGTTTTCTTTATTAAAAAAATTCTTCGATTTACAACAATAACATGATTTTCTAATTTGATTGCGATTTTTGATTGTGGACTACGATATTGTAGAAAATTACACTATCCTTTCTTTTAAACGCAGCGCGCATAATTCAACTCCAAAAAGCCTTTCTGTATGTGTGTCTACGCGCGCGTTAACTATTCCGTGACACGTTTGCCTACTAAAGACAAAACAAGGAAATACTCAACAGTTAACCGCGTATCTGTCCATTAGCCGGACTACTGTTCGATTTCGTTAACTGACAGCCTCTATTCTAAACAGATAAACTCGACGGGCCGGCCGGTTCGCCTCCTCAACTGCTAAGGTGGTGGTTCACAATTATCACTGACGACGGTCTACAATTATCACTGACGGATGTCACATCAAAAGATCGTTATACTGACGCGCTTGCCCTAATGTTTCGGCAATGCTTTGTGATGTTCCGGACAACGGGCTCATTATTTTTACGGAATGAAGTCATCCGTTTCGTGGGAAATCGTTCTTAATCTGGTTGTCGTAGATTTTTTAAGTAATAAAATTTGGTAAATGGGCATACTATCCGTAAGACGGTGAAAGAGAAAGTGAAAGTGACAATATAAGTATTTAATTATAATATATCAGTAGGGTTGATACGTAAATTATATGTATAAATAATCATATTAATATGAAGTAAAGATGGTGATTTTATAGTTAAAGAAACTCATGCGGTTAAAATAGGTAAAATTCATTTTATTAAAGAAATCTGTAAAAGTTAAAGCTACCCTATGTTATTAGCTTATCAGACAGCTGCTGGTACACACTGATATCAAAATTCTGTACCGATATTATATAACGCATTAAATATATACATATTTTTTAAATGCAAAAAGTTTTTGATGGCATGAAATTTCGTTACCTTTTTTTAACTTACCTCAGTTTTGTTTACACTTATCGTTATTGCATCAATTCTAATTTGACATCTCCTCGAATGATATAATAGTGTATATTATTATAAACTCTGCTTTCAGGAAAAATGGCAGAGACCACAGATTTCGGCGTGGTACGATCCTTAAATGCTTGTGCGTAGTCGTTTACATATATCTGCGTTGTATATATAGGATGTCTTTAACAGATAAATGTAGCAACGGTGACGTCAGAGAGATTTTAGAGATTTAAAGGAAGTAGTGACTTATCACTCTTCTTATGTCTGATTATAAATTATATATATATACATATTCGCCAATCACGTAAAAACTACTAAATGTATAGACATGGGACTGGGACCATTCGATGCGGGATGATTTGTAGATGGTTCTAGGCTACTCATTCTTCGAATTCCGTAAATCCTTCGCCATTTTATTTATAAATAAAAATTACCTAGCGAAACCAGGCAGGACAATATATATATATGTCAAAATGAATGTGCAGAAAATATTAAATACGAAATACTACAGACCCACCAACTCGGAGAACACTGGCAAAATTATTATCAAAGTTGAATGCATTCACAGCATTGAACTCGACGTTTCAGGTGTAGTAAGCGAAAAATTGCCCATTTTGTATTCGTTTCTATTTCAAGTGTATGGCATCGGAAACCGTTTAAATACATTCTTAAATATCCTATTATAATAAACGTAATATGGGATTTTTTCCGCTTCCAAGAATAGAATGATTTTATTTCGTATTTATTACACGTTTTATCACATGACAAGGTCAAAGATTACAAAGCAGCGAAAGGGAAAACCACAAGAAATATATTATTTATAACAGTAATACCTATATAAGTTAAGCACATTTTTTAAATTACTTATTAATTTTGCATAGATTAATTAAGACAAGAACTCATTGTTTATCTTAAAACTATTATAGGCTCTTGAATTGGGAACGAGAAATTAGATACAAACCGAAACAAAAGTTTTCTATTAAAAATAAAACAAATGAGAATCGACACATCATGTTCATGGTTATCGATTACAGTAGGAAGCAAAAAGATCTGTTATTTGTTCGAAACGGAGAACGGTAATTTGTGGACGATTCAGATTGCAGCGAGCGAGATGGTCGAAAAGTAACGCAGTCGGACGAGCGCTCGACGAGGTGGCGTGACTCGGCCGGCCGCCTTGTCTGCGCCCGCGCACCGCACCGGCGTCATCGTTCGGCCGAAAGTTGCTTAGATGGGCATAGGATCGTGCATGACTGTAGTCCTGAACGCTGTCTGGTGTCCAATTCTAAGTGGCACGAAAAATAACACACTTTGTAAGTAAAGTATTGAAATGAAGAATCGGAAACCCTTAATGAAATGGCATCGAGTTGCGAAAGATGCAACTCCCATATGTTGAGCATAAGAATGAGAGTCGTTCACTGACATTTGAGTAACATATAAGCAATAAGATCAACCCCCTTTCTTAGCTTATCGAAGCAACGCAATAAATAATAGTTATATTTTAAACAATCTTTTTATTAATATTTAATTAAAAAATATCATATATTGTAATTTAATCTTAAAACCAATTTAAATGATATAGTGGCATATGACATTTATTAGTTTTAATAAAATCGTTCGCGAAGTAAATTAAAAGGTAACCATGATTTATGATATGCCTTTATTTAATACATACTACACGCTATGAAGAGTGGGGATGCTCATAATGACTCACATTTATGTTCATTCCTATTTTTTTTAAGATGTGAAATGTATACTTACGTAATAAATTGAAAACGTGATCACTGTTTACACTATGGTCAATGTGGTTTTGGGTTTATCGACCGGGTAACGTAGGCTATAATTTATGTAAGACATGTTAATCTTCTCCTAGCTTGTTATTTTTATGTGTGATTTAATTACTACCAGCTTTCTCCTACAGCTCCACCCGTACGAAGATCTATGAATCGAATGGATACAAAATAACATTCCGACCGGGGTTCCGGTTCCGTCATGATGGAATGTCGCGATCTCGAATTATTTTGTGTCTATTCGAAGTGGTTTCAACAGTTGGTGAAAATTTGCGAAAACTGCCGCGATAGAACCGGCGAGCGAGGTCTAATATCTCGATGTTTTATTAAAACAAACACGAAAATTATCCATCTTGTAACTATTTTGAATATAATTATGGTTTTACTTAAAAAAAGAGCTGATTAAGAGCTGATTAATACAGCTTATTAAAAAAAATACTAGTCTTTTCTTCACCACCACGACTTTCGACATGCGGCATGAATATGCATATCCTATTTTTTTTCTGAACTTTAAAGCGTAGTCACGAAAACTCAGTTAACTCCCATGCATTTGCTTTTTTTTTGTGACGGAGTAAAAAGTAATTTAAAAATAAAAATATTGTCCTATTGCTTGTAAGTAATATAGGTACGTCGATAGAAATTAATGTGCTATTTTTATTCAAATTTTCAATAGTAATCAGGTACTTATCACGTGATTGATCGTAAGTTGAAAGAATTAACAGCGGTGTGCTTCAAACTCTCATTTGAAATAGTTAACTGCTTACTGTTAAAGTTAAAAGCTAAACACGTAAAAATACATTGTTTTAACTTCACAATTGGCAGTTAGATAAAATTATCTGAAAGATATTAGAATTTGTTAGATTAAATTAATATCACAAATACAAATATCTCTAGAGTTATCGATATTTTGACATGTTTAGTTTTTAACTTTAACAGTTAGCAACTAACTATTGCATATGACAGTTTGAAGCGCGCCGCTGCATATGTCGGTAGGTAGGTATTTCTATAACACCAAGTATAAAACTTTGAAGACGACTGCATAGTAACAAAATAAGTTGTACAACAAGCAAACGTGTATACCTACCTAAACGGTATAAGTAAATCGGTCGCAGTGGAGGTCAATGTTAACTTCGAATACGATAACGATTCGTCTGTCGAATATCCGTCGAAACTATGTCGAATACACCAGTAATAGAGTTTGCCGGTCGCGGCCGGCCACCGCGCCGGCACTAGCGGCGGAGCGCTCACCGCGACCCATCGTCAGTCCACGGCGAACGCTCGAATGCGATGCTCGTCTCTGCGGCTACGGCTTTCCCGTTGAGCGTTAAGCCGTTCGCATTGTGAACGAAGAAAAAAAAAAAACCGAAAAAAAATAATTGTGCACGCCAAACACAGCTGTGACAGTGGTGCGGTGACGCGCCGCGGCCGGCCGGACCGACGGAGTGCAGCCTTCGTTGGACAGTTTCGCCGAAAAAGTTTTCCTTTTGCGACTCTCGAAGCGACTCCGATACGAAATTTTTCTCGAACTGCAATTTTCATTTGGTGAGTAGTCGATTAATTTTATTTTTTGTGTCGTTCACCTCTCGCACTGTCCCTGGTGTCTCGCTGGCTGAGCAATCGTTCGTACGTCGGTACACCGGACATATGCTTTACGTGAAACTTTTTAAGTAAAATGTTTTGAACAGTAATTATCGCGAAAACAGGTTTTCTTCAAGGTTCAGCTGTGTACATGTACGCGTTGTCAATTTATTTCACGAAAATAATTTATGTTTCCCAGCAAGCGTTTCTTGATATTTTTTTACTAATGGCGAATTATTAAAACGTGATAATTTATGTTGTATTATTGTTTACGTGAAACTAACAATATTATAGTAAAATAACTATTCTTCTTGACATAGATATGATATCAGTTTTATCGCCATCATTAAATAGGACACTTCACTTTAGTAGTTAGCTGTCTACCTACCTGGAGGCACGTAACTTAGGAGGCGGATATTCATATTAGTTAGTATTTCATAAGTTTAAAACTTACTCAAGTACTGTTTAGTTCCGTTTGGCATGAGATCTTAATTAATTTGTTATCGCTGTAGATTTTATGTCAAATAGATTATTACGTCAAGATTTATCGACAAGTGAATTAATTATTAATCCTTCTTATTTTTACGTAACACTTTGTGGTTATCACTTTTATTGAAAATTGTGATTATTTGCATTTCATTGTTAAATTTTTATGAGAAAATCGTATAATTAGGCACTTAGTCAGTTAACCATGTATTATATATTATTTTCTTTTTATGATGTTGAACAATTAATTGTGATTAATTAATTAATATGATGTATAGCATTTTTTTTTTATTTTTATGTTTGTTTTTTTTTAATCATATTTGTAGGTATTGCTACTTTTGTAAAAACTTTCTGTATCTTCTAAATGGTTCAAAATTAATTATAAAATTCTCCAGTGATTGTTATTCGAATAATTACAATGTAATTGGAACTAATGCAAATTGCAAACCGTTAATGCAGTACCCGATAGAAGCGCGATTAACTCACAGTCGATTAACCTCAAGACCGCGCCGACGCCGGCGCAGCGCGGAGCCACGTTTGCTGTTGTCGTAAACAGCCGTCGAGGAAAAAAAAACAGTTATCCACTGCCTGCCCCATGAGAACTCATCTGTATAAAGTATCGAGCATTGAAAACCTCGATTTCGATATTTATAACGGAAGTTACTATTTGATAAATGAATTACTGGAGACCAACAGGAAACCATATATTTTTTAAACTTGAGCTAGTGCACAAACATGTTTGAAGTATTATAATCGTTTATAAAGATCGTTATCGAAGAGAGCAAGTCGGTCTTGTTTTTGTATAAAACAATTCTGCTTTTTATAGCCACATTTTTAGTTAAATCTTTCATAAAGGTAGATTTTTTTTGTTGCTATAGTGCATATAAAATTTCGATAGTCTTATACTCTATACCATCACTAACTGAACACATCATTATCTAGCTAAATCCCTTAGTCAACTTGTATAAAGTGCGAAATTATTATACGTAGCTTAAAAGGGAAATTTTTCATTTAGTTCCTTTGAGATCGTGATTGCCAAAAAAAAATGTTTTTAATCTATCCGTAAGTGAACAAATTGTTCTCTCTTGTCAATACCTAACGATACATTAGCTCCAAAAAGAAAACTGAGAGATTTGTCCTTGAATAATAATATTAAGCCGGACGCACAGAAGGGGCTGGATCAAAAGATTTATATAGGCAAGTCTGGGGACGGGCTTATAAGTCAGGTCGACGTAAAAAAAAAAAGAATCGATGCGTGATCTTTTATAATCTCTTCGGCCCCGAAACTTGCTTTCGTTCGGTTTTTATGTCACACACTATTTCCCCACAACCTTGGGCGGCTCGACCCGTTCGACGAGATGTTGAATCATACCGAAGTTGCGTGGCTGAGACTCTGTCATTCAAGAATTAATAGTATTACGTAAATTGAATGTGATAATGAGTTTTGGTCTATACAATACTAAAGTGGAATGAAACCCACGCTACATGGGAAATAGATTTAACGAAACGGGCCATCGTTAATATTATCTACCTCATTCGAATACAATTTCGATTATTAATTTCGATTCTTTCGATTATAGTCTTGTTAAAAACCAAATTGGTAAAAACAAATGAGAGTTTGTTATAAAAAACAGACATGTAACCTTCAAACGTAGG
This sequence comes from Eumeta japonica, assembly GCA_005406025.1. Taxonomy (NCBI): domain Eukaryota; kingdom Metazoa; phylum Arthropoda; class Insecta; order Lepidoptera; family Psychidae; genus Eumeta; species Eumeta japonica. The sequence continues at coordinate 268,038 of BGZK01000055.1, read as the reverse complement.
TAGATGTGATTGAATAGAGAATGGAAGAAAAAATACGATAGATAATTTTGTTCCCGATGGTAATGGTTTCCAAACAAAGATTTGACAGTCTGTCATTTTTGCAAAATTTTGGGAACGTGTATTCGTGCACGTTGCGAATTCGGAGTTCGTCTGTTGCAGAGAGAGCGCACCTACTTTCACCCCCGTCACGGAACAGTAATAATTGACCCGAGTATCTGTATCAAAACTGTGCATGCGCACGCTGAAAAAACCGTTTTATCAGACCGTGGACCGGTGTACCGGGGAAACGTATTATAATAAATTATTTTCTAAAAAATATTATAGACTTTTTTTTCTCTAAAAAATTTAATAAACTTTTTTCTCTATATTTTTTGCAATTCATTTCTTATAAGGATAGACCGAGACCATAGATTTTCAATCGGCACGACATTTACGTATTTCTCTTGATTCATCGTCATCCGTTAATGGCCTCATGGAAGTGCATTGATTTGGGGTTAATCGAAATTTGTCCCTTCTTTAGTATGCCACCAAATCGGGCTGCATCAGGCTCTAGGGCGTCTCTTGCCGAATTCCCATTACACACATTCGCTCTATAGATTTCATTCCTTAGTCTAGTTTCATTTGTTCTGTCAATACGGTTGAATCATCTCAACATACTTTTTTTTTACTACGTCTTTTTCGAACCACAGCATTCCCCAAGTCACTAATATCTTTCTATTAAGAACACTCCACACATACTAGGCGAGGATCGCATTTCCACTGTATTGATCCCAGTTTCATGTTTTTATTTTCAACACCCAATTTCCCCTGCCGAATACTAGGGTAAGGACCAAGATTCTTCTGTCTCTAGTAGCATGCAAGTTCTCATTAACTTCGTTTTCCTCATTTACTTTTCTTTAAATATTTTTATTTAAAGGAAATTCCTTGATTTCTAAACAAATCACCCAAATTGACGAACTATTTATTTGGTTGGCGTTCTTACCATTTGTATAGTGCATTAATACTTTTGCTTTTTTCAAACATTTTAGTTTATCTAACAAGTTATTCCATACATTTCGTAACATAATTGTTTGTTTTGATTACTATCTCTCGCACGGTGATAGTGTAAGGATTACTTGGTAATCGGCATGCATATAACATTTGACGATCAGCTCACCCATCCTTAGGGTACATTCATACTTTTTTTTAAAATTACATAAACAACTATTGATGTATAGGTTTAACAGCTACACATCCCTGTCTGACACCTTTATAGAAGTCAAAACAGTCAGTATTCTGACTCGGACACTAGATTCCCTGTACAGAGATTGCAATAAGCGAACAGTTTCGCCATTGGATTAATTTAAAACTATTCAAAACAGCAATTGAATACAATCGAAGCAGTCGCCTGCGTGAACCAGAGACAATGATATTTATACAAAGTTTTATACACATACGGTAGTATGATAAAGAGTTAAATCATGAAGTTGCGTAAATAACTACTTGCTAAGACACCAACACCACGTACGACGTGCGCTGCAGTGTTAAATGGGTTAGAGGTCATTTCGAACCGGCGGCCGTTGGAGCGACGTCCAACGAAGCCGCTGTTACGTGGAAGCCAATAGCTGTGTAACCTTTTATGGTCTAAGACGTATCTGGGCAACCACCGACCCGCTGTAAGATTTGATCCGGTCCGCGGGACGTTTTGAAAAATTTCATGTCTGATATCTACCGCTAAAGATTATGAACAGTAGTTTAAGACACTACTTTAAAATGCACTCCCTTTCGAACGCGGCCCGCGAATGTATTTGCACGTAAGAAGTTTGGCCCACAACATGTCAAAGAAGGTTGCCCATACCTGGTCCTGAACCAATAAACATTGTTGTTTGTTAATTATGCTGTTCCGAAACGTCGGTTCCATCAGTTAACATTTTTTATTTTAAATAAAATTTTCGTGCCAACGAATAAATAATTTGAGAACAGAGAGGTAGATAATTTTTAAGTGAATAGTGTAGAAACGGAATCGTATTAAAAGATTCTCACTATGTATACGGTATGAAACCTATTTTATTTCTCTTTCAGGGATAGAGGGGTAGATATTTCAAAAAGTGCTTGCGTATATGTGCGTCGTGCGGGATTTTTATCCATTTTAGATTTTAAAAACCACATAATTGACAGATACCAGCATAACCAAGGGCCGAACGTCCTTGAGAGCCTACTTGTGACGCGAGAGCTATACACGCAAATCTGGATCGATGAAATAAGAAAGTTTTAACGGTAATTCTTTCACGCACACAATGTCACTTCTCATCAGCATCATCGCCAACGGAGACATTAAACTTGTTCAGGATTTAAGTACATTAATAAGATCATGAATTCATGATTTTTCAACATTTGTAACATAATATTCATTCCGTACATTTTCAGTTTTGTCCAATAGACTAATGGAAAATCATCAATGTTATAAGATTAATGGAAAATGCTCGTCTTCTACCACCCCTCGCCTGGGTGCCGATGCCGCCGCTCCAAAGCGCGAACATTTGAATGACCGAAATATGCGTGAGTCAGAGAATTGACGGCTCACATCGTAAAAATGTTATCCTGGTATCTTAATTAGTTATCGAATAAAATAAGTGAAAGTTTCTTCTTCGTGTCACATGTTATTATGAAATTTAATTGTTTCGTGATTCATATTCGATAACGTTAAACAAATATGCATGTTATTGTAATGCATATTCATTAGTGCAGTACATGAATAATTAGTCAACGGAAAGACCTATCTTGCTTATTATTTTGCAATAATTGTACCGGCTGCCTTTTAATGCGAATTTCTGATACGTAGTGAATAGTGGGAAATTCAACTATAGTTAAGGGCATTTCCAGCGATCGCATATTTATATATCAGTATCACTTAATGTGAACGAACATATTATTCTATGAATCTATATAAATAAAAACTAATGATGTGATGTGATGTGGGACACCCCGTTGGAATGAAGTTCCTTTCGCTATATGTAAATATTTTTTATGAATAATAACAATGAAAAATATAAAAGTATTACTAATTCTATTAAAAATAACAATGAAATTAATTGAAACATTTGAAAGCAATTAAATAAATTAAAAAAAGACTTAATGCTAGGACAGATTCGAACCCGGCATTCCAAAAATGAGTCACTGAATATGTTCGTAAGTACAAAATTCGATAACGGGTGGATCAATTTAGCTATTTTTTTTTTCAAATATTAGTTGACATGCGAGGAAGACTTTTATGATGGGAAAAATTGAAAAAATTTAAAATTCGAGAAAAGTTGATAGAATTTTTTCTAAGAGATTTTTGTATGAACTCATGACCATAACCCACGATTTCACACTTACAACAATCGATATAAAATAATTCTTTTTTTTACACAAAATATAAAACAAGACCGGGTTGGAGATTGATATCGATCGATACAAAAGATGAAGGAATTCAAATATGTATATAAAAATCAATGTTTGTATGTTTTTCCCCTACGCGTGCCTAAATCATTGATCCCATTATGGTAAAACTTTGGTGATATGTTGCGTACGCGCCCGGGAATGTTTGTAAAAAAAAAAATAGTATTTGTCTCCGGTTTCATTCGCATATTTGTAATGCTAAACCGAATTAAGAAACCGATTCTAAAAATACTTTTACTGATTATTTTAATAATTCTTCAACACTATCACCAAATAATAAATATATTTTGAGATTAGCATTTTCTGCCGGCTTCGTTCAAAGCGAAACTGTGACTGGTAGCGGAATCGGAATTGAAAGTCGGACGGAGAGCAGAATCGAGAACGGAATCAGGATCAGAATCGAAAGCGGGACCAGGAGTGAAGTTAAGAATGGGACTCGGGTTGAAAACGAGTTTGTGGACGGGACCAGAACGAAAAGTATAACCGGTATCGGAATCGAAACATACAAAAGATGGAGGAATTCGTTATATGTCTATCCTGGCTGAGCTGTGGAGATTAACTATATGAGTAAGCCACCCGTAAGAAGGAACAGAACAATTGCCGAGCCAGGTAGTGGTCAATAAATTTTAAATCTTAAATGTCACTTATTTATTTATTATTAGAGTAACGTTTTACTATCAAATAGTTGTAGGTAGTATGTTCCGTGACTATAAACTACGAAAGGTGTTAATATTAATGTTTATGTGCGACGCGAAACCTTCCGAGTTTAATAAATTACCCGTTAACGGAACGAAATAGCCAACGAACAGGTTGCTTCGGGCAGTAACTTTCCCATACACATTTTCTTGGTACAAACGACAGACATACCTTATTAAGAACTTACGTTACGATCTCTAATAGGTGTTACGAGAGGGTAAATTGAGTTTATTAAAATTAAATAGGAAAATATCTATTAGACGGGATGCATTTGTATCGATTCCTTAACGAAAACACAAACAGCATTATCGGTAATGAGCAAATTACATAAACACCGCGCACCTCGGCCGTGGGAGCGGTGCCGTACTAGGTATCGGTTATGAGATAATATACCATTGTGGGTCATGTTGACATACCGCGTCGCCGCACTCCCTTGACCAAACGCTGCGAACGTTTTCTATAATCGGTTTCACCTACTTCAACGGGACGCCACAGGACTCCATTTGTGAAAAATAGGTATCTGTGAAGAGTGATCTTTTGGTCGTTTATATGATATGTAAAGAATGTTCGTTATATTATTAGTACAAGGCTTACATTATGAAAATTTCGAGAATCTTAGTTGGAGATTTATCGAAAAAAAATCGACCAGGACTTGGTAATAAATATAATTAGTCGGGATAGTTATTTGGAATGAATGACACAGCGTTAAAACGCGAGAGTTTCGTGTTAATCCTTTTCATTATTACCTACGGAATCCTAAAAATATGAACCAGCTAGCTTCTGAAGTAGAAAGCGTTGTTAAGTTTTATTAGTAACTTTCACGAAGGGCAACAGGGTCCACTAAAAAAATACATGTAAATATATAGTATGAGAGAACGAATGTTGTACAGTTTTTAATGAAAATTCATTAGTCAGCCACAAAACATTTTATTTAATTATTAGCGTCTTCCCAAACACAAACATAAGCAAGTTTAACCTCGCGTCTTTGAAACTTTCCCAGGCTCGCGCACAAAGAGCTCTTTGTTAAGGTTTAATGACAAGCTGGCCGAACCAAGACGCTGTGTTTGATAACAATTGATTTTGTAAACAGAAAAAATTTTAATTTTTTTTAACATTGTTAAGATTTTCAGACATATCGGTAATTATTTTATATTGATGAATCACATTAACTCATATTCTATAAAGTAGTGTAAATTTCTTTCAATCTTAATTTGATTGTTTGTTGTAATGTAGTCACCTAAAAACCTTTTTAACGAATTTTACTCAACTTTCGTTGGCGTAACACGTGGGTTACATAATAAATTATTCTCATTCCATTTTAAAAGTACTCTTCGTATTAATTCATCTAATCCAACTTCAGAATGCATCAAATAATTTGAAAGCGACACGCAAACGTATTTGTGAGTGGGAATAGAATAGTCATAGTAAGGGAACATACCTATACTACATGACCCATATTTTATAAATTTTTAAACGCCCTCCCCAATTTCCCTTAGTATGGGTATGATCCCAAAGTGTAATCGGAACAGATTTAGAATCGAAAATCGAAACAAGGACTTTAATATGAGTGCATATAGGTGTGGTGCTATAGGATAGCGATTAGTTCTGAACTTGTTGTGTTCAGTTCATCTAAATGTAATTCTCGCAGGTCTGGTAATACTAGTATTGTAATAATAGTATTGATGATTATTATTGAATTAGAATAAAATAACAGATAATGAAACTGAGCAACAGGGTAACAGTTACAGAACGCCCATAAAAGACGTAGTTATACATAGTAAAATTAAAAAACAAAAAACGACTATTTTAACACATACAAGAGTAATATTCACAGAAAAGGTTTTAATTATACGAACGTATACGTGACGAGAAGTTTCTTTGGTTCGTGTCGACGCTCTAGCCTTGACTTTCTTGTAGATAATTTTTATTTACCTCCACATCGTCAGTTTTTTTTTCCTGCGAATACTGTATATCATCTTTAAACGACATTGGTTTCAGCGGAACGACTGTCCGATAACCTAGTCGCGGTGCTCCCCGATTGCGGACGCCGTGATCACTGCTTATCGCTGCGTTATCGGCGCAGGCGCGTCATCGGCGCGGGCGCCGTTGCATAGTGCTAACGATTAATTACTAATCCAATAGTTTTTACGCATCATATATCATCATCATATAGTTTTCCTGTTAGAACACAGTACAAAGGTGATCGATATCAAATGACGTGCGAAGTTACGATTGTTTCGCGTTGATGCATTTCTTAAGAAAATTGTTAGCGGTTGGTGGGGTTGGGAGAATATTGCGAAGAATTTTTCCCCACCGTGACCCACGTCGTACGTTTAAATTTCGCTCTATGACATTCACGCCTGCTGGGTCACCACAGTTACGGTTGTATGCCTAACGTTGTACCGGGCACAACGAAATTATGAATCAACTTGGATCGAATAGCGTTTCTGTATAAATATGAAATTGCATCTTCGAACAAAGGTATGTCATTCAAAAGGACAGCGACGCGTCTGTAATTTTCCGTTGTTGCAGAAGTTCATGCAGGCGGCGATGTTTACTTCTTCGTTTATAACGTACTGTGTTAAAAGATAAGAGGTAGAGAGTCCGTTTTTCTTAGATTTATTTATCACAAACTCAATTTACAAAATTAAAGTTATAAGTTAATGATTTGAACGCACAAATACGATTACCACTTTATGATCACAAAATATAGGCATTGGAAGCAATAATACTCTCTTGAAGTTAACCCTCTGGACACTCAATTGCGTGTGGTTGTAATACTCTCTGGATTCAGTGAAGTGTCTCGTAGCTGAAACCCAACTAGACTCTGAAAAAGCTGAAAAGTAAAGGAGACTTCTAGAATGTATTAAGGGAACTTGCAAGTGCTAGACAAGTTGAACCCGTAAACCAAGCCTTGGGTACAGGTGATTTTCTCAGGAGTGTACCACAAGGGAACTTGCCCGCTACCTTGCAAGGTGAAAAGATAAACCAGGCCTTGAATACGGTGAGTTTCTCGTCTAGAAGTCACCAATAGCTGATTTGCTCAAGAAAGATTGATACTGGCTCTAGGGTGAGCCCACAGGACAAACTCACTCACAGTAGACTCTGACTCTAGGATGAGCCCACAGTATGTAAACTCACTCACAGGAATAGATTCTGGCTCGAGGAGGAGCCCCACAGGATGTAAACTCACTCACAGAAATAGAAAAGTAAAGGGAGAGCTTCTAGAATGTATTCAAGGGAACACAGAAGTGCTAGACAAGTTGAACCCGTAAACCAAGCCTTGGGTACGGTGATTTTCTCAGGAGTGTACCACAGGGAGCTTGCCCGCTACCTTGTAAGGTGAAAGATAAACCAGGCCTTGAATACGGTGAGTTTCTCGTCTAGAAGTCACCAATAGCTGATTGCTCAAGAAAAGATTGATACTGGCTCTAGGATGAGCCCACAGGATAAACTCACTCACAGAATAGATTCTGGCTCGAGGAGGAGCCCATGGGATGTAAACTCACTCACAAGAATAGATTCTGGCTCGAAGAGGAGCCCCACAGGATGTAAGCTCACTCACAGGAATAGATTCTGGCTCGAGGAGAGACCCCTCAGATCTGTATTTCACTCACAGACATTTGTTTCACTTACAACTCAAATATTCACTTACTTAGATGCTTTACTCAATGATAAAAATAATTACTCTCACTTAGAATCACATAAGAACGTTATTGAATAATTTACTCAGCAATTGCCAGTATAAAGCTTTTACTTTCACTTTATTTCTCGATGTTTACTGTAAGCGTTTGAAAGAAGATTGACTCGCAGCGCCAGTGTGCCTGCTTATATACTTAACTGGCGGGATTCTCGAATCGTCACTCGAATGTTCTAGATGTGATTTGAGAGTTTTCTATTTTGAAATTACTGGATTTTACGATAAACTGAATAAAAATGTATGAAATTATTTTTAGGTTATTTTCTTTCAGTTTTAAAATTCGTTTTAATTACTTAGATTTTAATTAAAAAGACAATAAACTGAAGAATTACATTCCAGAAATGTCATTTGCTCGAATTTTTTAAGCGCAGGCGAAGAGTTACCTTTTCATGCCAATAGATGGCGCCACATATTTAGTTTATGTAAATTTTTATCTTATTTTTTTACTTTAAACATACTGAATATTATGAATTTTAATAAGTGCCACTTTGTCATACCCTAAATAACTATTCAAATTTATTACGTTTTAATAAATTTAGTCGTATGAGAGGAAACACTTTTTAGTTAAAGGAATCTTGTGAGTATTTAATTACGAAAGATTTTAAAATTAGAGTATAGATGTATTGTTGTTATTCTAAATGTATTGAGACTTTTAGGATAGTTCCACAACTAGCAGTAGACGTACAATGGTTTAAATTATACGACAAGATGGTTTAAGAAATTTAATTTCAACATCTCAAACTATTGTAATCTAAAATACGAGTGGGTCCACTTTTTATAGCTTAGAATTTGTTTAGTATTTTATTCGTTTCTTAGAACTTAATTGCTTTTTTCGCGACATTTATCTAATTAAGCATTCAATGAAAACACATCTAATTAAAGAAAAATGAAACTTTAATTCGAAAATCTGCCAAGTTAGTGACATCTAGTAGAAACATATTTTTTTTTAATTATAAACTCTTTGAATACCTAATTTTTAATTTGCCTAACTAAAAATGCATCTAATTTTGCAAAAATATTTTTTCAGTTTCGAGATTATGGTTTTGTTTGAGAAATTTCGAAAGGCAGAGACAATTTATCAAATAAAGAAAATAATACGTGACGTGAACGCGTTTCTATTTTTCTGCTCGTTTTGCAAATCTTTCGAATCCAGAATATTATCTGTGCCGCAAAACGATAAAGCATAACATTAGATATATAACGACTTTAATTATGTCACATCCATATCCAATCTATAAATATTTGTAAAAGTTAGTTTCAACTTGTCCAGATTGCAACGAAGATGTCTAGACAATCATACAGACATAAGACTCGTACTACACTTCCAGACACGCGCAAGAAACACGTTCCCTTCTTTTGCTTTCGTGCTCATCAGGTAAAACTTCACTATTAGTTATTTAGTTGTCGAGGTCCTATGATCGAGGATGAAAATGACCGTGACGAAATCGATCGATGCTTGACAGATAATGACAACGATATCGGTGTTGATTTGTTATCGAAATTGGAAATGCCATATTTCGCAGTGTACTTTAATCTATTAATTGGTGCAGATTAGTGTTTACCTATGGTAAATTACCTACTTCGTTAGTATTTTGGTGATCACCTGTTGCAATATGCTGCTTGCACTAAAAAACTGTCATTAGACATAGATATAATGAGTTTATTAATAATTTTAGACACTTGTTTATTACGTTGTGTTTATAATTTGATATGACTTGTAGGCGAACAAAACGAAACAACTTTTTTGAATTTGCTGTTATCTGTCATTGGGGCCTTTTTATCGGGCCTGATGAGCAATTCATTTAAATTAATTAAACATGTTTGAGAAATAAAATTTGTTTGTTATTAAGATGTAAGACATTCTCACTTGCTATGTCGATTATCAAGTACGTACATATAAATATTTTATAGACTTGTTTTGTATTTAATATGTTTTAAATAACACCAGTTCTTTTAGACAAGTCTTTGTCTATTAGTTCATCTCTATCATTTGTATCGAATCCATGTCAATTTGGATCCGCTTTGGGTATTGCTTCCGATCCCGCTGCCAATCTTAACGCCAACTCCTGTCGTGCATTCGATAATCAAGTCGACGTTGTATCACCGATAAAAGAGAATGTCCACAGATAGTACCAAAAAATGTCATGCGTCAAGATCAAAATACTATTAATATGATTTTCTTCAATTTTATCAAATAATCACCAAAGGAATGCAAAATTTGAAAGGGAGAATTAATGTAATTTTTTAAAATTTGTAAATTCACGCTTCCTAAAATGGCGGATGACACTCTCACTACAGTAGAGTTGTTACAATAAATTTATTAATCAATGAGGTAATATAAAAGTTCAAGCGTTGAGGCTGATCGTGATTTGTATAATAACGAATGAACGAGAAAGTTCGATTATCTATGGCAGTAAATAAAAGAGAGTGTGACTTTTGTATCGGATCGGAAAAGAGTAATTATTAGTTATTGCTTTTTGTTCAAATATATTTTCTTACGTCTCCATTACAAAGTTCTGTTTATGAGTTGATTGTATCGATCTTAATGACCGGCTCCTAATACTATTGTTAACTTCTGGGGGCTCAATCAAACTCAAAATTTGTACATGATCTTATACATTGCATCTCAGGTAGTGTGCTTCCTAATTGCATGATTGATTTTGATTAATTACATAATTACATGGCTAATAAATAATAATAAGAAGAATTTATTTAGAAAATATGCCGTAGCAGTAGATACATCTTCAAGACGTTAATGATCTTAAAAACCTTTTGTAAATAACACTACGTACATTTTTAGTTTATTTTCAGCTTTGTTAAATTGCTCTGAAACAAGGGTGTGAATTTTGAAGTGGCTACTGTGAGCGATAATGGGCAAGGTATAGGTCCTTAAAAAACAAAGAATGGTTTTGACGCAACATGGTACGAGAGCCTATAGTTCCGTGGGCATTTTCAATCGATACGAATAATGAAAAGTCATTTTTGCATATTTTCAAAATTCCTGAAAAAAAAAAACATCGTACGTTCATCTTTGTAACATCGGTGCCCATCATCCATGCAAAGTTGCATCTAGACTCGTAGAACGTTAAGTCGTGATAAAGAAATAAACATGCGAATCACTTTCCCGTTTCTATTTTATGAGTAGTAGTAACTTGGAAGATGCATCCTAAGAAAATTTTCTACTCACTGCTATGTCTCGTCTACAATACCGTATTCTGAATCCTCAAAAGGTTAGACGAGTTCCCGTGTCGATTAACAATTCAAAGTCGTACGGCGCTGGCCGGCGCACCGCTGTCGGCGCAAAAAGCTCTCTCCAGCATCCGCGGTTCGCGAGACACGCCGTAATTGATAGCCACGAGCCCCGACTCCGCGCTCGATATGGCCACAGCTTTAAGGCCAGGTATTTAACCGACATGTTCCGTATTTAAATTTTATTGCCGCTATTAGTTTATGTATTCCGGGAAGCTTTGCAAAACTGCGAATGATTTACGTTGAGCATTCCCTTTTTTTAAAAGTTATTATACAGACAAAACTTATGATTCTTAAGGGGCACACGCCAAGTAACGTTGACTTATGAAAAAAATGTTTGTATGCATTTAGGAATTTATAAGAAGTCGTCATCGTGTTTCTAAAAATTAGTTATCAATCATAACTAAATGTTTTAACTTCTTCAAAACGAAATAAGTTCGTACTTCATTAGCATTGAAAATGTTTTTTCGATCGCCACAGTAGGATACCCGTTTTCAATAAAAGTGCGACAGGGGCCTAGCACACTCCTCAAGATTATTGTTTCGTTTCGTCGAGCCTTGTAAATTACTTTTGCAACGACGATTTGATGATGAGCAAGGAGGTGGATAATGAAGCTCTTCAGAGGGCTACTAGAAAAGTTCTCGAGTTTGGATTATTTCGTTTTGTTTCGGCACGTTTTATACATTACATTTTGTAACGAGGGTCTGATGATGAAGCCAGGAGGTGGATAGCCGGTGTCCGCCAAGGCCAGTTTAACATAACAAAATATTTCCTGTATTATTTACTTATCGTAATTGAATACTATATTTATTATATGTACCCACTTAACTGTCGAACGCAAATCTTTGTATTCCAAAACCGACTGAAGGCGGACAGCGCGTGAAGTGGAAGGGCCCACAAACAAACTAGCACTGACCCAAAAAAAAATTGCGCAAATAGGTATTGTGAATATTTACTTAATAATAATTTTATGCGTTTAAATTGTTTTTATTTATAAGTCTCAAAAATTATTATTGGTATCTTTTTAATTTAAGGATTTTTTAAAATCAGTTTTTATTTATTGTTATTTTTTTTTTTTATAAATATTTATTATGAATTTTGTTATTGAGTTCATTTTCAATGTACCCCAAGGTCGTGTGGAGTACGATATCTGGGATTTTGTTGAGATAAGAGTTTATAACGCAATGAATTACTTAAATAAAAGATTCGTGTATTAATTGCTTCTTAATAGAAAGCTTTTTCACGTAACGGTCAAACGATGTAGTTCTAAATTATTTTCACAGTTAATTGTACCAACAAGCTAATAAACTAGGAGCGAGCGGAAACTGTATTAATGAACGGATATAGAATTAAGTATTACAATTTTGTATATTTTAAACATGCGGGTTGGGCCCCTATATTTACCATCACTCGTCTATTCTGTTGCGAATATTACTCATTTGTCGTCCTTCGGGCCTATGAAGGGTTGCCCTGACTCGTAAAATTTTTAATTTTCTTCCTTAGGGTTCCGTAGCCAAAATGGCATAAACGGAAACTTATAGTTTTGTCATGTCCGTCTGTTCATATGTAACAGGCATTTTACTCAAAAATAGCAAAATGAATATTGATGAAATTTGGAGTATAGGTGTCTTGTATAAGCCGCTATGTAGTTAGGTAATTAAATAATATAAATGTAACAGAAGCTGAAAAAATTTGTTTTCAGCTATCATCAACGTGTGGCGCATATATTTCGACAGTTCTTGTTATTCAATCACCCTATTGTTTCTAAGCATTTTTTTGATTAAGTAAATATTTTCAAAAATAATCGTTCCGAAAGTAACATAAATTGTATCTCCTTCTTTATTTTTTTGAAATATATATCCAAAAAATATGACAAAATCCGAAGATAGCGCTTAATAAATACTTTCAACTAAAATTATTTTCAACATGATTGCATATACTGATTTAAAGTTATTGCCGAAAAACTGCATTTTTCAACAAAAAAACATAAGCTCCATGAAGATACGCTCTTTTGCTGTTGTGCTTTTTCACGTCCTGTTTTTACATTTTGAGACTGTAGTATTTTGATTGTGTTTTGACGCGCATGAAATTTCATACATAATTATGTATTTAGATAAACACATTAAAATAATAATGCATAATTAAGTATATTTTATTACTATTAAATGACAATAAAGTTATTTAATAGTAACAAAATATATTTAATATAAACTTTATATAAAAATATGTCATATAATTAATTATCCACGCCTATTATTTGCCTCTTCAAAGTAAAAAAGGATGTTAGTATTTACCTAACTATCCAAAATTTCACAATACAAAATTGCTACACATTTTTTTCTGTAGTGCATTCTTTGTAGTAACGGCTACGGAACCCTAAACTGAGCATGGCCCGACATGTTTTTGTCCGTCCTTTTTAATTTATTGTAATTACCATGAAGTTTTATAATTTTTATAAGACAGTGATGTACGTCCATTTTTTAGTAGATTTCATAAAAATCTAACTATTGTATTTTTCGTCATGACGGAACTTTTGAAAAATTTTGCACTTAACTCGACGAGCTGAGCCAGAAAATACATATGGTTCAAAAAGTTTATACATGTATGTATGTATATATATATTGTATAACGCAGGGCTTGTTAGCACGATAGCGTCTACAATTCTTTGGAGATCTTAATGAAATTCAACATACATGTTTTATGGACGATTACAAAGATCGAGTTCATGTTTGAGCCAAATATGTCAACTTTATAAATTACAGCATTTTAAAATTTTGAAAATCCGAAAATTACATATTTCATATGAATTACATATGAAAATAAAATGAAATCTACTTCCATTTCGGCTGCAGAATGGTTTTTTTTATGTCTTCCAATCTATCATCGTGTATGGAAAAAAATGTACTTGTCTGGGCGTTTAATTGCATTAAATCAATCACTAATTTGTTATTAGATTGTTAAAAAATTATAAATTCTTCTTTTCAAATAAAATTGAGTTTCATCAGCGAAATAGAAAAAAAAACAGAATGAAGTTTATCTATTAAGATTTTTTTAGTATCATTTCAAATGGGTTCATAATGATATTGGTAAAGATACATGTATAAACTTGAGAATTACAATAATAATGAGTTTCAATTCAATTCAATAGAGTAGTAACGAAGTCGTCACTCTAGCTGGAGTGCTGGAGGCTTTCACGCCCACCGCCTTGCCCGTCCGTGGGCGAGTTGACCAGATGCTGGTCATAAATCTAATGGAATCGCGACACCTAGGGCGTTGAAACCAGTTCTAGGTCTTCTAGAGTACCTGACATTTCGTAGCTCAGCCGCCCACGCATAGCGAACGCCTCGTTTGTTTTGTGACTTTCGAATGCCTATAGGCTATTCTATGGTAATGATTGGAGACTTTCTGTAATATATTTTCATTAGAATTCATGCTCACTCCTTTTAATGTTTCGTATACAGTGCCAGTAAGATATCCTCTTTATTATCCGTTTTGTTAAAAAGTTTAATTGTAAAAAAGCTCGCTACTCATTACTTACGTATCCATTAGCTGATAAAATTGCTTGCAAAAGCTGTACAAAATAAAATCGTTGTCTGTGATTAAATATTAATACCAAAGTTAAAATTTAACATGTTATGCTGCTATTTAAGTAAATGTCTGATTTTTTGTTTGTCTATCTGTAAGGTCATCCTGAAAAAATTGATATATTTTTTGAATGAATTCCAATGAAACTTTCCAGTGATGATATGATTTATTTTTTGTATTTCTAATATGGTTTTTATTTTATCTCGATATTATGAAGGGTTGCGTAAATATATTAATAACACAGTTAAACTGTAACGATGACGTTCTGATGTATAAAGTTTGTTTCGGGGGACTAAAATGTGAGTTAGAAAAATTGTTTGTTCGGCGTACAGTCAAGAAAAATATCGTAGGGACATTTTTGCTTCAAAGGTAGGTAAAAATTATCTATGAAACCTCTAAATAATGACGGGCTCGCAATCTGTTATGTTGGGCTCATTCTGCGGTACGTGCATGTAGTTTATACTCTGACTATCCCATATGGATAACGATGGCGTGAAGTTTATATGTTCTAAATGTATTTACGTTTTCAAAAATAATCTATTATTAAAGTTAAGGTTATTTCGAAGGATTTAAAAGTATGTTTATTTTAGGTAAGGAATGAAAAAAAAAACAATTACATAAATAATTGTCTCGCCACTTACTCTGAAAGCATCGCAAAGAGAAGTCTAAAGAAAATATGTACTGCTTAACTAATATTCTATTTCTTTTTTGTACATTTGTCTTTAAATCATAAATCGAACGGCTGCATGGATTATTATCAAATTTTGCAGAATTAGGTTATTATCATAACATGATTTCATGTTAGATTTCAGTAGTATAAAGCGAGGTTGGAATCAGAGATCGTTCGATATAAAAAATTAAGGAATTGATTCAATTTACTCCTCGGACTAGTAAATTTTCTGAAACTTGTGGATATAGTTTATGGTGACGTAGATTATTGAGAAGCCGGGTTTAGCTTTCCTTTCTAGAAACTTTGTTTCAGTCAAAGTTCTGATCCCAATTCTATTGTTAATTCGATAGGTGTTCGACTGGCCTGTGTCGTCTGTATGTATGACAATGTAGCGATCTCGATCTCACTTTCAATTTCAAGCCTATTTCCGCTTTCGATTCTAGATTCTGATCTAGCTCTGGTTCTAGAATCTAGATCGCGCTCTCAAGAGTTCGTTTCCGGTCTCGCTTCGATTTCGATTCCGATACTGTTCTCGATTGCGTTATCATTTATTGTATCGATTATTCGTCATCGAATTATGAATAAAAGCTATTGAGTAAGAAGTAAACATGAATACGATGACACCGTATAGCTTCATTGATCATAAATATTACGGATACGAATTCCGAATATGTGTTAGCTATACAGCTATAAAGCTATATTTTTTACAATAATTGTGGATTTAACAGCTTACCCGATTTTATCGAGTTTTGAAAACAACCGATGTACATGGAACGCACAACAAATAGACGATCTTTATTATGCGATGGTTATTCAAAAGCTCGCGCAACCGCGCCGCGCGCCTGCGCGGTCGTCCAACGGCTCGGACGCGCCGCTGTCGGCGGGTGCCGGCGAACCGGTCGCGACACTCTAAAAAAGGAAGTTAAAAATTATAAAAAACAACAAAATAAACTATCCTGTTAAACGTAGCTGTTTTAAAATGTGAAGACTATAAAAATTGGATAGCGCATAGACTATTTTATCAATTGCATTTGTAGCGTAAATTTATGTTTTTATAAATTGTTTATAAGATTATAAATTTTTGCCTGCTTTTAAGCAACCAAATAAGATTTTGAATTATCTAGTATGCATCACAACATTAAAATACGAAAATCGTTTTTCGTATTTAGGCGGGCGGATTAGTGGTCACAATATTCAATATTTCGCATCTGAAAAGGTGATTGCTATCAAGGGTAAGAATATTTTTTAATTATATGTATACCTAAAATTCAAAAATAAAGTACTATCCATATATGGATATAATTTTAGCTTCCATATTTTTTTTATATTGAAACACAATCAAAAATTATATTGAAACACAAAAATGCCTCATGAAATTGCAATGAAATGTTTTCTTGTGGTGGTACTTAGTTATAGTATTTGACAAGCTATTGCAATGATTACTGTCGACAAGCGTAGATGAAGTGGTGCGTTATTGCCCAGTGAGATAACAAATATTTTAGTGTATTAATATTATGCAAATGTATTAAGTTGTAATTACATAAATACATAAAATTGTTTTATAAACATAACTAGAAAATTTTACATTCCGATTCAGACTTGAATGTATTTATCTATTTTGACAGATTTATGCGTTTTTTAAACATTATTTTCAATAATGATCATGAAGGAGATGGAATTACAATAATGATTTTAATCTAAATAAAAATTTTGAACCTACAAGACTAGGAGACATTGACAATCTTAAATTGATATTCAATTTTGTATTTTGCATCAGAAGTTTGAGAAATAGAGTTTGAAATTTGAGAATAAATTAAACATACATATAGATTTAACAGTTCTTCGTATTGTCATGGAAAACCAAAAATAATGAGTTTAGGTTATACATTATAGACATAAATTCAAAGATACATTCTTCGAAAATTTTTCGCACTTACTTTTACATATAAAAAACTTGACAAGTGTCAAATTTTAAATGACGACGACGACGACTAACTCGCGCGTGAGGTCTACGCAGCATCGGTGCTAATACAGCGCATGAGCACGAATAAATCGGTGGTGTATCGGCGGGTCTGTCTTTATATTCTTGTCTATGGTTCACAAGAATTCTCATCAGATACGAACAAAAAACTGGAGACCCATCTAAGTTTCAACTAATTAGTCGCGCAAGAGTCGCGAAACGTTCGCCCGACGCGCGTCATTACCTAAAACGCCGCCGGCGCCGTAACCTTCGTTATGGCCACGCTCTCCGATCACCCGTAAAGCAGAAATCACTTTGCGGCATCCTTTTCTATTATTTCGATCGAAAACGAGGCTTCTTATTGTCGGCGACCAGTTTTACGTCTGTAATAAACTGCGTTTCTTAGTGATGTAACATAATCTAAACCTTCTTCAATTGATTTTGTACACAATTAAAATTTGGTGCAAATACACGGAACAACATTAGCGAAATCAAATTGATTTTTTAGAACTAATGTCAACAGCATCTAACCCTGATGGACGTTTTAATCAGACAGATTTATGTAATATAAACTTTGGCATAGTATTTCAGAGTGTTGCATGCACACAATCTGCGTCCGTGAATTTCTTTATTATGTCAATATATTTTTTTCATCGTTAAAAACTGAGAAATATTTATTATGGTTTTTATGAGGATTATTTTATGTTTGTAGACTTTTAACTCGTTTACGCGTCCGGCGGATGGGCACTTATTTGCGTGATGAGTACGAACGACACCGCAGGCAGCGGCGAGTACAGTCCTCTACACAAGGGCTTGTTCGCGTGAACGATGCAAGATTATTTAAGTTACTATTCCCTACGTGCGAAGTCTATGGTGGGGGAAATACAATCGACCGCAGCGCACGCTGTGGAAGAAATGGGAAGATCATCGGAACGCCTCGTGTCAAATGCAGAGTACATTTTGGATAAATTTTGTATGAAGATTCGGTATAATTATCAATATTATCGGAATGAGGCACAATATTTATTATTGGAAATCGACAAATAATTTAGAAACTAATTGGTAAATAATGACCTGAGATAGAAATACATAGACGTTGGATACACAGAGAGGATTTGATCTTCACAGAACTACACTGTCAAGGATATTTCGATGGACTTTGCAAAATTTTAGCCTCTGCCATAACGAATTAATACAAACTGTCTATACAACAAGGTTTAATATTTTCATTGAATTTAAGCAAACTGACATAGAGATTCATTGTTATTTATTTACTCCGATTCCAAAAAAAACGTCCTCAGCATAAAATGTTATTATTTCAGAAAAGATAATTGTTTTTAATTTAATTTCGCGGATGGAAAATATAATAATACCCGATTAACTAAAAATCTGGATTAGGCGATCAGAAACGAGAAGATACTGTTTACTTATATTTGCGTTGTACAAACTGCATTATTAATAATAATAATAATAAGCACCTCTATTACCAATGTTTTCATTATTTCATGAACATACAAATGTTGGATAGTCCCGTTGTTGCGGATGCTAGACGGCGCTACAGTCATACACGCAGTGATTAAATACATCATGCGGCGCGACGGCGTGAGCTCTGCGCGGCGAGAATTTTTAACATTGTTGTTGTAAAGGATATTGAGTAGTTTTTCGAGGATTCTTTTTAGTTTCGTGTCTGTGGTCTCAGTTGTGATATTTTCCTCAGCTTTCGTTTTCAGAAGACTTCTGGTGTTAATATCAATCGTTTATGCATTCGAGGCCTCCGACCCTCACATGCAATGGCTATTAATATTTTAGAAACCAAGACTGTCGCATGCCCTCGTGAGGTCGGACTACAAAAACGTATATCTGATTATGATATTTATTTATACGTTTCGAACGACCTTTATTTAAGGGCAAACTTGACTACTTGATCCATGATCCCTGAGAATCAAAACCCACATGTACATTGTTCCTTTACACGTATTTTTTTATAAATACCTGATTTGAATAGCGGTCGTCAGTTCGTTTAGAAGCGATTGAATATTTTAACATGGATGAAACCGACATGAAAAATAAGTATGTACCAACGTCACAGCTCTCCGAATGTGTTGATTCAGTGGAAAGTTTTATATTTAAATCTTAGCTAGTCGGATAATCATGTAAAGTGAACTCGTCGAGAATGTACAAACAGCATCGAGACAAATAGTTGCAACTCAATGCATTCGAGGCGTATCCGAGATGGAATCATAGCTTATCGTGCCCCGGACATACTTTTACCTGGGACGGTCGCCGCGCCGAGACGTCCCACAAAAAATATTTCCTTCTGCGCATTGTTTACAAGACCTCCGACACCGCGGCCGTCCGGGCGGACGCCCTTCGCGGCCTCAAATGCGCCGGGACCCGCGTTTTTTGTCCAAACGCGTCTTCCCAGTACGCGGGGGTTTGCGTGTCATTTAGTTCACGACAGTGATACATTGCTGCAACAGAAGCAACCCGACGGCCGTATTCGAAGAATCGCATCCGAATTGTGTTCGTTCCTTAAAGATATTGTTTTATATGCTATCAGTTAATTAGCAATACACCGACGAAAAGCATTTCTTAATGTTGGTAATCGTGTGGTGATCAAGTTCTTCGTTGAATGTTAATTTTTTTACGGGAACGAAAATTTTATCCGAAAGAATAATGATTGAATCTGACATTGTAGTCTATTTGACACCCGTGAACCAAGCGTCAGCAGAAGTGCAGGTGACGCCGCGCCGTAGTCGTTTGCAATTTGCATGAATCAACACACCCACCTGCACGCCTCTTACATATTTCGCAATTCTTCGAAACTAAACCGCTTATTGTTCTCGAATACACATCTTTTTTGGTATCAGCTGAATCACTTGTAAATGTGGAAATACCACTGTCATCTGTCAGCGCATTAAAATATTCTGATAAGCCTACGTAATTAACAAGGTATTTAACTTTATGTTCTTAAATGTCGAGTTAACAATTCCAGGGCCTCACGTGTCTATGACACGAACTCATTTTACCGACGACTTAATCGGTGCTGTAACACACGAGAACCTGTATTATTTTCTAGTCACGCTAGATACTAGATAGCGTAACCTGCCGCCTTACACGGCTCGCCCGTACAGAGAAGCTTGTCTCCCAAGAATTGAACCCGGATTTAACCTTTCTCTTTCCTTTTCTTGTTACGAAACGCAGCCGCTAAGTGTTGCTTTTATTTATATAATTTTAGTGAGTATATTCTATTTTAAAGTCTCTCTAATTGGGAGAGCTGTCAACAGCTATTAATAGTCATTCGAGGGCAGGGAAAATTCGTTAAGTATTTAAAATTTCACGGCTGATCTCGGAGGCGGCTCCGAAATAAACTAAACGGTGTTTTGGTCGGGGCGACGTTTTTACGCGGTCTTATTTCGAGATTTAAAATATAGCAGCTAATTATGTTTCCAGGGAAGCTTTATTGGACACACCTGCACGTGGTTCCCACGACAAGGTATGCATACCTTCTTCATGGTGTGCACCATCAGCAATTTCGTACGATTATTTGTACAGTCAATAATTCGCCACAGCAGGACAGTAACACCTCTTTTTAGAAGAACTAATTCCGTACGAGTATTACTGATTCCTACGCTGGCCCCATATGCGTTAGCAATATCACATATTGTTGAGGGTTGCGATAAACCTCCATCGCAGTGCAGGTTTCGATATGATTTCGCATCCTTTGCAGTTAAAGCAAGTGATTGATATTTCAATCTCTACATGAGTTAAAAAAGAACACCCAATGACCGTCAGACATCTCGCGTTTCCTGCTCCGCAAGGGCGTGCCAAGATTCATTAACTCCTAACTAACTCATAACTGTCACTAACACTGCTTTTCAGTGTTTTTTCGTGCCGGGTTTGTATCATCGCTTTACTGTAGAATAGCCCTTCAACAATATCTGTACTTCAAATTGAAAGGATTTTTTTGACGATTTAAATGATAAAATATCTTTCCAATCGTCCATCGTCGCACTTTTAATTACTTTGGCAAATAATTACTTAAATGTTGTTTATTTCTAAAACAATCATGAATTTCAATTAATCATCATACATTCCGTCTATTTCTTTTTATTTCCTTAATTAGTAAATTGTATAAATTATATTGAAACCCCTTCTTTTCTTGACGACGTAGGGTCAAAGTATTTTTTTCTGTGTGGATACAGTTTCGATAAATCTTAATCGCCCTTCAACTCTCTTGACAGAGCCGTGGAAAAGGTAAAAAAAATACAGCAATAACAATTTATTATCTCAAAAACACTCGGCACTTACAGTCCAGGTTCACAAAAAGCCTTTTTTACGAGTATTGTTTGTATTTAACGAGCTTACTACGGTACACTTCGGAACGAGCGGATTTAAGTCATGACTCCTTTCACGCTTTTATTAACGTCCAGCGCTTTGGTTTTATCTCTCCGAATACGTTTCGATTACACTGATAAGAGGTTTCGTTTGCGTGCCTGCGCGGCCGTTCGAGCCGAGTTTCAGAGTCGACGGGCCGCGATCAGCCGTCACTTCCTGTTCGTGTGGTTTTAAGTGCATTTTTTACTTTTTAAATAGCTCGGCCGTCTCTTAATAAGTTTGACATTTTGATTAGTTCGGCAAGCCATTTAGCGCTCTCCGCCTACGCCGTATTATTTAAGTCGTCTACTTTCACTCGCGCTCCAGCCGCGCGCAGACAATTCTCTGTACCTAGCCGTCTGGCTTATCTGTGTCAAGCGTGAGTGCAGCCTGCAGGAGACCTTTGCGCTTGTCCGATTTCGCGTTACACACTTATACTATACGCTCTTCAATCGAATTTATTTAGAGATCTTTGATTTTAAAGATTTTTTGATCTATAAACGAAAATAAAAAGATAAATCGTAGGAGTCTCACGATTCATCCCACTATAGTACCCCCTCATGCTTTATCTCATATTGAGAGTCTCGGATTTTGAGTCTAACCTCCACGCTGGCGCAGTGCGAGTTTGAGGCCCGTTTACAATGTTTATTAACAATTCAAATATATAGTTGTCATTGCAACCTTGAAATCTTTATTATTCTAAATCTTTTTAGTCATCGCCGTCAATCTTCAGCGATTATTTTAAAAAATGACGTATACTGTTAACTAATGTATGTATTCTTCATTAAGAATAAATAAAAAATGCCAATTAAAGTGCGTGCTATACAATTTAAACCGCCATTTAGTTTTTTTTAATTATTTCCTTCATTGTGCGTTTTTGCTTACTTACTTTGTTTTATGGAAAGTCGAATGAATGTAAATTTTAAACACTTGTTAAGTGTATTTTCAATGAAACAGCACTAACAATAATTGAGGTCATATATCAACAGCAACGTTCGTCACTCGTATATAACAACGTGTGCATCCTGTTCCAATGGAAGGAACGTGCAGTGCAGCATTGTATTTGTACTGATTTGTCATAAAATACGTGGCCTCGAAAAGCTGATTATACTCATAGTTTTTGCAGTATTAAAATTGCAATAATAAGCTTTATTTTTTTTCCGCTCAAACTGGGCCGATGAATGTTTTGCGCACGGTTGAAGACGATCCATCGTAAAATTTGCAAAGAAATATATGTTTTAGTGGCCTTATCATAAGTGTTATAATTACTTAAACTTAGATAATGTAATTTTTTTCTGAAAATTAGTTTTAAGGCAAAAAATATTAAAGATCTAAAGTATTCTATGTATTATATGAATGTTTTTAGGTATTTATAAATTGGACATTTGTAAAGTTGCAATAGAATATTAAACTCTTTTTATTGGAATTACATAAACAGCTATTGTCTGGCTAGCAGAGAGAGCTCGAGGTGACCTGATGCATCCACCGATACGGCCGTATTGTGCAGCGGGCGGCCGCGCGGCGCACGGCTGGATTTGGCAATATTAACTTGCGGCCGCCGCCGCCATTTTTGGTATCTTACCCGGTACGGTATTCGCACCGGTCTCATTTTTACCGTTAGGTTTTCAGCTAGGCAATCTGGGCCTCGCCCGCCGGATGAGATTTTAAATATTACTTCTATTAAGCACGGCATTGTTGAATTTAACAGAAACGTAATTGCCCTGTCCGGATTTTAGATTAGTTGGAGGTCGATACACAAAAGAGCCGTTAGATGCATTGATCACGGTTTTCTCGGCACCATAACATCCGCATCCATAAGTTTTAATTCTTATGGTAATTCGATTCTTACAGCTTCCCGTGTATTTGTTCAAGTTGTGATGTTTATACTTGTAAATAAATATGTAAAAATCTTTTTCGACTCGTTACGTAAGTATCCAAGTTCTCGGTAACAGTTGACATTCGCGGTTTTTGCCAGGCCCACACGTGAGGCGTACGTGAGGTAAACGTGTTAATATCTCACGACGAGTCATGTTTACATGGCCAATAAAGTGTAGCTGAAGTCAGAGACGAGAATGGTACAAGGATGATAAGACCGTAACGAATCCGTATTCAGCGCTCCTTGCCAGAAGTGGAAAAGGGTACTCTATGGCTCCTGCCTCTGTATGTATCGATTTGGATTAGTCCCACTCCCTTTTAGTACACATTGCTTAACATTTAAAAAGTAGAAAGATTCATCAAAACTCTGCAATAGCCAGTTGTAGCAAAATTTAAACATCAAAATGATGATGTAATTTAAGAAAGTCGAAGGAGGCGTCAAATAAAGTTTTTCAAGATTCGTTCGTAATATGTTTAGTGACGGCTTACATGCTACGATAAATTTTATAAGATAATTTTTTCCGTCTTATAGATATATAAGTTTTCTATACGTTTTATGGAAAACATATAGAGGAGATATTGTTAAAGACATTTAGGGATTTGGTTGATGCAGAAGTTTAATTTAAATGTTTATAGAATAAATTACGTAATCGATGTTACCGATGAAGGTAATATGTACGTCACTTTTCCCCGAAAATAAATTATAGGTAATCACGTAGCAGCTTTTGCTCTCAATAGAAGCGGCGTATTGTGTGATAATCTCGGAATAGCATTGATGCCCGTAGCTTTATCTGACGAATTCGTGCCGCCTCGTGCTCCACAGGCGTTTTTGATTCAACATTTAATAACAGAAAAACTCGGATCGTGCCGGTTATCTTCGTATTGTTTGGTGTTATAACTCCCTCTTTTTTTTTTGTGAAGTATTGGTTAACGTTTCTAAAGTGCAAAAGATATAATACGATCTAAATGAGGTTTTGAGTTATTATGATCGTATAAAGCACTTCATCGTTATTCATGAAATGTAAAAATGCACTTGCGGGAAAATCCAGAATTGCATTTCAATAAATGAACTTTACGTAGATATATTTCTAATAAGCTTCGAGAAGTAAATTAATGTCTATGATTTTTATCTAAATAATTATACATCCTTTCTTTTTGTGATAATGGTAATAAACAGTTCGCTGTTTTGTTTCTAAATTAATTCATAGTAATGTAATAGTTTATATAAAGATTGTGAATATATAAAATTTGATATTTAATAGTAATAAAATAAAATAATATCAAGAGATATATTATCATTCAAAATTTCTAAATTTCTCCGCAGATACATAGAGTATACAACTGTACAGAGCGGCATTAGCCACAGATTAGGAAATATTTAACTGATGATTCATGTTAATGCTTACATTCGTCGCATTTCTTCTACAATATTAAAACACTACTCATCTTAAATACTAGCTAAAACGTCAAGTATTCCGATATAAATTAACGAAACTGACAACATTGTGAACTGTGATGCGATGGAAGAACTATAAATTCTTCTTTAAAAGTATTTTGAAAACGGTTATTTGCACGGCCTTCCCCCGGTACGTCGATGGGCCGGAGTCGTACGACTTTTTACCTGCTCAATGCCGAGGGCCCGCTCGCCTCCGCAAACAGCTGTTGCTGTCGAGCTTTTGTCGAGAGCAAGGAGAGCTTTCATGCGATTCGATCAATCGGACGAGATCGACACGACCTCTTACGTCCACAAGTTTTTTGTATTATTATAATTTATAATTATCATTATCTTTGATTTCCGTTTCCTATTGTTGAGTCAAAAAATAAAATACAACGTGTATTTACTTCTATCACATTGCATGCAACTTTCTTAGCTGTGATTGTTCAAAATCACTTTACAAGTAAGGAATTGAAGTAGGTTAAATTGAACACGTTTGTTCTTCCAGATGCGCAGTGGAGGGGGATGCGTGAACAGCTGACGCCTGCCAACTGAAGGTAATAGATGTGTGTCTAAAATTATTGCATGAGTGCATACGAATGTAATTGTTTAGCTATTGTGACAAAAGTTCCATTTCTCGAAGAACTCGTGTAGTTAAGTTACATAAAATTTTTTAGTACTATAATACTATATTATTTACATAAATATACGATCACATGATCGTATCATACACTATTCACTTACTTGCAATACATACTTAGAAAAATGATATCAAAAGTCAAAAAGTGAATAAGTATATTTGTAGATAATACGCTTTAGTGAATAATAGTATGTACATTTACTTTTGCACATAAAATTGTACACGGTATGCAATTTATTCAATATACCAGGACCATATATATGTTAAAGCTTACGGTGATTTTATGTAAATCAAATATTAATCTCATGTTTCAATTCATTATAAAAGATTGTAATTAATGTAATGTTAATTATTTTATTAAATATAGGAAAAGCATTGTAATGGATTTTATGAAATTACCATCATTATTTTATGATACTGCAACATAATTTTGTAATATTTTGTAAACAATCAGGACACTTTAATGTATGCATATATATTGTATTATCAGTGCCTATCATAGGGCATACATTGAAATTAATCAATGATGTCGAATACGAAAATTTTATAGTACTAAAGCGATATCGAACCTCAGTACTGACCTATATAGTGAGTGTTTGCCGCCATGACGTATTTAATCAGCGAACACGTGTGATGTACCGCGGGTGTTGGTCACATCGACGGACGCGGCTGCGGCTCACAGTCCGGCCGCGGGTCTAAAGTTCGGTGGCTGTGTCGGGCCACGCGGCCGCCCGGGCGTTGCGATCGTGTAGGACGAACGTACGTGAGGTCAAACGCGTAACCCCCTCTTTCCAGCAAACCTTGTAATTTAACCTCCGTGATTATGTAGGATTGCTTTTGTATGCGCTTGAAGTTAATAATAATGTGTATTATTATAGTACACTACGTCCATCGAGCTCTTAATAGATATCAATGCATCTATCTACATTGACATTATAACAACTGTTGAGTGAAAATATCCATGCGATAGGCATGTGCAAGAGTAAAGATTTATCTAATATCAACCAATACATACGTCTAAATACGCACTCCAGCGCACCTACATCGCAACGTCCTGCACGGGAGTATTTTTATGGGACTTCATTACGTTGGCAAAATATTTTTGTCGTCTACGATTTTTCTCGGTTTCGTTTCTGATTTCTTAGTTTACTTTTTAACCTAACTTAAATCTACGATATGTTAGCCGATGGCTGGTGAATCGAATGGAATCCCGAATCGGCCCCTGACCTTCACGAGCAGGAACAAAAGGCGTCCCGTCCAGTCAATTAATTAATACTTACTAATTAATCCGCCGACCAATAATCGATTTTCAATTGGACTCTATTGACGTTCATGGAGCCGAGTACCGTCGAAATTGAAATAAAATATTATCGTCATTATTTCCTTGTCTATGGACGCAAATAGTAACACGACTCCATTTTAGGCTTTTGCCATGTGCAACTACAAATTCGCAGAGTTAACATAACATCGCTATGGATTCCATGAATGACTGATATGACACAAGTTTAATTTTGCTTTATAGTTACGTACTTCGACTGTGCTCGGCCGCTGCTAATATAAACATTGCACGTTATATTCTAAATATTCATCGATTCAACACCAAGTTCACTTCTAATTATAATACAAACGTTTAGCGTACTAAACAGAGACAAAAATACAATGAGTCACCTGTGTGTACCAAAAATTTGGCATAAGTAATTATTCGTCGTCCAAAAGGTACTGTAGCTCGATAAGCAACACGACCTCATAAATCAGTGTGTATTTACAATTCAAAATAGATTTTTTTAATTATACTTTGTAATATTAAGAGTGAAGTGGCAACTAAATACACTAAATGCAGAATATGTATTAAAAAAGTGCGAGTTGAACTTGCTTAGAAAGGGTTCCGTACGATGAATATGTTATCTACCACGTTTTTTTTAAAATTATCCAAATTTGTTTGTGATAACTGAACAAATACAAATGTAAGATTTAACGCATAATGAGAGATTTACTATGCTATTTGAAGACCATAAACTTCTCATAGGTTTCCCTGTAATTTGCAAGTACGGAACTATTTTTTATGCGTATTTGAAGATTTTCGATTCAGTAGTTTAGGAGATAAAAGAGTAATGTTTAATTTTTATTTATTTTCTAAAATAAAACTATTTATTTTAAAATAATGAAATAATAAAAAAATACCAATTCATTTAATTTAACTTTCTTCAAAGCCTAGGATTTGGCACATCAGGTTTTCTTCCTACTTTTTAATGTTTTCTAAAAAAAAATATTTATGATGTTTGTTTCTATATAACAACAGTACCCTGTTTATGATATACCTACGCGCATAAGAAATAAATAGCTTTTGTCATAAAGGAACACAAAATTGTTCAGACAGGAATTCTGCTCGGATGGCGTCACTGCGATTAGCTATCTTATCAGAGAGATAACGGCCCGTTAGCAAACTACAGCATTTTAACTGGAAAATGTAAACTAAGCTAACAACATACGTAATGAGCCTTGAATACCTTTCAAAGTGGTACTCGACCCTTTTAGATTGTTCATAGATTCGGGCCTGAACGCCATTATTGTAAAACCATCTTAGATTCCAAACAAAGCGCTTTTCCGAATTTTGCCACAATCGATGTTCGTTGGTTGATCGAATTTTTAAAAGGTTTTATTTCTTTCTATAAAACGCGATCGTGTCATGAACATAACATTTGTTTGTAGTAAAGATTATATTACGTTGTTTTTTTTTGCACAAAGTTTATGTTTTACGATAAACTGGAGATAAAAGAAACTATTTATAGTTTATTACACAGATATTATATTTGTTTTACAGATAATTAAGTTGCGTTTGCTCACTGGCAGCTCTTATTCTTCATACATATTTAAGATTATTTTATAGTTCTCAATTGAACTAAGAATTCGGTGATGTTAATTATGTATTTATGAAGTCAGTTTTGATTGTTCTCTAGCAGTTCTTACTCATTTTAATCTCTTAGATTATTTATTGATTTTCTATCAATGTGACAACTTGATGAAATTAAATACTTATTTACAAAGTGAATTTAGCCTATTCATTAGCAGTCCTTATTCTCTGCATTTCTAAGATTACTCAGTACTTTAAAATTAAAGTAATTCGACGATAATAAGAAACTATTTAAAAATTTAATTCTATGGAGTTCTTTTGTCTATTAGGAGCTCTTCCTCGTCTACATGTCTACGATTACTTAATAATTTAAAAACTCAAATAACAATTTTATGAGATTAAATAGTTATTTAGAAACAACTTATGCCATTAAAATATGAATTATTTTCATAGACTGCATGAAGCTAGCAAGCAAGCAAGCTGTAATTTAATTTGGCTGTCATTTATAATCTTACTAAAACTAATCCTAATTTGATTAAATGCCTTGTCGACAAAAGCTATGCGTTCTACATGTCATTAACGCTATACATATAATAAAACGGTGGAAGTCTGTATGTCTGCACAATATGAAAAATGGAGAAAGGACGATAAGGTAAATGTAAATTATAAATGTAAAAAATAATTTTTTTTAATTTTTTGTTTGTCTGTCTGGTTATTGAAGCACATCTCTGAAATTATGGAACGGATTATAATGCTGTTTTCGGAGGTCGATAAAGCTTGGCTTGGAGTGGAATATAGGCTTTATTTTATTTAAATTGGATGTCAGAGAAAAAGTTATACTGATAGTGAGTTAGACAGATAGAAATATATTTGTAGTTTATGTAACCCTAAGTATAAATATCTTTTTACTCATAGAAAGCTATGCTATCAAAAAATAAAATAGCCTATATCTTATTTCGATAGTAGGATTTTTTCTGGGTTTGTACAAATTAGAACCGTGAGCGGTATCGAAATTGAAAGCGGGACGAGTATCAGAATTGAGAGCAAGGACCGAGACCGAAATCGAGAACGGGATGGCGGCCGCAACGGGGCGTCGCATCGGGGCTAGAATCGACAGTGCGCCGACCGCACTCGGTCGACATCGACAACAGTACCGGAACCTACCTGAATCTGATACGGGAACGAGCTTCGGATTCGAATTCGAGCGAACTTTTGGACTTTACTCCTTAAGAATCGATTTCATATTTAGGCCCGGGGTATGAAATTTTATGGGAGTAAAATCAAGTGTTAGATAAATGATGTTACGCTATCATCATGGTTACTGAAATAAATAAATCGTCATGGTTAGTGTTTACATTTCAATCAATCAGAATGTGACAAATACCACTTATACTTGGTGGAGATTTTAAAATCGATTTTAATAAAGAAGATGGTTTCCGTTTAGTACAATTTCTGAAAGATGAACTGAACTTAGATTTAATTTCTGACAGAACACTAGGGACGACTAGATATGGTACAACTATTGATGCGATGTTTTCACGATTTATCACACATGTATCCTCCGACATTCATGTATCATATTTTAGTTACCATAAACCAATTGTTTCAGTGTTTAATGATACCGCTATTGTTCCTGTGATAAACATTACGGAAGATAACATCAATGATAGAGAAAATCAATCTTACTGAAAATTTTATTGTATAACATAATTATTTTCAATATTTTCTTAAATGACGAATTAATTGTTTTACTATTAACATAAATAAATGAATTGTGTATTATGCTTTGAATAATATAATAGATGCTTTCATTTACCATTATACTAATCTATATGTACGATATCATCTTAAAGTAGTAAACTCCATTCGTGCGTCGGAGCTGACACACTTTTTTTTTCCATACAAAAGATGAAGCAACGCATTCTACGTCCACGTGGACAGAGTCGCGGGCGGAAAGCTAAGTAGACAACATGAAGCATTAGTACCTTACGCGCCGAGTGTTATATAACCGACAGGACGTCTTTGGAGGTTCCGAGGTCTCGGCGTCAAGGGCGAGCGGTAATGCGACTGCGTTGCAATTAGCTCGTCGCACGGAATGGGGCGGGTGATTCGCGGCTCCGCTGAAAACCCGTTTGGGCCGCGGCGCCACCGCCTCTGGTCCGCTGAGCGCTTAATTACTTCCAAGCGATGGGAAGCCGCAGATAAAAACATCGTAATAAATAAATGTTAATTGCGACGACGCGACGCCGTGCGTATTAGCGACGGTATCGGGCGTGTCTATAGTGAAATTTTAGGTATTTATTGTATAAATATAATTATAGTTTTAAGCGCATTTTACACAGTAATTTTTTGTCCAATATGTCCGTGATTATGAATTAGGCATTTTTATTATTATTCGATATCGCCATGTATATATATATATATGTTAATATTTGCTATTATTATTATAAGCTAATGCTGTATTATGTACTTACGTAATATAGCAATAGGTTTGTACGTAAGACAATTTGGTGTTTGTATACTACAAATTGTCTACAGTACAGTATACAATAGTGTACTGGTGTTCACAATATGGTGTTTCACCTTAATTTTCTCAGATGTACTTATGATTACAGTTGTGAACAACTGTCTTGTTCTACGACTACATATATATTGTGTGTGTTTACAGGAGCTCTAGAAAATCGCTGACAGTTTCCACTTTTCCAAATACTTATAATTTTGGGAATCATAGCAGGAAAAAATAGTTTTACAAAAACTAGTTCACTAAGTAATGTGTTTGACGTTTATTTTGTCCATTGTCACGAATTCTAATGCAAAGCTGATACATGGACGATATCGATTTACAGTGCTTGATTGCGTTTAGGGAAAAAAAAAAATTAATGAGTTGTCAATGACGTCCGAGATATCATACTAACAGATTTTAGCATCAGGTGATCGCACTGACGCCGCGCGCGGTCAAGGTCCCGGCGGTAGAAAAAAACGGGTTAAGTTACATCGACGCTGTAGACGCAAATATTATGTACGTCATCATGTTAAACTACGCAGTGACTTTCGTAATAATACTTATATAGAAGTTTCAATGGAAATTCAAGGTAATCTGATAAACTCTAGGGATAAACTCTTCGAATTGAAGTTACGAAGTGCGAATATTTTATTCATTTATGTTATATATTTTGTCTTTTATTTAACAACAAAAAGTCTGTTCTTATCAAAGTAGTATTAAGCTTAAATACGCTTTAGTGTGTGTATGGTCCATTTAAACTTTCGCAAATGTCGTTTGTTTAGTATTGTAATGTAGTTTGTTTAGTAAACTTTAGGCATCATTTTTGGGCTGTCAAGCAAAGAACTAAAACGAATTTCAAACTCGTTCTTAGAATGCAAATAATTGACGACGAATTTTGGGTAGGTAGACATACAATGTTTAACACGAATACTTTTCTTGAACTATTTGTCAGATAGCTGAGGAAGTTTCTCCAATTGACAATTTGACAGTACAAAATAAAACGTTGCGCATGTCCGGCATACATTAAAAACTACACGACTGTTCCATAGAGTGTTAATGTTACCAGTCCTTGGTCGTGATTCGTACACAAGCCCGCGCGTTTATCAGTGACATAACGCCGTATCAAGTCGGAAGCCGCCGGAGACGAAGTCCCACGGCGCGTCACGCCACGCCCGCACGTCTGCTAGCGAATTTGGCGGAGTGCCATTCCCACGGGATACGGGATCAGCTTCACGGCGCTATTATCCAATTACACGCCCACGAAAACATCCATCGTCTCGCGATGTCCCCAACGACATAATGACCGGGGCCGCCGCAGCGTCTCGCCGCCGCCCTCCCGAATGTATGCGCCGCACGACTCGCGTAGGCACCTTCCATTATTGTATACTTCTATATCGGGCACTTCCTTGCCGACAATAGTCTCGGGGCGCTGTATGCAGTACATATTCAAATTGCAATTCTTTGACATAACTCTTTCAATGTAATATGAATATGTGATCGGAATACGGGTTCCGTATTAACTGTACACAGGTCGGCCGTGGTTGCGATGAAGTTTCGTACGGTTCTCTGGATGATCAAAACCCTAATTAAACGGAAACGGTCTTAGAGAAGCAAAATAATCCCTTGCTGTTGCAATAACTCGCACAGAGGATAAAAAACATCATCATCAAAAATATGCGGGTGGTCAACGTATGTACATCTTATTTTCTATGACTTTGTTCGTTTATTTAATTACTCACATATTTAGCATAAATATAAAATGCACACCATTTTTAATGAAACATCTGCAGGCGGATTTTATTATAACCTTTTATACTAATCATACACAAATAGAAGGGTGGTGGCCATATAAGTGGAATCGATCAATTAGTTTTAATGAACTTGGGTCAAATTAAATCTGATAGTAAGTTAAACCTGCGTCCCATGTTTTTTGGTGACAGCTTTCGTTACCGACATCCAACCGACACTGGGAATGTACATCATGAGGTTAGATTTTCTAATCTTAAATTAAAGAAAAATGTGGAATAGTATGCCTCCGGAGTGGAACGGCAAATATCTGGCACAACACATTTACAAATGTATCTATTTGTCCAATCGGAATTTTACATTTGTCAAAGCATTCTATCTAATGTATTGCGCGCAATACGCGAAATAAAAAAAAAATTGGGTTATTATTAAACATTTATCTTATGGATTGTTTTCTCGCTATGTGTTTTGTCTGTATTACATTTTAATCCATTTGAAAATTTCTATATACAACGTTTATTTTCTTTTTTCTACAGCTGCAAATATTACGACTTCAACGCGAAAGGCAATGTATACCCAAAAAGCGGGTTCATTATAACCGTTTGTCATTAAACATTTACGGTTCTCGTCCAGTGGTCGCGTGCCACTTGCCGCAGCGTGACGCGCGTCTCCAGCGTTCAGTATACTCTCCGTTTGCCTCCCGACCGGTTACTTCTGCAGTTTGTAACAACGGATGCGATGCCGAAATAGCAGCACACAGCACGTATGACGCCTTTGGAACGTCAGCAGAGAGAACTCATTCGGAACTCGTGAATGGATGTTATAATTTACGGCCGGCCGCCCGATGCGCCGCGTTCAAAAGCCGGCCCTGTGTTTTCGTAAATATTGCGTAACGAACACATTTTCTAGTGTTAGATAACGACAGAAAGCATAATTTATTAGCGCGATGTCGTTGACACCCGCGCCTGCGGCTACAGTTTTCGGCGGCTGCGCAGTTTAAAATAGAACTTCTCTTCCATGCTACGATTTACAACTTATCTACCAGTTTACGCGACTTCATGTGGGTGACATCGACTCGCGTTTGCTGCTGCCTTCGCGGAGCTGTAATTACAGATACGCGGCTGTCGGGCCTGTCAGTTAAGGTCGTCTCGTTGGGTTTGGTGCATGACTGTTCACAAAAAACTGACACGCGCCTTACGCACTACATATCGGCACGTAACAGAGTATTAAAGTAACGAATGTATTTAAGATAACTATTTTTTTCGAAAATGTTATTCAAAGTCGTCAGAAATGAGTTTCTCACGTCTCACGCTAACTTGTGAATATTCTGTTGTGCTATAGACAGCAAAAAATGTTCCAATCACAATGATTAGTGTATTTACTTCTCTGTGTCTTCTTTTAGACCTGTTTTAGAGTCCAGTAAAAACCAAAAAAATATGTTAATTAGCTAATTTTTTTTTCAATTATTTTACTGTTTTGATAATCCATAGCCGCAATTTTTTATTTGAGATAAGGGGGCTCGGATCTAAGTCCTTTACGCTAGCCTAGTGCGGGCTGGGGGTTGCTAAAACCGTTATTACCACTGCGTTGCCAACGTCTGGGACTAGACGACTTCACTTGCTGTGCAAGACATGGTGCGAGTGGTTCCCTTTTCCATTGTAGGTATTTAATATATTACTGTGAGGTTCATATATTTTAATTTTTTATCGTCAAGGGTAACGATAATTAAACCCTATAAATGTCAAAGTTTCAAAATATTATCGAAATTGACTATTCAATCGACTGCGTGGAGATATACTCTCTTTTGAAAATCAGAGAAACAATCGACTGTTGAATAAGTAAATTAAGTACTATGCAGGTAAAAATGCAATAATATTTCAGTATAATATAAAATGAAAAAAACTGACATAATCACGCTTGCGCGTGCGATCAGCTGTCGTCGTGCTCATCGCGAGGGCGCGGCGCCCGACAGCCGATCCCGCGCTCTCGGGTGCCGCGCGGCGCTCGCGCGGGTCTCGCTTGGCCCCCGTCCAGACGCCGGCGGACGGCGATGGTGCCTCACCTTGGACGCGGCCGCAAATAAAACGTCTGTGCCGACCGGGCCGCGGCGTCCCCGGCGGGCCGGGTCACTGTGTCGCTGCAATTATTTATTTACTCCCCATACGTGGTTTTCGTTTATCGTATTGTCCGACGGCGCTCGAATGTTTACCGACCGCGTGTTCATGTTGTGTCTGTGACGTCACGATGGAGGTGATAAAATCGTTCGGATGGTTTCAGGAGGGAATCTAGCGCTCGTGATTATGGTGGGTGGACTGCGGATTATCTGAAACGCTATAAGTTTTAGATAACATACACTATATGCGCCGTATTTGTGATTCGTTTTTGTGTTATTATAGCTTTTTTTATTATTCTAGTTTGATATTTAGTATCTACAATATACGTGTCTAGATCTTTTTTTAGATTCCTATGAAAAAAAATTTTATTCCGTTTCTCAATTTTCAATTTGAAGAAAGTATTGTTCATCGTCGGCTGCAAGAATCTGAAACCGAATCGTTGAAGACATTACATTTTCGATGAGCGTCTAAATGCCATGGGGTCTAAAAAACTAATTAGAAAGACGACCCCGTCTAGACGTGTAAAAAAGCTTTACTTGCGAACTGTTCGATAAATTTCTACATACCGAAAGCTATTATAGTCTCGAATAATTCGAGGATTCGCCTCGCAAACGAATACGCTTTACATACAGACCGTCGGTGCAGATGTCACAGCCCGCCGATGAACAATGCATGAACGCTGACCCGCGGACGCGGCCGCGGCATAAAACATGCAAAACGCAGCGCGCCGCGGCCGGCGGGGGCGGTGGCGGCGGTTCAAGCACCCGCACTCGCGGCCCTGCGCCCATAAAACGCCCGGCACTATCTCGCGGAACTAGCTGCCGCACGGCATCCCGTTTTGCACGTCGCCGTGTAAAGGAACGAACGAGACGCGAGTGCGAGCGGCATCCTCGGTAAGAAGAAAAACTTATGTGGGTGTGCTTTGGTACGCGGTAAAAGAAAGTTAAAATTGCGAGAACAGTAAAATAAAAAAATGTATTTGTCTATGAATAAACGAATGAAACGGAGCAATTGTGTCATTTTTTCTGGCGATCGCTTGAATAAAAAAAAAACTGGGCAAGAGCACGTCGGATCATGCTCATTATAGGGTTCGGAAGTCATTATTACAAAGATAAATACACTACATATGAAAAAGGTATGTTGCTCTTTTTCCGCACAGAATAATAGTTATAAGCACTTTAGTCGCCTATAACTAGAAAACAAGTAGGTATATCGACTATTACTATTAAACTAGTGTAAAGTGTATCAGCAAAGGAGCGTATCTTCATGGCATCCTTTTGTTGAAATGCGCAGTTTTTCAGCAGTAACTGAAAAACAGTATATCCGACCATATTCAAAATAACTTTGATTGAAGTATTTACGGAGCGTTATCTTCGTTATTTTTTTTCATATTTTTTGGAGTTCCGGTTTAGAAAATAAAGGGGGAGGGGACATAATGTCTTCTAATTTCGGAGCGATTATTTCAGAAACTATTCACGTAATCAGAAAAAATGCTTAGAAACCGTAAATTTTTTTTAAAGGAACTGTCGAAATATGTTGACATTTGCTGAATAAAATGTTTTTCGGCTTCTGTTACATATATGGATTGCCCCCCGAGAAATACTTATTTTTGTTATTTAATTACCAGGCCAAGTAACGGCTTATACAAGACACCTACACTTTAAAGTTCATCAATATACGTCTTGTAATTTTTGAATAAAATGCCTGTGACATACGGCGGACGGACGGACATGAAAAAACTATAAGGGTTCCGTTTTTGACATTTTGGCTCGGAATCCTAAAAGGTCGCCGTTGATGTTGAATATTTTATTCGCCGCCCACGACTCGTGTCTCTTTGAACAAAAAAAAAATAGAGTTCGCGCTCGACGTCAGAAAAATATTATTCGGTGCAACACACGTAACTCACTCACTATGAAGTGTAAACTATTTCGGATACAACACCGGAATATTTTAGTAACACAGCGACGATGCCAAATATATCCCGTCGAATATATCCCGTTTTATGGGTGTCCGCTAATCATATGGACTATTTCAGTACCAAGCTGTTAGTCAACTTTCGGCCGTCGCCGACGAAAACACCGTGAATAAGACACGAGCTCGGGTTCCATTGTCCGGCGCGGCGGGAAATTCAACGGAAGCGCCTTTCACGTGAACGGCGCGCGTCGCTTCCAAACATTCGCTTCTGGGTAGAATATTTACGTAGGCTGCGTTTCGTATCTGGTTTCAACTGCCTCATCTGCAGATAAATATGCTGCGCGTACACGTTTATTGGATCTGAAGGTGTTCCGGTCGCAATGCCTCGTGGACGACTTTGGTGAGGTCTCACAATGCATATTTGAAAGATATGCTGAAAAAATAATTTTTAAGTCGTAATATTGTACCTAATTAGTAGTACAGAACTGTACTTACTGCCTTTTTAAAATTATATAAAAATATACTATTGATATTTCATTATGGTCAATAGTATATTTTTATACGGATTTTTTGCTATTTCTTGTATCTCAAGTCAGTTAAAATCGGTTCCGTAGTTACGCCACGAAGAAATAACCTAGGGTCTAGTCCCAGAAAGTCCAGAGTTCAACAAGCTTGAAAACGAATGTACATACAATTTTACACTGATTGGTTAGCAATTAATGTTTTAGAAAATGATGTTGTTTTAGTGTAAAACTTTTTTTAAGACATAAGAAATTGAACGTATATACAATGTACGCACAATAGAATAATAATTTTTTATTTGGCGTGCTTGAAAAAATGTACATTGCTGCTAAAAGTACAATTAAATTCCTTATTATTTTTAGGGAGATATAAAGTTTGGCCAAAATTATTAATTAGTACTTATAAACAATGAATCATATCTGAACAATACATGGACACTGTTCAGTATATTATAAATTATCTCGCGTTGGGAGGTTTTAATGAGCAAGTACCCTTTTTATGAGCCTATTGTGCTAAACAGACGCTTGCTTGCAACATGCATTTACATGCAGCTTGCGGTCCGCCGCTGACCCTCGAATGTGTTCTTTCACTACGTATCCCTATTCAGTGAATTGAATATTTTTTCGAGAGGATTGACAGTGACTGTACGTCGCATGAGGTGGTTGGGATCGTATCTGTTGGTAGTTATTGACACTCCTAACGTCCTGGCGCATTGCCTACACCTTCCTGAGGATGTGTTGATCTAGTATGAAACGTACATAGAAATAACAATGTAACTATTTAGCGGACTAAGATAAATTAAATACTAACACTTGCTTAGGCGTTCGAATCAATCTTTCGAATCAATATGCAATTAATTGGATAGGGGTTCTTAGTGGAAGAACAAACTTAAGGATCAGCGGTGGGTTGCATTCTGCATGTTAATGCATATTAAAGGCAAGCGTCTAATTGTGGATTTCCGTGAATTAATGTCCCACGCAATAGAATATTGTGTTAAAGTAAAAAAAAACATTTCATGCATTGTATCATAAATAAAAAACATATTAAAACAATTAGAACACAATATCTCGTTCTACCAGTTCTCCATTTTAACTATATCTATAGACTAGAACTTGCGGACGAAGGTAGCGGACATACATCAGTTTCTAAATTTCACAATTTAAAATTTGACCCTTACGATTCTTATTCTAGCACGGTCAAAAATCAGCTGTAACCCTTGTACAACTTTTTTTTTGAAAAGATCATATTCTTTTTCAAAAGACCGCCAATACACTAGTGACTCCCCTGAGGATGAAGGGTGGCCGGTGATCACCTACTTTCTAGTGGCTCGCGTACTTGTTTGCCTTTTAAGAAACTTTATGCATGTTCAAATTCAGCAACACGTTTCGAAGATTGCGTGTTCCAAAAAACAAACAGATAAAATTATTAAAAATAGTCTTATTTTATTCGGTTACCCCCCCAACATCGCCATCGATCACTTTTTGGCAATTGTATAGATACGAAGCTTCTATACAGTTTTATGTTTCATATAGATTTTTCAAGTTTTTACGATTGTGTAAACGTATATTTTTGGTTCGTTTCGCTGAAAAAATAAAATTCACAAACATTAAATATTTACAAGATCAAAATCACTTGTATTAATGCAGATCTATCCGATATGCCTATGATTTATGAGTGCTGTAAATCGTTTCATTCGGAAGGTCACAATCGTTCGATGGTAATGTCTGATGTCCAGGAATAACCGGAGCACGTGAAAATGGGTGTTCTGCATCCATTAATCGTGAAATATTGAGATACGTAATAGGCAAATGGGATTGAATATTCGCGAACTTGGCATATATTTATGTGCATGGTATAAAAAGTAATGGATGATGAATTAAGATAAAGGGATTCTCGAATTGATCATTGATTACATGTCGATAATTGTAATACTATAATATTATACTATCAGAGTTATCGTAATGTGTTATAAATATCTAAACATGGCAAGACCACATGTAAGGTGAAAAAATAAATCGTCGAAATGACATTTACACAGTGAATGAAACTGTCGCGATAGCACCTGCAATGTGAAAGAACCCATCCCGATGACACCTACGAGGTAGCATCTGCAAGGTGAAGAAAGTCATCGCAATGACACCTACACGGTGGAGGAAATAATCGCGATGGTATCTACAGCGTGAAGGAAACTATCGCGATAGAACCTGCAAGGGAAGTAACTCATCCCGATGACACCTACGAGGTAGCATCTGCAAGGTGAAGAAAGAGATCGCAATGGCACCTACACGGTGAAGGAAAACATCGCGATAGTATCTACAAGGTGAAGGAAACTATCGCGATAACACCTACACGGTGAAGGAAAACATCGCGATGAAATCTGTACGTTGGATCAGATTCAATATAGTTAATAACGCGTGAAGTTGTACCCAACATGGGAACTTTGGGGGCTGTTCGAGAACAAATAGGTTGTCATATGTTTAAGTTTTAAGTTCAACCAGATTTGAATTCGTGTTATTGAAACTGAACAAAAAACTTTGAACAAAGTATTAACAATATTTAGTTTTGAGTTGAGGTTTTAAGTAATTGTTATTTTATGTAATCGTCGACTTAAATGTTCAGCTTGAAGTATATTACATAGCTGAATATGGCGTTATTAATATGAAGGACGTACTTGTATTTTCAGATTGTTGTGAGACTATACTGGCATAAGTGGTGTGGTTGGGATATTAAAAATATTTAAGTAAAGTAACACTTCTCTATTTCTTTTTTAAGACTTAATATGTATCTTTGTAATTTATTGTGTAAGCATATATGTTTCTACAAATTATAATTATTACTTATGCATGTTTTTAAAGAGTAATATTAGAAAAACAAAGACAAACAAAAATTAAAATTCTAGTGGGTACTAGATGGGTATCGATAAAGGTATATACATAAGAACTTAATTTTTTTATAGTCCTTTTCAAATCTCGCAGTAATCCCAACCCAAGTAATACTATCTCGACTTCTGCATTCATTAGAAATTTGCAAGCAAATTTTAAAATATTAGTCCAACAGTTAAAGGTAAAAAAAGCATGTTACATCGTTTAAATTACGTATCGATAAACCAAACATCGGCACGTGCGATCCTAAAGCAAATGTGTTTTTTTTTGTAGCGAAAGGTTTTCAGAATACAACGCGCTCTAGCAGCGTAATCCGCTACGGAAAACGGTTCGTGTATCTCATCGCCTCCCTTGCCGTTAGCTCGCGCAAACAAGATGTAGATGTAAGAGTCAATAAATCGCTTACGTCCGACGTCGATGTTTTATGTATGGCGAAAAATAGCGGATACCCTTGAACTTGTTTTGCATGTGACTCCTGTGATTTTAAGTTTTAAATTTATACAGAAAAACGATCCAACTCCACCTCTTGTCGCGGTCGGCTTCGCTAATATTTAATTTATGAGTGAATTAAGTTACCGCGAGCCGGAAGACCGGTCTTGCGTCATTTGCGGTTCTGGAAGTGTTAATACATTAAGTGTTCGAATCGAGATAGCCGATTGCTTTTCTACTTCGCATTGGCACTGCGAAAAGTTTTATCATCTGTAGAACGCGTCCGCTGCCATATCAAAGACAATTGCGTCAGGTAATTAGACGGAACCTTAAACACTTTAAAGTATTATATTATAGTTTCAGAGGTACTTCTCTTTGTTGCGTAGAACTGTAATATTGCTAAATATATTGGGAACATACTGTACGGTCATTAATCCCGCACGCACTCGAATGTGGCGCAACGGTCGCGTATCGGCCGATATCGTATTGCGCTCGCTTTCACTTCGTACTAAAATTTATTATGGTGTGTCTGTTTTAATAAACATATTAATTACTTAAAAGCTTTTACAATAATTTCTAATTATGTTCATTTTATACAATACTGACATAAAAATATTTTTCTTGTATAAATAATTGAGGATAGTTTGTAAAACACGTATACGTATTAGGTGTTTAATGTTCTAGAATACATATAGTGAATTTAATTTTTAAAGAGTTAAAAAAAAAGTACTTTCGATTTCGAAATCTGTTCCTCCAAGTATTAATTTGTTCTACCCGTAAAGAACAAATAAAACAGGCCTGTATAAAGTTTTGTTCTCGAATTTTCTTTTTATACGCTAAGGTATAAATTTCCGTTGTATAACGGAAAAACAGAAGCTAAAATACTTCTAAAAACTAAATCTATGATGTTAAATATTTCATTTACTTGTTTTATTTTAATTATGTTAAATAAAGAAAAGCAAACTGGTTAAAAATTTCGTTCCTGTACGCGCTTTATAAACTACTTACTCTAGAAGTTGTCCCTCGCCCGCGTACAACCTGAATGCCCGCTTGGATCGAGTAACAGAACAAGATCGTGGTTTATTAACCAACTCACTATCGGACTCGCAGAGCCGATCGCATGAGCCTTAAGCATTTTGTAGGTAGGTTTCAGAAGGTGCAGTCGTCGCACGTAGCCTTTAATAAGGTATACTTTGCAATAAATTTCATCGTAAAAAAGAGACGGGTATTTGTGAGAATTAGCTTACAACAAAGAAAAATTAGTAATCAACATTAACAGTGTTATAATAATTTTGTTATAAAAACAAGTGCGCGGAGGGGGTTCCGTACTATAAATCATTGCATTGCATGTTTTTTCTTCTTAAATTTGATTTAAAATGTTTGTGCTAAATAAAGTAATTAAAAAAAAAACTACAAAATAAAAATATTAGAAACTTAGGGTAGGCTAGAATTTTATTTCAACCCATTCGTATAAATGGGCTACCGTATGGTTACAATTGAGAAATCCGTTTTATAAAGATTTTTTTCTTCATTAACATTTCTTATTCTGAGAATACTGAGGAAATTTAAAGACTCAAAATTTTCGTTTGCATTTTTCTGCATACTAAGTGGGGACGGACTCAATTTAGTGTAGTATATTTTTCAACATTATTAAGTACTGCCGGTTTGAAGGTTAATTTCGTATATTTTCTTTAACATATTTTAACCAATGCACTTTGTAATTATAATGTATATATATATATATATATGTATTTCATAATAAACTGTTAATTTAATATGTGACGCGAGTCAAGTGACGCATTTGATAAAAACTTTTTAATTTCCCAGTTGTAAGTGATAATTAATGCCTAAAATAGGAATTCATTTAATTCCACTATAAATGGGTCACTTGACTCTTGTGGATCCAATAAATTGCAAATTTTTTATGCAGTAAATTCGAAGAAAATAGACTGTGACGGGCGGACAGACAAACGGACACGAGAGTAATCCTATACGGAACCCTAAAAACCTATTGTGTTACGTCATGCGTATGTTAAAATCTTGCTCACGGACATGCATTACAAACAAATCACTCGGCTTTTATTTACAGTTACATCACTGGGTAGATAAAAAATGTTTTCACGGCTTCCTACCAAACTGCGCGTTAGTAAGATACCGAATATCCTATTTCATTGAGAATCAGAAATTATCGTTATTCTGACGTTATTGAAGCTCTTCTATAATAACCGTAACTTTTTCCTTTAAAGACTTCTAACCTGCAGACTAATTCTGTAAACTAATTGGAGGTCTCAGCCGATAGCGTTATATGATTTCAAAATTACCTCAGGGCGAGAAGGTTGTCGCCGCGCGCCTTCGGTTTACGCAATTGTGACGTCACGACGATATCGAGTGCGTCGTTTAAAATTTGCAACATTGTATTGCATTCAGTAGGAGCGTAACCGACATCCGAGTCGTCTGAATTTCAAATTAATCGATTTCAATTCAGTTTATCGTTCTCGATTTCGTACTCAATATAAAACCCGTGCAAAATAATCGCTTAATTTTATACATTGAATAAGGATCATCATTGGCAAAATTTAAATTTACAATTACGTTAAATATTGAACGAGGTATTGTATTGACATTACTGCACTTTGGTATTCTCCTAAAATATATACATTGATTGCAATTCTAGTGCAACTTTATTGTTGCGAATCGCATAAATAAAATAAATAAAGAGGAGAATAGCTCCCTGTTATGAAATACCGAATAAGACACGCTTCACGAAAATGTGAGCGCGATATGCGAGTTTGGATTTTGATTTGTCAGATTTTTTCGAAATTTCTCGCACTTGACCGGTCTTATTCCAATCCCCGAGCTCGGTCTGTGGTAGGACGTAACATGTTTATCATCAATAATGGATTTACCAACGAATATACGAATACATATTCATCAAAAGTTATAAATTCTTGACGGATAGAAACGATATTCAAGTGTTTTGCATTATAATTAAATGCTTTTAAATCAGTGAACACGGTCATAAATAACTGTGATCCGCTCATTCCTTTCCCACGTCCAGAACGCGAACGAGTGTAACGCATTAGTAAGAGCGCGGCACGCACGGCGCGCTCGGGCGGGTGCGTGCGAAACGTAACGCGTGTCCACGATCTGCTCTGTAGATAAATGCAGCAGAAGTCACGGTTTGCACCGTGATGACGTCTCCTGTACGACAATCTCTCATGTTTTATACCCCCTTTTCGGTT
Source organism: Eumeta japonica (assembly GCA_005406025.1). Lineage (NCBI taxonomy): Eukaryota > Metazoa > Arthropoda > Insecta > Lepidoptera > Psychidae > Eumeta > Eumeta japonica. Next base: position 224,228 of record BGZK01000055.1, on the reverse strand, counting down.
GATAAACCAACAGCTTCAAAGCCCTAATCCAAAAATAGCGATCTTTTTTCATGAAACTTAAGTTTATGGTTCAAATCACAAGTTGATGAGTTCGACTTAAGTCTGGAAGAATAATTCTTTTTTATGTATGATTTGGGTTTTCAAAAGAATTTGGACCTATGTTATTTAAAGTGCTATTGCATTTGATTTGTAACAAAAAAAACGCTGGTAACTTTAGATTAACATTTTCAATCAAAAATATGACGGAAATCATAACAAAAATACCGGTTTGGTGAAATAGATCCTAATTTATTTATACAAATAAGAAAAGACTGGAACTCGATGTGTATGTATATTGAAAGTGCGCATGAAAAATGGAGAAGGGACGATGAGATAAACGTAATACAAAAGAAAACAACGATTTTTAAATTCTTTGTCTGACTGTGTGTCGGTTCGCATACATCTCTGAAATTACAGAACGCATGAAACAGATTTTCATGCGGTTTCCATTGGTAGATAGAGCGTGGCTTGGCGCAGGTTGTTGGCTTTATTTCATTTGAATTGGAGGTCAGAAAAGAGTTATCTTCTTCGGGTAATGTGTGGTTGTATATTATATAAAATTCTTTCTCACATAGGAAGCTACACTGTCCTTGAGTAGTATAGCCTATGTTTTATTTGATACTAGCATTTGTCTTGGATTCGTACAAATTGTGACTGTGAGTGGTATTGAAATTTTACCGCGATAGAAATTTAAAAGAGTACGGGAATCAGAATTGAAAGCGAGAACGAGATTTACATTGACAGCAAGGTCTTTTCCAATATCGTTTTTACCATATCAAAGATAAAGAAACACATTTTTCACGGCTGAAGCCGCGGACAGAAACCTTGTGTTATAATAAAATTCAAACAGATACATGCTGCTAAACAGCTAAAAACCTATCTATAAATAATTTTACCTTAAGTTTTTAAATCAGTTTTTATATATACAAATATTTAATAAATACATTAACTCTTAAGGGGAAGTGAAGTGTTGCTTTTGATAGGTCGAAAAACGTGAACTTATAGGCAAAAAATAGGTTTTAAACCGTCGTCAACTTAAATGACAGTAGTCATGAGTCAAGCATCAAGTACACTTTGTTCAGCCAAACGTAAGGTAGAATAGCAGGTTTTTAATTTTTTCAAAAAGTGGTTTGTTCTTATTTTAAAGCGAACCAAACAAATTTGCGTCGTATAGTCAAATTCGAAGAATTAGTCTTATGATATACTTAAAATATGAAAGTATAAAGTGTGAAATTTCGACAATGGATTAAAAATTTCTATAAATGATAGATATTCAATGTGAATCTTCGTAGTATTATACGTATAGTATATTAGCTTTTGCCCGCCTCCGCCCGCATGGTCATATAATGCAAAATGCACCAACCGATCTCACTGTCAACCATAATACCGATATTGTTTTTCCTTCGATTTTAATCTTGGCTCCGCTTTAGAATACGATTCTGGTTCCGATATATATAACGGCTCTGTTAAAAATATATATAATTTACCCGTGGCTATGTTCGAGTGGACTTACAACGAGCTCTTTCATTTTTTATATCGATCGATAACCTTATCAATCGTGATCCCTATCTCGGTTCTATTCTTATTTCCATACGAGAAGAAAACACGTGTAATGTTGCATTTTTTTTAATTATGCAACGATTTCATTTACGCTCTTGATCTTGACTCCGGTACTGCTCGCGGTTCGGATCCAGAACCAATGTTAAACTTGAACCTCTCTTGAACGTTATTTTTCCAATAACCAAGCGCCATAAGTAAAGAATTATTTCTAGGATAAGGCAAGCAAAGGCAGAAGCGTAAGTTAGTATCTTTATAAATTATAGCCTAAATGTTATTCTGATGTATAAACCATATTATTGTAAAGTTTCAGTCAATTCCGTACAACCGTTGAAGCGTGATTGAATAACAAACATCCAATCATACAAATTTTCATATTTATAATATTAGTAGGATTACTCTATGCATTTCTATGTTTCAATTCATTGAAAACAACGACGGAACAATGTAAACATATGTTTGTAATATATATTTTCTAAATATATAAAGCTGTCTAACTTAGAAATAAATTAGTTGTTATTCAGTTTCAGAACCCTCAAACACACGCATATTTCTATATACGCGTTCGACTTTTTTTCTTAAACTCAAATTGTATAACTATAGCATAAAACCTTACGAGTAAATCTCGTTGCTCGTGACATTTCAGAAAGGAGGGCCGTGCATTGACTCATGCAGTTTTGTAACCTTCGTATGCAATACGGCCTCGCAGATCTCTCTTAAGTATATCTGATTGTCTTGAAATTTATAGCAACGAAATCACTTTGCTGAGAAACGAGTGTGCAATTTAAAACCTTTCTACAGTTAAATCCCCTTATGCATTTAGAACAACCAAATAAACGGCCAGTTGTGAATATAAAATCGTCATATTTTGTAAAAGCTTAAATAAAAAAAAAATTGGAAACTTTCAAATGTATTGAAAGTATATGATGAAACGGAATTGAGAAGCATTTTTGTTATTGTGGCTTGCATTTTATTTAATAACATGTAATAGTGATAACAATATAATAAGTAGTCAGTTGTGTTTAGTTTATGTTCACTTTTCGTCCTAAGAAAATTTTTGTTCAATTATCATTTAACATATATAACTACAAATCATAAGAATTCAGTTTATCGAAATAAAAAAAAATATCCAAAATGATAAATGCAGAAAATTAACGCTTTAGACATAAAACAATTCTTTAAGGAAGTTACTCATTCAAGGTTGATAACGACCACTAAAAAGCTATCGGAATTGGAAAGGGACGAACCGACATACATACTCAGTGGATTAGACGACTAGTATTGAACTTATTAATATATCCTTGGTATAATATACAAATCGATTAGATGTTGTAGGAAAAAGTGAAACAAAAATGAAAATTGGTCGACGATAACAAAATTTTAAGCCATCGAAGATAATTTGCTCTCTGTTTCCTAAGACAGTATTAAATTCGTTCCATGTGGGACTGTTAGGGTTTGACGTCATAGCTCAATGGAGTTTTTTTCCATTTAATGCGAAATCAAAAACACCTCACTTCTTAACTTTCTCAAGTAAAGAAAAAGCTTTACATATCGTAATAAATTCCACCTATACTTAACATATTTTACGTACAGTGAAATTAGTGATTATCTTGGGAGATCATTCGTTAACGGGTTAGATCTACCTTAAACTATACAAATTATTCTATTGTCAGGATGCAGGCTATTGTAGACGTACTAAGTGTAGTATATGATAATATAAAAGACATAAAATGAAACCTGCACAGATAAAAAATGCCATATTGAGATTTTTGCTGGTAATCGCGAGGGTTCCGTTGTATTTGCGACAAATTTTAAATGTTTAAAATCTTTTTCCAGCAAATACTTGGTAAAAAGGCTATTGTCCAATTTTCGAATTAACTATAGTGGACAAATACTCATGGTCATAAACAGCTCGACTCTTATAGATTTGTTTCTTTTTAAAATGGTTGTCTATATATTTAATTGTGATTGCACATAATGAAATTTGAAAAACCTTACCCTAAAGTTTCTTGCTTGTTCTTTTTGAGGAAAAGTTACCTTACCAACGATTGGCAAAAAGGTAAATTCATAGAATATTACCATGTATTTCAAATGTCATGTTGTCACCTATGATATAAAAATATTTTTGAATTAGAATTTGGTATGGAGTTAATACTTGGTTTGGTTTTCTATACCAAAATTGTTTAAAACTTTATCGAGTACAGACATAACGGAGCAAATATTTTGTTGTGTAATACGTTTTTTTTTTATCTTGTGGCATTTAAAGGAGCAAAATAGCATATATACCACCGAAGAGCAAGCGATCACAGCTGCCCATGGACACTCGCAATCTCAGAGAAGTCACTAGTGTGTTACCGCCCTTTTTTTAACAAGCAATAGGGTATCTGACGGAGGGGGTGTGGGCCACCGGAAATTTTAGGAAGAAATAGGATATCTAATGAAAGGGCGAATAAGCTACTAGAACTTTCACTGAATGGACGAAAGGCAACGACGGAAGCTGCTTACTTCTGTGAGATATTCTATATTTTGTGAGAGTATGGTATTTCACCGGTCGAGTCGACCCATTTCTGTACTACAGCCAGGTTGGCCACGCCATAGCTCTACCACATCTAATATTCATCTATAAAATTATTCTCAACTTTATCTAACATTTCAAATAGGCTTGGTAATTTAGGATTCACGCAATATACGTTAGTTTACATTATATTATTTTTTATTAAACGATAGACTACTCATGGGAAAAGACACTAATAGTACCGATAACAAGTTTCTATAGGGAAATAATCGTACATTTATTTTCCTAAGGGTACCTGTAATTTTATTTGAACATATTTCATGACAGCGCCCTAGACCGCAAAAAAATCTCGCGTGTCATGTAACCGGAAGTAAGGTGTTAAGTCTAGTATAGTGACTAGAAAAGCTAAATAACCTAATCTTGTTTGGAGGCCAAATATTGTAGAGTCGCCTAGCAATTTAAATTACTGCCGCGTCATTTTGTAATGTGATCGAGCACGCGACATGTCAACACAAATTACGCTAACCCGTTTGGCATCTAATTGACAATTATTCAAAAACGATACTGTAATTACTTCGGACTCTGATCGACGATTTTATTGTGATATTAAAACATTAATAATAAACGAGATTTTTAATCACCATAAATAATTGCAGATGAAGAAAAATATTTTAGGTCACATGCTACATTTATAAGTATTCAATTTTTGCAATGACGTACTTATATGCCTTTCTCGACATTGTATAAGAATTTATAATTTCTTAAAAAAAAGCTTTTCATAAATTTTTTTATTTGCTTCATCGGCGCTATATGCGTGTGTAAAGTTTAAGCTGAATCGTAAAAATAACAGGAATCTGTTTGAATTGATCAATTTATTTTTTTTACCAAAACATCGTTTATTTTTTTGACGTGACAACGTCTTATAAATTGGTTTGCCGGGTGACACTTCAAGAAACTGCGTTACGCTCCGCTCACGTTATGCGCTCACAATGAGAGCGAGTGAGAGGCACGCGTCCCTTCCACTCGGGCATGGTTAGCCCGCCTAAGAGCGAGAGAGACAGACATAAAAGTGAAAGGCACGCGTCCCTTCCACTCGAGCACAGTTAGCCCGCCTAAGAGCAGAGAGACAGAGCGAGAGAGAGAGAGTGAGAGATAGGCATACACACCGGTTCATGTCTTGCGCTTCTATTTCGCTTAGGCGCCTGCATACAAGTTTACACGTTGCCAGTTAATTGTAAAACGATTGTGTAGTGATAATGTGAAGGTAGTTATATTTGTATATAAATACGTATGCATGTGCAAAGGTAAAAACAAAATCCCGTTAATACGAAATTCAGTGCGAGATTCTTTGTATAAATTAATGTTTTAAATATAATTCTTTGTATAAATACATGTTTTAAATTGTTACTATTATTTCATCCTTCTTCCTACTATACGAATGAATATTCACATTAAAATGATTTTACCACTCAAAGTCGTTGTCACGTAAAACTTTCGCCCGTATACCGACTTTACAGGCAACCAATTTTTTTCAGTTAAATCCAATTGAAGAAAAGGTTATCAATATTCTTGATTATCTTTCAGTTTTCTGCAACTAAAATGCTTTTAAAGATTCCGTACAGGTTTTTTTAATTACACATCGTATGTCCACCACTGGTTTCCAGAACTACCAGCTCGATTTGAAAAAATCTTTTTGCATTGATAGCCTGTTATTAAAAGCATTTTACATATAATTTTCGGATATTTACTTAAATATTTAGTTAACGTATTTACGTATTTATATTGAGCTCATCATGCGTATAAAACTGCGATGATAATCAAAATTTAACGAAGGTTAAACGGCGGGGTGCAGCTAATTTAATTTATATAAAGTTTCTCATTTTCATTATATTATATATTGCCGAACCAAAAACGATGGCCATATCGATGACGATAAAGTGTCTACAATAAATATGAAGATAATATATGAACGTACAAGCACATCCATTCACCAACTAGGTGAGTGCAGATAGCGTGACTCCCGAGCACGCCGTCCGCCCACGCGAAGATGCGCAGGTCCCGGGCGGAGTGCGCCGGCGCGGGCGGCGCGGGCGGCGCGGCGGATTCGCGCAAACGGATAACGACCGTCTTCCTGCCCCCGACGAAGCCGCTGCCCTAACATTGAACCACTTCAGCCAGCGCCGGCCAAGTGCACTCGACATAATAATCTACAAACAGTTTAAAAATAAGTCTTTTGTATGTTTAAACTAGTAAGAACTAGTTAATTCGACGAAAATAGTTATTTTAATGAAACATGTGTAATTACATGTTAATATATGTATCTATTATGTTTTATACGGGACATTGAAAGAAAAGGAAATAATATTAACTACATGAGACTTCAGAAACCTGAAAAATCGTTGTAAAATTATCTGATGTCGTTAAATATTGTTCTGATGTAATAATTCACATGTACACGCGGGCAGATTATTTTTCTTCTCTATTGCAATTTCGGTTTCACTGTCTATTCAAATCCCGACTCAGCCTAAATTCTAACTCCAGTCCTGCTTTTATTGTCGGTTTTGGTCTCGTTTTCGATTCCGTTCCCTAAGTAGATTCTCGCTTTTTATTATATCGTTTATTAGTATTAATGTACTTTAAATGGCGAAAGCTATTCACAGCAGTACTGGAACAAATGTTCAGAAAACTTAATTGGGAACATCTTGGACTAATCATAAACGGAGCGAGACTGAATCATTTAAGATTTGCAGACGACCTGGTCATAATGGAAGAAGACCCACTTATACTAGAATTTATGACACAATCTCTAGTAGAGAGGAGCAGAGAAGTAGGACTAGAAATCAACATAAGCAAAACTAAAATGATGACAAACTCAGTACCCGTAGACATAACCATCAACGGACAGAAACTCGAGTATGTAGAAGAATATGTGTATCTGGGTCAGATAATATCGCCAAATGATCAAACATCCAAAGAGATAAACAAAAGAATTGCAACAGGATGGAATAAGTATTGGGCTTTGAAAGAAATTACGAAAAGCAAAAATTATCTATGAAGATCAAGAAAAGACCTTTGACACCTGTATACTGCCATGCATCACATATGGCTGTGAAACATGGGCTTTGACAAAACAACATAGGGACAAACTAGCAGGTGCCAGAGAGGCATGGAGAGGAGCATGCTAGGTTTGAAACTATTGGACAAAGAAAGAAGTATAGACATCAGAAAAAGACCAAAGTAACAGACATACTGTCGCGTATTGACCAACTTAAATGGAGGTGGGCTGGACATATGCTCCGTTGCAAAAGGGAGAAATGAGTAAGCAGGTGACAGTCTGGTACCCTAGGGATGGATTTAGATCTCGAGGTCGTAAAGCTAAAAGATGGGAGGATGACCTAATAATGACCTTAGGGCCCCTGTGGACCAGGGTCGCGGCAGACAGACAACAATGGAAGGAGTTGGAGGAGGCCTTTGCCGTAAGGCACACCGAAATAAGAGACATTTTATAGAATCAGTGTTTTAAATATTTTGAAATGTAAATCAAATTGTAAATTTTCGGAAATAAAAGGCTTATTATTATTATTATTATACTTTAAATGGGCGTTCTCTATGATGTATTTATTGCACCTGGTTGAGATACAATATAGCCTTATTTTTAAATCTACAGCTCCCGTCATTATCGAGAAATGAAATATATGTGTATGTATATATATATAGTTTTTTAGGTCTAAAGGTCTAATTATAAATATTTAAACACCAAAGTTTGATTAAAGCCGACTCATTAGTTTTTGCATGATGTTCAAGCAGAAACGATTAGACAGTTACAGTTTTATAACACATAGCCTAGATAATTTACAGAATCCAACATTTTTCGTACGTTCGTCTTAAAACATAAATAGGTTTGTGCAAGTTTAATATAATTATATGATTAATCGTAAGATGTGTCCAAAATGATAAATACAAATTTTTAATCTGAAAATGCGGATTTGTTAAACTTGTTGTTTGTTTCACATATCAATGAAACGGGTCTATATTATATACTACATTTATGATGAATAAACGATAATAATGAATCATTAATGGAAATGGCAGCGGACGGCGTGAAAAATGTATGTAAGCGGATCATAGTTAAAAGTAGACCTAAGCCGAATATACCGACCTGTACCAATTTAGTGCAACACCACCGTAACATTACCTATTGCATATTACAGATTAGTAAAACTGAATTACGGTTGAGACGAATAAGAAACGTAAGCTTAAAAGTGTTTATGAAAAACGCTTAGACAATAAATCGTCGCACGACCTCGAACGACGATCAGTAGACGACGAAAGGAACGTAGTACGTGCGTATAAATTGCGGAGGGGGCTGCAGTTGCAATAATCGGAGACGACATTCATATCGTCAGGCAGCAGGATCTGGCTGTCGTCTCGATGAATATAATTCTACTCTTCGTATAGTGGCGAGACCTTCGGAATCAACCCAACCGATTATATTGTTAAGAGCAATAAACTCGATCTTTATGTGTGCATTTTTCATTGCGCATCTATTCTTGCGATCCCTGATAAAATTGAAATCCAGTTGCAGCCAAAAGTGATACTGACTTTAATTGCCGATGGTTTTGCCGTTTACTATATTTTTTCATAGAGTAGTCATGGTTCTACAAAAACGTTCACATATTTGAAACTTGTTTATGAATATATTTCATTACGCAAGCAGTTGACCTTTTGAAATTCTTGCTTATTTTTTGTGTAACTTGTGGTTGTAACTTTATAATGCAAACTGACCACTGATAATTCAACGATTATATCAATATTGACGTATTGTACCGCATACCAACGTTAAAAAACATCGTAATGTAATGCTCTTTTTCATCATATGAAAGCGATATCTCAAATATACAAATTGTATTGTTTTTTGGATAACAGAGACATTAATATTTGTGTTTCAGGTGCCAATACACGTTCAAGATGGTTTCGACAATGCGGTACATGTACCTCCTGGTAGTGGCGTTATTCGTGACTCCGATTCGAGGGTCAGTGTGCCCGACCAGCTGCATATGCACAACTACACGCGACGGTCTGCACCGCGCCACCTGCAGCGACCTTACCGGACTCTACAAATTCACACTCCGTCAGAGGCACCATAACATAAATATCTTAGACCTTTCGCATAGCAACATCACTAAGCTCAGTCATGAACTAGACCGTCTAACCGAAGTAGTAACATTGGATTTGTCGACAAACGGTATCGTCGAGTTGAACAAATTCCTAAACAACGCAAAGAAACTTGTTCATCTTAATTTAGCTAATAATAGAATAAAAACCTTATCTCTATCTCATTTGCCTACAAGTGTTAGCTCACTAGATTTAACTAATAATTTATTAAATAATGTTCCTTCTGATATCCGACATCTAACTAGCTTAGAACATCTAGAACTCGAAGGGAACCCATTAGATTGTACATGCGAAAATATTAAAACTCGTGACTACTTGCTGCATGCAAACGTATTAATTGATCATGTAATATGTTCCACTCCAGTAAAAGTGCAGGGAAAGTCATGGTTAGAATTGAAAACGAAAGAAATTTGTTCAAACAAAAGTCCAGAAAATGTTAATTTGTTAGACATGATGGTTGGGGATCAGCCAGTAGATGCTATTAGAATAGGTAGAGAAACTACGCATTTAAAATCACTGCCTTTGGTAGCATCAAGTGATTTAGAGGATGGTGAAGTTGTAGAAGGAACTAATACCCTTAAAGACGACGACGAACTCACATTTATGAAGGCCGATAAAAAAACATTAAAATCTTATCATAATGTATTAGAAGGTTCTGGTGATGTAGAACTCACTACCATTAGTGATGTAGAAGTTACTACGGTTAGTGATGTAGAAATAAGAAATGAGCAGGCACTGGAAACTGCTTTTCCAGAAACAGGACAATTTATGCCTGTCGGAGAACATACAACAGAAGATCCTTTTGAAGAAGGATCAGGCTGGACACTTATTGAGGAAGGTTCGGGAACTGACATACCTGAGCTGTATCACACTGAACATATCACGACTACAATACCACCGCCTCTTTTTACTGGACCCATAGAGCCATTTTTTGGTGAACATTTCTTTTCAGCTACTAACGATACAACGTCAGAGTATCCTTTACCTCCGACTTTAAATATTTTTGAAGGCAACAAAGAGGAAATTACTACAGTTTCAATGCAAAGCTCGGAAAAAGATACTATAATTGCTGTCACAACTGAGGTATCTTCTACTGTTCATACGCCACGAGATACTACTTTATCTCAACAAATTGTAATTCAGCCTGGTGTGGTAACGGGTCCCGCAGAAGAAGTAAATAAAAAAACAACCGATAAAGCTGGAACGTACGTTTGTATTGCTTTAATTGTGATTTTACTTGTTGGTTTGATTGGATTTGCACTAATTAAAGGTCAGATAAGAAAAAGGCGCGATAGAAGGCTGTTACGTCAACAAAGAAGGGATGTTGAAAAAGCATCAAAAGAGATGGTAGATATGAATAAATCCTTATTGGGTAAGCCTGCGCCAGTCGACGATCCTATAGATCGAAAAATAAATGGAAAATATGAATTAGTACCCACACATGAACCCACACACAAAAAAGGTGAAAATGGCGATATTCCTAATGGTGTTAATCATGATTCCAACGGAGTAAAAGAAAACAGCCCTCGAGATGGTAATCAAAACAAAAACAGTTCAATAGATAATAATATAAATGAACAAGAAAAACCCATCAACCCGACGCAGCAAGAAACGTCACTTAACATGGCATCAGCTTCGCCTGACTCAAGAAAGGATACACATTCGTTATCAAGCGAGGATATATTCGTACCAATAAATGATGATGATCAACCCCACATGAACGGTATCACAGATTCTGATATTTCACAGCCTCTAATTGACGGAAATCCGAATACAGACTCGGACTTCCTGTCTCCATCCAGGGAATACGTGCCCGTTTATTCTCCGGATATGGGCCGAGTGAGGATCAAGTTAACCGAGACCCCCAAACCTAAAACACCAGTTCTGGTCACGAGAAGCCGGTCTAATGCTGGCGATATTATTATTACACCAGCATCCGAAGCCAACAACCGAAAGTCAACTACTTGAAATATATAGACCTCTAGTTCCGGACTATTTCAATACGAAATGTACTGTGTCAATCCACAAACACGTAAAACTATTGGCAAAATTCTGTGATTAAAAAGTCGTTTGCGTTTTAAACTATTGGTATGGACAATTTAGTCGGTATTAGTGTGTGTTAAGTCTAGGAACTCTCCTGCCAAAGTGTGTTTGTAGTCGACAGTGCCTTTAATCTTATTTTTGTTAATGATGCGGATATTTATGAGAGTATATTTCAAATGTAAAGCGTATTTTTATACTTTTAGAAATGTTGCCATGTTGATGATAGGTTTAGTACCTTTATATTAGGCTAACTTAAAAGCTGTAAGTAAGTATAATCTTCCAAACTACGCACATGTGTCAATTGCCTAGAATATTGGAAATGATTTGTTGGTCTTAAAAGGATAATGGTTGTGTACTTATCATATGTAAAAAATCTGCCTAATAACAACGAAAAGTCAAAACCATTTAAACTTGTACAGATTTTTCTTCTCATGTTTAGCAAATGGTAGTATTTCGGGATCAACTCGTAAGTTCCTGTTAATTAATTTTATCAAATGTTAAAGGTGTGATAGGCTATTGGTTTTATAGGATAACAGTGAATTCGCATTTTTGCTAATCTATCTGCAAGTTCTATTTAATATGCATGTATATAAAACAAACGCAATGCATGAATTTAATTTATAAAATAAAATCTCAATACTGTGCTTGTGGCATTATTATAATATTATTATTATTATTACGCTTTTGTAATCTTCAAACAAATGTCGACATTGCGAGAGGCCAAGAAAAAATGCAGTGTTTTTTTGCTCGGGGAAGTAAAAGTTGAACTGACGGTTTCCTAATAATGTTTACAAAATAAATTTTATGTAATTTGGTTAGTCACTATTTACGATATAAAGCGTTGAAATTGCATTTTAGCCTTTTTATTTAATTTATCATAATATCTTTTCTGGTTAAATTTATAATAATTAAATTTTGAAAAAACAGAGGATAAACACAAACAATATTCATTCAAATTTACCTTAAACCATCAATAGATATGATAGGCTAATAAATGTCCGAGAAACAACACTCATTATAGTCGTATAATGGCATCCCAAGAAATAGCAAATATGTTTTGACAACATTTTCTGACTGTGACAACATTTTTCATAACACAGCCATACATTATTATAAAATGGCACGAAATACAACTACTTACTTATTCTCCAATTATTTTCACGATAAATAAATCAGAAGTATTTCAATATTATTAACATTAATATAGAATTCAAGACAACAACAATAAAATGTTTTGTATCTTTAACAATAACCGTATCGAGGTTCGAAGATTGAGACAAGATGAAAAGCAAACACGCAGAGAAACTAAAGGTATATTTCAACAACACTGATATTCAAAGAAGCACAAGAATACAACTTTAAAACTTCACATATCGATATTAATTTTTTTAGTAATTCTAACATGCTTCCTCTGATTTAATATTGAAAATACCTTTTTAATTCAATTCATATGATTGATATATTATACATATTAGCTCGGGAAAAAAGTTTTTTCGTATTTATTAAGTTCAAAGTTGCAGTAAAGTCTCTTTCCCTCTCTCTGCATTAAAGTCGTTTTTTTCTTTTTTTTCCCGCAATATATGCTTATATAATATTATTCTATAGTATATAATCCTCCTCTTCCGAACTATCCAATAAAAATAGTATTTCATCAGACAAGACTTGCTCTCTAGAACAACTAGTTAAGTACTGGCAAAAAGTATAGAAATCTATGTAAAATTTTCCAACAACTTTTGAAGCCGAGCGTGTATAAATTGTATAGCCGGGCAATCGGAGATTATGACGATTACGATTAAGATTATGATTACTATGACGCTAGAACTAGCTCGCAGTGTGAACCAGAAAAGTGTATTGTTTTCTCATTTACATTCATTCAAATGGTGTTATGACTCTTCTTGGGATATAAAATAGTGCATATCTAATAGTTACTATCCCGCGGTCTGACGGCATCCTAATTTCAGACTACACACATCTTTAGTCACTCAACAAATATTGAGAGAATTTGGTTGGGAAGTGTTATTAATGCATACACCATATAGCTCTGATCTTGCACCCTCAGATTTTCACCTGATTCGGTCTCTTCAGAATTTTCTAGGTAGTGTTAGGTTAATATCAAGAGAGAACTGTCAAAACTACCTGTCGCAATTTTTTGATCAGACCTCCCAAATTTTCTACAGCAATGGAATTATGTCACTACCTACAAAATATGACAAGTTATTAAACAAAATGACGTATACATATATATATGTGTATTATAATTGAAATAATATGATGAAAACTCCTGAATTTGTGTATAAAATACGAAAATACTTTTTCTACAACCTTATACATATATAACAAAAAAGTTAAAATCAACTCATACTTTGTGTATTGCACGCCTCATAACGAAGCGAAGCGTTTGAGCTAGTACATATTTAAAAATAAATTAAATAAAGTTTAGCTTTAGGCCACGGGTGGGCGCTATTAGTCAGCTTATTTTAATGTTTTCGAATGAGCATTACGAGGTGTGCATTTTTGGATTAAATCAAAACTTTCACTAAGATTGGCGTTGAAACGATACAACTCGCTTCGGATATAAACTACTAAGCTGGCCCTTGGGCCCTCAGACGGCATGTCTATCTGAGTAAAAATTATGTCCACACCACTGTTCGCCAAACTACAATAGCCTAAGTACGGTTACTATGATGGAACCTTTTCATAGCATCGATGTAGTGCATAGTCGCAATATGATTGAAGCAGATGGAAGCAGCCCGGCGATCTACCTATTCCTGGGGCCTACAGCAGCGATCATGTTCGATATGCGTAATCTCAAACGTGTTGCTATTTGCTCAATGTTGCTATTTATAGCTGAAAAATATTCTTGTAGAAAATAATTATTAGACTTACTTTTAAATCACAAGTTAAAGTTACACTAATAAATATAGAACTATAAACAATAAATACACCAGTATCAATAGTGATATGTAAAGACACCAGTACACAATGGGCCATGCACGTCCATCAGCCGCTGTAGGTCAGTATTGTCGAAAAATTGTACACACAAAGACGTGACGAACTGAACAATGGACGACTGTGTGCACACCACTGGCTATGGTACGCCACGATATCTTTGAAATGTGCCCAAAAAACTGACTACATTGAGCGCCACGATCTATTGCCCACTGGCAATTATCCGCTATCATGCGCTATTGTATCCTGTACACACAGGCGATGGTGTGTATGGCTGATGGCCAGCATCAGCCATTGTGCACTGCGGCCTTAACATATAGACATCATACGTCTGTTTTATTGGCAAAAATGGGCTACAATTTAATACGCTTGAATATGGTTTTGAGCAACAAGTACGATGTAGTTTACAAAAAGGATCATAGATGTCATAATTGTACCTACCTGACAATGATTGTATTAGTAATTAATTTAATTAAAAAATTACAAATTATAAAATGGGACTCCAGTTAAATATTCCCTTTTTTAATTCATTTTAATATTATGTAAACTACAACCTGGCATATTTAAGTTCTGGAGCAATGGATGGTAGTTAGTAAATAACTTTCTTTTAAATAGAATATTTCTACACACACCAGTATATAGTTCGTTAGAAAACATTAAATGAGAAAAAGTCAATTGGCTGAATTCTCGTGGTCCCCTTTATTTTCGAGCAGAATGAGGCTATAAAAACTTATTCAATCTTAATCTGTAAGGTACCAGTGAACTTCTCCTGCCATCTATCGGTAATTTATCGATATCAGTGTATGTTTAAACGAAGCGACCATAGATAAGAAGCGACGTAACATTATTGCTGATGCAAAAGAGATTACTCATTCTTCTTTGCTCTCTCACTTCCGTTATGAGTATTATTTGTGCTGTACTTAATGCATATTTGCTACTTAATAAATGTGTAATGCTATACTTGGACACGCATAGTAAAATAATGAAGGAACGTTTTTTATTTATTAAACATAACTTTGCTTGTCTATTATCGATCTCTAGCGAAATTAAAACAACTTTGTGAAGTTTACGTCTAAAGTTTTATAATAGTGTATAAGATACAGAATAAGTGAACATATATAACTGATACATAAAAAGAAGTAATGCGTGCATTTAATAACAACACCCCGTCTCGATTTAATGTCTACAAGACCGCAATAGTATAAAATAAACTGACAAGCTAGTAAAAAAAGTTATGCTTTTTTTTTATGATAATGCCCTTTTTAAAATAATATTTTTTAGCAAACATATCAGTTATTATCGGATAAAATATATTCAGCAGTACATTAGAGAAAATTTACTTTTTACTGAAATACAATGTAGATATAGGTTTAAAATCTATGGTACCTCGGCTACAAACACGAATTTTTCTTTTCTTTAGTCGTATGTTTCAATAAGAAATAAAAATAATGCAATAATTCATATTTTAGTCACTAGTTAGCCAATCAGGAGTTCATTTGCTGATCAGTTTCTGTTGAACACACTTATTTGATTTTTGCATTTTTTTTTGTTCTGATTTCATACTTTGTTAGTTCAATGGTAAATATCGTTGTTGTACGTGGATAGTTGCATTATGAACTGTAACTTTAATTAGTATATGCCTGTCGGTCTCATAATTATACACAAATATACATACATATAATATCTATTTATCTAGCAAACATCTAATGCATCACTATTACGTGGAACTTTTCCTGTTAGCTTTGAGTAATTAAGTTCTTCTATTTGAATTACATTTAGTGATCTTCCGCGACTTAAGTTACATAAGCCTGGCCGGCAATAAAGAACAGACAACCCAGATAAATAACTGCATAATCTGCCGTACAACCTTGTATTGATGACCTGAGGTTGACGCTAGGGACATGACATTTTGAAACACTTTCTTGCCGTTCATCCCTCGGCACGTTTATATTGTATTATATTATATTATTTTAGATTGGGTGAATGCAAAACTGAGTGTAAATTTAGTGCTCGACATAAGTTTATGTTGCACTGTACAATTTATCGTTGTGACACGCTAGTTTTTTACTTTCAAATTTAAAAAAAAATAGATTTTCGAAATCTCTTTTAAACTTTTCGAACTTAAGCATTTTTTATGTAATTTCAAAATTTAGTTTTTTTTTGATAATCAAATGTTATTTAATTTTCAATTTTTTTTTAATTTTATTTTTCAAAATATGAAATTATTGTACTGCAATCGGTCCTTGATAAATCTACAATTTGAAATGAAATCTGACTGTATAAATTGGGTCAAAATCGAGTTTAAAGGAGTCGGTTACAAAAACAAACAAACAAACATATACGTGAAACTTATAAAAGCGTGTTAAAATCTCCACCACAGATGGTAACCTCCAATCATAGCCTCTTTTATAAGAGCGGTTTTTTAAAAATAACAAAGTAGATCGTTTTTCATTGCCAACCAAAGGCACCATATGTTTTATTTTTAAAGGTCATATATCTACACAAACTTTCTCTTTTAAACTCACTCGAATACAGCTTTAGGCCTACGTTTTTGGCCCCTTATTACTTATGAGGACAGTTAAAATAATCATATTCTTATAGTCGTGTGCATAAAGTGGCAAAACAAAATAAACATCACGTTCCTATAATAATAACTCTAGTGACTGACGAATTGTGCACGAAAACGTGAATGTCCTCTCTTTTTAATATAGACTATATATTTCTTTGGGAAATTTCTTTAATTATAGTTACCTCGTCCATTTTATTTTGAGTATCAACAGTGATCAACTACAATGACCTGAAGTGCACACAAAAATTGTAATAGCCGATGCTGTGCGACGGATTGCGACAGACCCGCCTCTAACGTCCTTTATTATCGCCGCAGACACAGTTGCCTGCAAAGGCTAATTTCTAATAAACGCGCATGAAGCCTTGTAAGTTTTTAATGTTAAGTTTTAAGAAGCCAAAAACTGCAAATTCGTTATGATTTAAGCATACATATTACATGTTTGTCTTGATAGATCGCAGGTAATCAAGTTCCGACTTATTTATTTTTATTTTTTCAGCTGAAATTCTCAGCTTAGAATAATGCGTCTAAAATAATTAGCATCGTAGAATAATGAAGGAAACGTTTTTTTCAAGATGTAGATATATTTAACATACAAGATAAAGACATTTGCGACATCGCACAATTTTCTCTTATAGAAATATTATAATTAACGATTGGTTTTCTGTCTTCCTTTTTATATTTGGTTGTCTAATCACGACTAGAATAAATCATTATTAATTGTTTTTAATCTATGGTAATTAAAAATAAAAATTAATTGGCACAAATAAATATTGAAGGACAATTATTATCAATAATCGATTACAAACAAAAAAATAAAGTTAAAAAAAGTCTTGAACACTGTAAATATTATTTAAAAGTCACTTTCCCTAATCGCGTTATTTTCTGTGGCCGCTTGTAGAGAATGCCTTCGATTCCTGGGTCTTAGGGGTCTTTCTAATTCAGCTTCTACTTCTACTGTAATTGCATCCGCATCATTTGTGTCGATTTGTTGCTGTCTTCGACGAGCTCCAGGTGAATTGTCTAATTCTGTTATTTCATGACTTCCGTACCTACGATTTCTTCTCCGTCTTCTTGTTGTTTCAGATTCATTGTCTGAGTCTATTGCATTGAGGTTACTGAGTGTTTGTAGCTCCTCATTTTCTCCTGCTTCTAAGATGTCATTTGTCGATTTGGTTTTTCGTCTGCCTCTTCGCTTTCTTGATTTCGTTGAAGCAGTTTCGTTAAGAGAATGACACGATAAACTTAATTTCGGCATATTGAGGGCTTCATCGTAGGATGGTGGCGAAATGAGATCTCTAGGATCCGGAGCATTGCATTGTGCTTCTTGTTCAGCACGTATACGAAGCACCCTTAATCTTTCTCGTGCTTCTTCAACTTGTCTTACTCTTTCAGCTTGAATAGTAGCCAATCTTCGTTTCATTGCTCGCCTTATGGCTGTTATCAATACGAAGCACACAAGGAGGCCAACAATCATTACGACTATAAACCATAATAGACCTTCAGTATTAGTGGATTTTTGATTTGGGAACCAAATGAAATAACAAGCTTCAAACCAATTTTGACCGAACAGCTCTGGTGGGCTATGACATAGTAAATTATTCATTTCTTCTTTTCTATCAGGTTCCAATGTCAAATATTCATGAAATTCATACATGTTAATATCTGCACAATCGCAGCGCCACATGTTATCGCTAATTTCGATTCTCTCGAGATATGGATTCGACTGGAAATAAGATTTTTTCCAAACAGTCGTAAATCTGTTGCCGATTAATGATAGTGTAGTGAGCCTCGGTAACATAAAAAACGTGAAATTATTTACACTACTTATTCTATTGTAATTCAGATTCAAATGCTTTACAGTGTTGGAAGATATGCTATCTGGTATATGTGATATAAGATTTCGAGAAAGATTAATGTCGATCAAAGAATTTAAACCTTCAAAAGAATCTTTGCTGATGCGATCTATTTCACAAGCGCTCATGTCCAAAATACGTAACGTTTTAGATTTTAGGTGTCCCATGCGACTTATATAATTCCTAGATAGGTTTATGTGCGTCACTGTAGGCATTTTGATTAAGGCTGCTTCTGGAATGTCGCCGATTTCGTTCCAGGACAAATCCAAATATTTTATTGAATGCAATCCCGTGAATGTTTCGTCTCTCACGGAGGCAATATTATTGTAGGATAGATCTAAATATTCTAATTTAGAATTGTTTAAGAATTCATTTTGCTCGATGATTCGTATCATATTATGACTTAATGTCGCTTTCCGTAAATTGGGAAACCCTCTTAGGCCCGGTTGCATGATCCTACAGTAGGATGCATCTAAATATCTAAGTGAATCTAATTCTAGAATCTCAATATAATACAGTGAGAATGCCGTATTGTGTGCGACATTAAGGTGAATTAGTGACGGCGTGTACAACGATTGGTCATGTCTGATATAGGACAACTGACAGTGGCTTAAGTCTAAACTCTTCAGTGTGGACGATACGAGGCCCTCGATTCTGCGCAAAGGATTGTGACTTAGTTTCAGCACTCGAATGTTTGTGAGACCGCTCAGAGGAGACTTGCCACGTATTGAAGAAATGCCGCAGTCTTCTAGTATAAGCGTTTCCAATGTCGAACTCACTAAAAGCTCTTGGTTTGTTAAATAATCTATGCTACCTAAACTATTGTGAGATATATCTAATACTTTTAAGCTTTCGGCCGACTTTAGCACTTCATCGGGGTAGAGTTGCATCCAATTTTGGAAATGATTTCGTGAAATATTGAATACTTGCAATTTAGTCAAATTAGACAATGCATCTTTTTGTAAAGCACTCATTCGATTTGTGCTTAAGTCTAAATTAACTAATTCGTAAAGTCGGCCAAACCACTCGGGTATTGTAGTCACATCGTTGTTGGACAGATTTAAATTTTTCACCTGAAAATATAAAATAATTTTAAAAATTAAAAAAAAGTTTCTAACTTATCTAGAAATATTAATATGTGGATGTAATACTGTTTAAGGGCTATTAATTACCACGATACTTTTTATTGTAATGCAAAAACCGCGTTTCATATTAATAAAATCAGATTGCAATTTTTTTATTCACGGTCAGAAAGAGTACCTTGCTACTGATCCCAGTAGGGATATCAGGAACATCAATGAGAGCACGCTGCGTACAATCTATTGTGCTGTAGTCGGCACTGCAAGAGCAGACGTCGCACACCGCGTCAGCTGGGTAGTACAGTGTCGCCACCTCCAGGCTTATCATCGTGAGCGTCAGCACCACACATTCGATCATGAGGAGTTTCATCGTCGGGCATTTGCTTAGCCAGATTCATCTGAAATAAAAATATGGAGGTATCTGATATCCGCAGTCAAATTTTTCTATTGTAAAATTTCTTGTGTTGAGCGCATAAAGTAACATAAGCAAATATTGTATAACAAAATATTAATTATATTGAGGAATATGAATATAAACATAAACATCTTTTTATGATTGTTTTTGTGTGTGTGAAAGAGTTTTAATGCGCACTCTACTATTATTATAATGCATGTAAAATTATATAATGGGATTCTGTACGTCAATTTAGATTCCGATTTAGCTGTGTTTACTCATCAACTTCATGTACAAAGTCCTCAGCTTAATTTTTAGGAGCTATTAAACTGATTATGACATTTGAAACTCTAACATTTTTCATTAATATTGATCGGATTTATTGATTTGACGTTAAATTTTGTGAGCGCCTGATGAGCATTCACACGCAATTTCTCGATTTAATGTTTTACAACTAATGATTTTATTTTCCTCAAAAAATAAAATGTAGACTTTCTGTAATCATAGCATTGTTTTCGTTTTTCTTTTTATTAATAATAAAAAATATAATAGAGTTTCATTTCGATTCATTACAGCTTCATTTTAGTTAGTAATATTTGTATTTTGTAATAATATTAGCCGTACTTCAAAAACAAAAAGGAACCCTCATAAATCACTTAGCTATCCATTTGTCTGTCTATAAAGACACTTTTCTCGGTCAATGTGGAGGTATCAAGTTGATATTAATATTAAATACTTAGATTTGAGGTCCCTAGAAGCTGTATAAAAATGAAAATTTTCAGTCAACGTAATCGTAAAAAAATACAGTCAAATATAGTCATTTATGCCTTACATTTTGAAACAAACAAGTAAATCAAGATTTATATATTATACTGTGCTATACTTTATACTATACTATATATTTTTTTATTGACCTAAGATCATAAAATTTAGTAAGGAGAAATGTTTCACAACACAAGTAAAGAAAAAAATCTGAAAATCGTTAATTTGTAGTTATATCATGTGAAAAATATATATTTTATCATTACAAATTTACGCTTACAGTTGCAGTATGGAACGTAATGTAGAACAACACATGAGAGAATATTTTATGATTTCCCGTTACAAAAACTTAAGATCTTCAAAAATTCAGATATTGTTTAAGGAAACCAAAAAATTTTGGAAAAAAAAAAAGCAAAAGTTATGGAATTTCTGGGACCATTGTCTCGTCAGAATTGGTATCGAAAACAGACAATAATCATTGAGAATCTCGATAGATAAAATATCTACATACATAATTGATTTTGTACGGGACTCGGTATTTGCCAATTGCATTTGCATTTGATTTTATTTCATTTTTATTTTTGTTATTAATATATTATGTCATTTATTGTCAAATCGATACGTATGAATAGAAATTAAAATACATTCACCGTGTTAGTAATTTATTTTTATCTTTGGTATTTAAAAATTTAAATTTGAATATCAAAGAGAATTTTTGTTGCATTAAAAAAATTTTAAAATAAAATAAAAGCTATGAAACTAGTAGTGCGCAAATCATCAAAAATCAGTTCAAAATCGGTATAATAAAAAATATCTCTGTAGTCGCTTTTAATTGTTTGAAGCTTTGAAACTTGGAGACAAACGAAACAAACTTGATTCAATGGAAGAAAAATTATATATGATTCCCAAAACCCAGATATATACATTCATCTATTTTGAAACTTCTTTATTGTTTGTAATTATAAAATATGTATTTGTATATACTCGTACGTTATATGTTAGTTGTAATACAATAATAAGATGTAAGATGTACTACATATATGAATTCACAGTAGTGTCGATATAAGAAAAGTAAACCTGCTTCACTTGTGAAGAAAGACAATTCTTACTTTTTGTTAAACATTAATGGGAAATTAAAAAAAAAATGTTTTTTATTACGTCACGGTCCTTACTCTAACGGCAAAGGATAGTTTGTAATGGCATTTCGTAAAGTGATATAACTACAATGATTTTAGGATTTTTTCCTACACCTGTGCTGTGAGACCATATTTCTTGCCCAATGTAATGATTCCAGGTTGTGACTGTACTGTACTGTACTTCGCAGTACAGTACAGGTTTTGATTTTCGTGCGAGTGTCAAAATGTAACGCATAAACGACTGTATCTTTTGATTGCATTAAGTTAAAAGTTTGATTTCTTTACTGCGCTGAGGGACCATTCACCTAAGTAACATTAAATTCAATTCGATATTTCGACGCGTTCCAAAAAAAAAGGTCTTGGCAGACATAGACAGACAGACGGTCAACGAAGTGATCCTATAATGGTTTCTTTTTTTCTTTTGAGGTACGTAACCTCAACAACTGCAGATTGGCAAAACTAAATACAACACGGAATACATATC
The DNA here is from genome assembly GCA_005406025.1 of Eumeta japonica. NCBI lineage: Eukaryota > Metazoa > Arthropoda > Insecta > Lepidoptera > Psychidae > Eumeta > Eumeta japonica. Next base: position 201,673 of record BGZK01000055.1, on the reverse strand, counting down.
AATATGTTATCTATTATTATATTATCTAATCTTTTGTTATGGTACCTACTGATGCTATAGAAATGATTGCGAATCGTAAATAAGTACAGCCATTATCCGAAAGAGCTGAAAAAAGTTAGTATATGTTACATCCACATATATAATTAAATAAAAGCGTCGAGGTGCAAATTTAACTTTTGGTAACATGATAAAAGCAGAGGTATTTCAATATACTCAATTGTTCTTTTTCCTCGTAAAATATGCTAATCGATGCAACAAGGCACGAAATAAGTAGTGGAGCAGTTAATTGCAAACAAATAAATATGCAGTGATGTACTCATACTTCCCAGAGGACGTGTTCATACGAATAAATCGACTCTTATATTTAATACATTTTCACTTCGCATTATGAAAATTTAAAAATTTTCATAATTTAGAACGTTGTGTACGTTGTGTAAAATTTTAAAAAGTATTTTGCCAGAATATTTTTTAAACAATTATAGCCATAAATTCCAAAATATAAATAGCTTTTTTCTTTAAAAAACAACGTCAATGTTGAAAAATACATCAAACCAAAAAGTTCTTTCAAAAAATATCATTAACAAAAAATCAAAAAGAAGCGTTTTTTTGCAAATAACATGCTAAATTCTTAATGGATAGGTATTTGGTATCGATCATCTTTTTCTGTTTAAAAAAATTGTGTCCGATACCGTAAAGCAGATGAAAATCTAACAACGCTTTCGAACGACATCGTATTTGATAAATTAAAAAAAAAAGCTATAATATATCTAATACCATTTGAACTCGACGAGTCATAACGAAACTATAAAATCGATCCTTTGAGCTCGAATAACTCAATAAGTTACTGCACTTTTTGAACATTTTCAGCTAAGAAATTTTAGGGATGGCCTGCAGGGCAGTGGCGGATTTATATTTTTTATGAGTGTGGGTCACTTTATTTCCGCCGCCCCATGTACCTTTCTAAAATAATAATTTTCTGAAATCTGCCGCCCCTAGGCCGCGGCCTACACGGCCTATTGACAAATCCAGGACTGCTGCAGGGTCAATTGTCTTCCAAATTTTTGGGCCCGAAAAGCTGAATAACTCATAGACAATATTATTAACTCAAAGACACGTCGATAAACATCATAGTGAGAAGTTTTAGGAATGGCTTACAGAAAATATTTTTTCTAGAAATTTGTAAAGACGCAACTCAAACTAAATAAGCTTGCACAAATTGTCATTTACTTCTACTGTGCAGTATTTTTTATACGTAAAACTTCCCGTATTGCAATATATCACTATCTCATACAAATATATTATAAATTTCAATTGTATGCGGTATTATAACAAAAGCCGGTTTTATCTTGTGTATGTAGTAGCAACAAATGTAGTAAGACCACAATTGGACTGTACGAATTGAATAACAAAGAACACTGTAAACAATGTAATAGAACCATCTATTCCATTAAAGTCCTATTTCTAACAAAATTTAACATTTACTAAATCAACGAAAAATGGTGATGTAAATTCTCTGGCAGAAAAAGTTTTTACATAATATATATACATAAGACAAATTTTACTATTTTATTAATGTTACAAATTCATAATAATAATACAGTAGTTAAGTGTACTGTCGTATAGGCTATTATATTGTCAAAAATACTTTCCGTATATAACATTATTTAAGAATAGGAACGATCGTTTTAGAAATAAAAAAATCATCTTATTTTTTGAAGACAGGGACATCGAGGCCTTCAATTTCGCTTTTGTAACATAAATCCCCAGGATCTAAGAACTGGATTAGGAAACAAGTAAACTTAATTAATTTACTAATGTTTCAATGACACGAACACATCGATGGCACACGTGTATGTATGTTATGTATCAAATACCAAAAGTTAAATATTTTTTTTATAATTTCTTTGTAACATTTTTCAATTAAATTTTTTTCAGAAATAGTTTTTGCTTCACTAGAATTGTTTAATTATATAACATGATAGAAAAATATCAATTACATTACAAATTATTTAAAAGAATAATACTTCATAATAATTGACTAGATAATATGTCTAGTCAATTATTATGGTAGTCTATCAATATGATAGACTTTATCCTTCAACAAGGTAAAAATATTTTTCAAAATAGCAGAACAGAACCGTGTATTGTATAAAAAGTGGTGGCCAATGACAACAAAATTGACGATATTTTCGATAGACTCGTCATCGAAAAAACACGTTGTTGAAGGTTTGCAAATAAATTTAAAAATTTAAAGATTGAACATCTAACACATTGCAGTGTACTGTAGGAGTGATAAGGGATTTTGTTTCGATTGAGGTTGGTTTCTTAGTTTGGGAAGCTTAATGGCAATGTTTCGACTAATAATTTTTGTTCCGCTAATGATTTTATAATGGATATCAATTTATGAGATAGGAATGTAATATATATTTATATTATATAATATATATATACGATGAAATTAAAAGATGTGGTTATCCTTTATGTATATATAAATAAAGGATAACCACATCTTCTTTTAATTTCATCGTGTGATAATAATGTTTTGTTGATTATTATACTTTTCGGAAAATAGTTGGCATAGAACAAGACGAGCTTATTTCAATCTTATTTCCGTAATAGGTTAAGTGAAATGAAAATGCGTGTGGACCGTGTGACATTCCACACATGTGGACGCTTCTTAGACAAGATTTTAATGCGAGATGCTAGAATACGACTACTCTATATAAATATATGTTAGAATATTTAAAAAAAAGTTCTAACATTGTTAGTTTTACAGTTATTTCCAGGTAAATTTGCCCGAGTAGTTAGTTGTCAGTGTCTCAAAAATGAAATAAACAGCTTCTTGTGGGAAATCTTCCGACTGGGCACATTGCTGTCTAAAAAGTTATAAGCATACATTTAATAATTGTGCACTAACAAAGTTATTTGTCGAATATCGTGAAAAAAATAATATGGAAAATAAATTAAGAATTAACTCATTTCATATTATAAATTTCATTCATATGCTTTTAAGTCTTGTAATTGTATGTCAATTTTATTTATCAGTTTTAAATAGGATAGCCGAAAATTTCGCTTTTCCTTATTAAGTATTTATTATTAAGCTGTTTTGAAATTTCATAAAATATATACCTAAATTTCTATTTAGGTGTTGTATTTGAATGTTATTTAAAACTTATTTTCTAATAAGTTTTAAATAACATTCAGTTGGCACCATGAATGACATCAACATTTCTCAATACATTAACGAAGAATAACTTATCTAAATTTTAAAATCAGCGTTACTACGCCATTTACATAATACGCTAAATATAATAATATATATAAAAATTATGTAACTAAAATATTGTCTATCTTAATATTCATTTTCCCTTTCATCGTGAAGACTCCTCACCACATATCGCCAGACAAAGAACTAATTATTTCGGGACGTGAGGTATAAAAATATTGGCGCATCCGCCTTACAACTCCGACCTCGCACCATGAGATTTTTGTTTATTTCCTAAAATATAAGATAAACTTCGAGATAAGTGGTTTACGGACATCGAGGAAGCACTGGCTGCATATGAAAAGGCCGTCGAAGCGACCCCTAAATGCAATGAACAAAGGGTTCCTCTCAATTATTTTTTTGCAGTGATATATTGATCTCAAAGGACACTATTTTGAAAAACAATAACAATAAAAGTAACATGCTAGATTGCTCACTTTTTGATTTTTTAAGGATTTTAAAATTGACCTACGTATTACTATCTACTTGTTTATAACCTAAAAAACGTTCAGCAATTTTAGAACTACACAATCTAGAAGCATAACACATTAATCTCAGTAGTTTTCTAACATATAGCGCATTAGTAACAGTGTGGTAAACAAAGCATCACAAATCAATGTATGCCTTATCAGTTCTGTGATTTCCGACATATGTCATTAGTAATATAATAAAATTCTAATTGATAAAGTCCTACACATTGTTGTTTTGTATTTTTTTTAATATTTGTTCGTGAAATGAAATTTAATGGAATGATATACAATGCATCTAGACGTAAATTTAAACTATTATGTCAAATTCCAAATCTAGAACTGCGAAATTTTTTTATAAAGTGTACCACAGGAATGTAGGTGTTGTAACATAGTTTTAGGGTTCGCCTCGCTCGCTTTAACTAGTTAATTAAATTAAACTAGTTAATTAAACTAGTTTCTTTTATGCTAAAAATAAATATTGATTCCATTATTCAATAAAATTAAAAACTATACAATAATGGATCTATTTTTAACTCAAGATATCAATTTATAAATTTATATATATATATAATGATGCAGATTAGCCCACGATTTTTACTAAAAATGACAATACGAAGTTGATCATTCTAGGAGACTGCAATACCCACCTGAAATGAAGTGTCGGGGCAGAAGAAACGAAATCAACAATCAGGTATAATCTATTAGACGATAGAACAAATACATAGCCTTCTCTTCTCTTCCTCTTGAATTTTTGCATACACTGTTTGAAAATGTCTACTACACGGGACCGTTGTTCTTATGAAAACAGCATGGAAGGAAATGGTTGCTATCACAATATCATAGCAGACAACGGTGTGTCAGGTTTTTGTCTTTTTTTTTGAAATAAGTAGAATCTACAGACTCGTAGTCCGTACCTTTTCACTACGAGCAGGATTTCGGGTCCGACCTTTTTTTTCATAAAATATACACATATTTCTTAATATTGGCCTTTTTACTAATATACATTGTTCATTAATTTTCCTAATTGGATATTTCTTTGTTATGTCCCGCAGTGTGTCAGGTTAAATCATTCCACTGTTGAGGCATATTCTTTTTATAATATATTTATTTCAGACTGATAGACTTAGACCTTCGTAAGCCTTGTATACTGGTTTAGTATTGATTGGGAGAGGCTAGCGACCGTTGTCACCAAGGTGATGACAACATCAGAATTGTTAGCTTAACGTAGCCTCTGAGGCACGGAGTGGGTGACTTGATGTGATTTTATTTAAAAACTCATTGATCAAATCGCCCGTAGTCAGGATCGAACTATCTGTTTCGAATATTAAAATTCTTGAGACTATTTATAAACATGGTAGCAAGTTGTCCCCAAAAGCTTATATATCCATGTCAGGTTAGTTTAACGAATTGGAAAAATTTAGAGTGTTTGGCTTAATAATTGGTAAAAAACTATAAAAAACCTCCTGACTTCAGCATTAATCACACAATTTAGAAAATAAAAATGGTACTGTACCCTATATATACCAGCTAGTAATCAAATCATAAAAAAATTTATGGATAAATTTCTTAAAGTTAAAAATTTTTAGAAAACTATGAGTTTCTAGAAGAATTCTGCACCAAGTAATTATTAAAGCTACCTTTTAGAAGAAAGATATTGAATGAAATATGAAAAGCTGTAAAACTATTATAACATGCACACTGCAGTCAGATATTAAATAAGCTTTAGATTGGATCAAACTTAATGCTCTGGTCAACGTTTCGACTATATACGTTACGTTAATTTATATAATTATTGTATGTGTTGAAAAAAATATTATTTTATGAAGGTATGCACATCTATATGTCCTTAGTAGTTAAGAGGTATCTAAAAAAGCAGTAAGGCAAGAATGTCCTTTGCCTCCCATATTATTTACATTTCTAACTGATGACGCATTGAGGACTTTGGACGAATTAGTAAATGTTGAAATTACACTCTCACAAATCTTTTCATTCGTCGGTGACTAAGTAATATTTTATTGATGAGTCATCATTCAAGTCATGCACACCCTAAAGGAACTATTTTATTTGTAGAACTAATTGGCTTAAAATTGGACTGAACAAAGACTTTGAAAGTCTTTGTGATAGACCCAATTAAGGATCATATAACTAGATAACAGGATAAAATAATTAAGGAGATTCTTTTTGAAACTAGTTGAACCGTTAGTGTCTAGGTACGATCCTTACATCTGTACTGACGCTGAAATGATACACTAATAACAATATTGAAAAAACCACTACGTAACGCCACAGTTTTAATCTTATTCCTGAATAAAGTATCAGTTGATAGGTCGTCAATTACTATACGAAACGGAAAATGATTGATCCATAATCTATGGCTTTAATATAGTAGTTATAATTAATGCAAACCGAAGAAATCTGAAACAATATCAGTTGTGTTTTTTAAACTTTCATGTCCAATAGCTTACTGCTAATTGTTAAGTTTAAAAACTAAAAACATATCAAAATATCGATAATCTTAGAGATATTGGTATTTGTGTCATTAATTTAACGTCACAAATGCTAATATGTTTAGAAATAGCATTTTCAGGTGTTAACTTTAAATTTTAACAATTAACTATTTCAAATGAGAGTTTGAAACACACCGCTGTATAACAGTCTTTATTTTAAAAAACACATATTCGGCATTAATTGACTAATAAGGAAAGTTCAGCACATACTAGAAAAACAATAATCAAAAATTAAAAGCCAGACAAATCTGCTATCTACTATTAATAGTTAATGCCTAACGGCAAAAGCATTATATTGTAGTGTTAGTCTGATATACATCAAGAAATAAAAGTAAGCATACCTAACTGGTTACTGGATCAAGACTAACAGTGATGTGCTTCAAACTTTTATTTGAGATAATTAACTGATAATCGTTAAAGTTAAAGTGTAAACATGTCAAAATGTGTTATTTTAATTTTTTTTAATTAGCAGTTGACTAAGTCTTAAAGATATTGATATTAGTGACATTAACAGTGTGTGCTATAAACTCATTTGAAATAATTAACTGTTAACCGTTAAAGTTAAAAACTAAACACATCAAAATAAGTTGTTTTAACTTCACAATTGGCAGTTAACTAAATTACTCTTAAAGATATTGAAATTTGCGACTTTAAATTTTTGTCACAAATACTAATATTTCTAAGTATACCGATATTTTGACATGTTTAGTTTTTAATTTTAACTGTTAGCATTAAACTATTGTAAATGAGAGTTTGCAACACACTGCTGTAAATTAATGTCATAAATGCCAATATGTCTAAGATTACCGATATTTTTTTATATGTTTAGTTTTTAACTTTAACAGTTAGCAATTAATTATTGCAAACGAAAGTTTAAAGCACGCCACTGTAAAAAATATTATAGGTCTAGACCACTTAAAATGTACAAAATACATAGTTTTATCTATCTTAATATTCAAATTTCAGTAACGACATGACATCGCCTGTTTCGACACCACACATCTATATTCGACACACACTGTCTCTATACCGTCAACTAGTCGTTTTGAAAGATATAAAATAGGTATGGGTTGTTATGACAAGAACGAAAAGAAACAGAAGGAACATACCCTCCTCACTATATTTATTGACACACTATAGTATCTATTACCTATCCCAAATCCAGTTTCTGGCTAAAGGTTGCACGAATACCGGCTGGCTCTACACTCCTGTCACTCCTAATCCAGACTAGAACCTGCACTCCCCTATAATTACACTCCTTGTCCCTTTCACTCATTGTGACTGGCTGAAGGTTGAGTGATGATGATATGATGATAAGTTTGTGATTCTCATTTAATTTCACAGCATATTAGTCGAAATTTTCGGTTGCGATACACGGAAACATCGCAGTCACCAAAACTGAAAATAATTTAGTCCACAATGTATTTGAGGATTCAATGCGCGTTATTAGATTCATTACACGTACACGTTTCAACCACTTGATTGATTACGTTAGGTTTGGATTCCTATCACGGATAAACCATCTCCGAATTGGCGACCGGTGACCTTATAGCGAAATAAAGAACGCTACTAGGTACATAAAATAATGTCGAAACAATGGATTACAAATAAAGAGTACGCCCTCGTATAACAACTTTATCTATGTTATCACAGCTTGATAAAACGCTCGCGGTGTAGGTTCAATGTGGTTTTACTGTAATTTAGGTCGCACACCTATACGAACTATTAGATTCTTAAAAACTCTGCTTTTTTTTTACTTTGATGTTGATGATGATAATATTTTTAATAAAGCCGATTAATTAAAACGTTTTATAATTTTTTTTGTAATAGTATTTAACCGATTTCTCATTTTATGCACTTGCATCCACAAGCCATCGTTAAAGGCAACGCCATAGGTATATATATAGTTATCGTTGCCAAAGGTTGGCGGTGTGATCACTTCAATCAAAACAGTGAATCAGAGGTAGTATGACTAACGTATTGCAAGCCATATTTAGTACCGCTAGTGACTTTTAATTTTACGTGAACATTTTATTAATAAATATTTTATGAAATTATATTCTATTACCTAAATTCACAGTTTTTCATTATTTAATAAATAATTTGATAGTATTCGTTTTTAATAGTAGAAAAATTTTTCAAGTGTTATTCACCAAGCTATTTTGTGCAATACATACATTGGTTTATTTCAAATTTAATTATTTAATTCTGGCACAATATATAATTATTGTTAGACATAATATAAAAATAGAAAAATGTTACAAATCGTATTAAATCTTCTTCATTTTTTATTTAACGCTACACAATTTATGTATACAGATAATCCCGATTCAGTCTATTTTTTGTTTTCCACCACGTGCTAATAATTTTATCAACAATTAAAAAAAAACCTGTTATTTCAGAGAAATCTTTTATCGGTTCACTGACAGGTTTACATTGGCATAGCTTTGTGATTAATGTAACACTAGTTGATAACAGCTGAATATTTGTAGTAACACTGGGATCAGTTCGGCATCCGCTACACATTTTTCATTCACTATGTCATTAATGTCTTTTGATATAATACAAGTTGTTCATAGTAACATTATTCCACTTACCTATTTCATTTCTTTGACAATATGATTTGCATCTGACGAACAACTCCTAAATAATTATGCATTTATAAATGAATAAAGTGTATATAATATAATTAAAGTTGTCATTTACTAGATTTCGATTCCCAAAAAACACTCATTTAAGAATCACTGTAAAAATTTTCGTGTTATTCAATCATAATGAGTAGATTTAAACAATTTATATAACAGTGTGTCGTATTCATTAAGGACCGATCGCATTAAAACGCATTTAAATATTATTATAAACCTTTTTGAATTTCGGCACGCGCGCGCACGCACACACACACACACACACGTCCGTTACAAAACGCTACTCTTGCCGTCTGCTCCTCGTTCATGACGTCGTTATCTACGATAAAGTTATCAGGGGGTATCGTTTTAGAATTCCTCATAGACAATAGAGCGGACCATTATCGGTGCTACGCTGTTTGACTTCGTTTCGGACGATCGCTATTGAAAAGCTAACGAGTGAGCGGCCGCCGACAGCCGTCAGGCGTGCGGCCGTTTGACCCAGAAACGGAGAAGTGCGAAAACGTAACGTGACGCGTTCTTGACCTTCCGTCACGTGTGCGATCCTTTCAAAGTCGATAAGTATCTCGTTTTATAACAATTCAGTTCAACAGCTCAAAAAAAGTTGAAATGGAATAAGATGGCGCTAGAAAAAGACAGTCTTCAAAAATTTGTGCTGAATGTTAAGAAAACTCTTACTATTGTATTTAAGACTGAGTATAGGAAATAAATTAAAAACTGACAAAATGGAAGTCCGATTTGCACGGAGTGGGTTCCGTACTATATAAGACATCGCATTAATCCTCCTTGAAATAAAGCGACATATTTTACATAGATTTTGCATTTCCTATGGGTCGATTTACTTACATTTTCGTTAATATATTTTAAACTGCACATTTAAAAACTATAACAAATATAATGCCGTTGTGTTTTTCTCAATAAATCCACTCATTTGATTTGTCACATGATACATTTCACTAGTATTTTTTTTAGCTTTCTAATTAGCCCCTCAAAATGTGAATTCGTATATTTACGCTATGTAGTCATGATTGGGTCAACTTATTATGTATACGTACCAAACAGCATATTTATAACTTCCCGCTAAGAAAATTGAAAATTTTCTAAAATTTTCGGGAAGTTATTGGTTTCACCCCATTTTGCAAATATCGAGTTCTTATCAGATCTCGACGTTCTGAGGGTCTAGGAAGCCTCCCTGATTATCCCTGAGATGATGTCCGTATGCCTGTGTGGATGTGTATGTGTGTGTGTGTGTATGTGTGGATGTATGTAAACCTCTTATAACTTTTAAACGGCTTGACCGAATCAAGCCCACTAAACGGCGTTTCAAAGAGTTTCACCAAACTTAGACTTCCTAAAAGTTTGGATCGATTTGGACCGGTAGATTTTTAGAAATTTTCAAAAAACTCAGAAAAAAAAAAATTTAAGTGGTTTTTTCAAAATAACTTTAAAATGGCTTGACCGATCAATTCCAAAATCTAATCAGCTCTTAACCTATTAAAAACACGTCGATTTCTGTAAACCGGGTCAAAATCGGTTGATTCATTTGTGAGAAATCGTTGTCGAAAGAAATCGAAAAAAACAGTTTTTTTTTTGGAATAACTACGAAACGGCTAACCGATCGATTTCAAATTCTAACCAGCTCTTGACCCTGTAAAAACACGTCGATTGGCGCAAACTGGGTCAAAATCAGTTGATTCCTTTGCGAAAAATCGTTGTCGAAAGAAATCGAAACAAACTGTTTTTTCACTCAAAAAATCGCGACAAATCCCATATATTTTCGAGTGTTTTGAACTCTAAAATAGCGGGAAGTTTCAGGGTTGGCCTACAGGGTTAACCTATTTTTTGTTCAATATATCCGAAAAAAATGAATTGCGACAGACGGTTGATCGTTTTTAATTTTAAAAACAAGAAAATTTAACAAAGAGAATAACTTAATAATGAAAGTTTAACAAAAACAGCACCAAATTATGGAATGTTTGCAAAAAGGACTAACGATATAACTAGAAAATAGAAACAGATTCCACATTTCAAATTTTTACTCTATGGTTTTTCAAGAAACTAATATCGAACTTGCATTTATTTCAAAAAATATATTTTGCTAAATAATGAATGGTATACTATGTGCGATCGTTGTGAAAGGAAAGAATAAAATGAAATAGGATAGAGTAGTGTAATAAATTCGTCTACTTTGACAGACATCTGTGTAAAAAAATACAGAACATTCCGCATTTGAACGGGTGACAAAAATTGATTTATAGACGGTAGCAAAGGAAGGTCGATACTGTTATTCTAATTATTCTTGCCAAAATATGAATAGTTATATAAGTAAAACGGGTTAATTGTTATATATATACCATATATATACATATATATATATATATACTATTATACTAGCTTCCCGCTCGTGGCCTCGCCGGCGTAGATATGGAATGTGTTTCTCCATCTTTTGTTTTGAACGACCGTTCTGCTCCCACCTCTGGTTCCGGTACTTTTCCTGATTTCGATCTTGGTCACGTTCTGGATTGCAATCCCGGTCCTCATTCGGTTTCTAATTAATTCTAAAATTTAAGTCGATAAGAGTTATCATTCAAAATTTAATTATTTTTTAATCATTAACGCCCCCGCAATGCATTTTGGAAGTCCAACACTCAAGAAAAACTTAACCTATCGACAAAGTCGATGTATCCTTTACATGTATACAAAATTTCATTTTGATCGGATGCATAAGTCGATAATTATAACGCAACAACAAAAAAAAACCTCTGCACATTTATATATTAGTACAGATTTTTATTAGCATTAGTTTCAGCGAAATTTATTTTTTTAATTTTTATTTCTCAATAAATTTTAATTAATAATAATATACAATTATAAAACTTAGCCTATCGACAAAGTCGATATATAATTTACATGTATATAAAATTTCATTTTGATCGTATGTATAGGTCAATAGTTACAACGGAACAACCAAAAAACCTCTCTAGATTTATATATTAGTTTATATCTAAAGAATTAGCCCGGTTTTCTTTACATCAATTAATTAATTATATAACAATAATATAATAATTATAATTGACAGTTAATTATATTATTAATTGTGTGGGTTTCGTTCGTCTTCGTTTGCTTCTATGCTTAATACGGTGATGTCAAAATTTTGCTGAAATCGTATCAGAAACCAGAAAGGTTTCTGACAAAAAAAAAACTATCATTTTAGCCAGAGTGTTCGATCCTAAATTAATTATTTGGATTAATTAATACCCTACGCTAATTATACCACTACCGACACTTGCTCCCCGGCGCGAGTACCGGCTGGACGCTCTTAGAACAAAAAACATTCAACCTACAATCACTCGTCATCTTGTGACCCGACGTCACTTTTAGAAGCGTCGTGACTTTTCTTCAACTGTTCTTCGAGGGAAACTATGTTTTCCCTAACGGCTGTATTACATCGTGTGTGATTATAACCAAGCTACGAAAAGACGACGACGAGTCGCCACTGTCTGGAGTGCGAAAAAGACTTCGGCGCGGTCTCCAGGAATGGCGGCGAGTTGAATTGGTGAGTTAATCTTTTCATCTTGAAAGAATGAGATTGGAATATACAGTCCACCGTTTCATTTCTTCGTATATGGTACGGCAATTACAACCAACCGGAAGATTAGCTGGATAATTATCCTACACAGTTTGTACCTCGTATTTCTATTACTCGACTGATTCTAAAAAATTCTTTCACCCTTAGTAAGCAATATCAACCCCGAAAAATTGAAATAAATATTTGTTCCCATCTTCATCTAAATGAAAACTGGGATCGTTATCGAAATCGGTATTGAAAGCGAGACGTGGAGTAAAATGGAGACCAAAACCATAATCGAGAACGGGACCGGAGGAAATTGTGAACGGGATGACATCGAATATGAGACCGGGACCACGATGGTCGGGATTGAAGTCAACAGCAAGATGGATCGATATAAAACAAGGGAATTCAATCAAATACAGTGAGTGGGTAATCGTTAGTGTATTATACTGGATGTAAAATAAGATTAGGCATTTCTTCTTTTATAAAAAATGGAGTAAAAGATAATAAAAATAATTGTGAAAACCTCATTTGAATTGGTTCTTTAATGTCTGAGATATACATTTTTTTCTGTTTCGAAATTAATCGATGTAGTGTAGTTTAACAATAAAGAAAAAAATGGCGCGTACAATGCTTGCTGGAGCGCAGGTGGTGTGGAGGGCCGGCAAAACGATATCGCCCGCTCCCTTTAGGCCCTCGAATCGCTTAGCGCCGCACCGCTAGCGATTCGGTAATTCCCCGGTTTGAAGAAGGCGACTCAAATGGAAGAGGGGAATGACAATAACAGTGAAAACATGTATCTGTTTTTAATTTCACTCTAGTTAGCTTAGTGGCCGTGACCTCGTAACCTACTTTTTTGTTACTGTGACAAAGTGCATTGAACTATTTATGAATATCGATTATTAGTTCGTTTAATTTACATAAATTACGTTTTATTACGCATTAATGTTTTTATTTACGTGTGTTTACGTAAACGAAATAGAGTTTAGTTGGTTAGATATCATTCAGGAAATACCAGGAGTTATAGTGCAAACGAATGTCTACGCAAAATGTAATTTATTCGGAAAGTCAGGGTAACACAAGTAAGTGCTCCTGCAACATACGTGCACGTTGTCGCAAACTCGCCAGGCAGGGCTCGGACCACCATCGACACTGTAAAACGTAAAAGCGATGGATACCGCTACAAGTCAAGAAGGAAACTATGCCATACCAAATGTCTATTATTGTAGTGTTAAACACTTAGGCGAGATGCAAAATTAAGCACGCAAAGTTACATATGGTGATATCGGTATACATCGTATGCATGTGCATAAAAGTTTGTGAAAAGCAGATAAGCAGTATTTTTATAAATACTTAAATGCAAAGTATTTATCAATTAACTTTTAATTGCAATGTGTACTTACTAATGGAGAGACAAGATGCTTTTATCATTAGTTAGTCATAGGTAATTTTATCTATTAAGTTTATAAGTCATAGTGGTCTCTTAACGCAAAGCCGACCATCCGGAACAACGACCGTGCTGCTGCCGCGCTCTGCGTCATAGTTAGAGATCTTTGGTAGGAGGCGCGCATGCCCGTCGCCGGTGCGCATGTGTACCAGACGCGTACGCCTCCTTCTCGGTAAAGGAACATCAAGTTTTTTAAAAAACATTAAAAAAATGTAATAAGGTTTAATATGTTTCTAATTATATATACATCTCTAATTTTGAATTAATGCTCGATCTTATTTTACACCCAGTATATACCTATACCAGCACTTACGGAAAGCTAGCATATACATACTAGACGACGTACCCTGTGCGAAGAATTCGCACAAATTATGTATAACAATTATCAGTTTACAAAATTACTGTAAATATTATTTTTATTTTCTTTTTTATTACAAAACTTCTTCATAAACAATATTTTAAGTATATATATGCACACAGTCATCTGATACAATTTGACTTACTTCGACGTCTTTCTGTTGGATTTTCCAGTTTCCAGTTCATCGCCTAGGCTTGTATTACATTATGAAGCTCAGATGGCAGATCAAAAAAATATTTGAACAAAACATTTACCGACCGTTAATCATGTTAACGTTGTTCCAAAATTAAAATCATCAGATGGCAGCATATTTTCAATAATTAATAAAATAAAAACAATAATTTTTTTTTTAGTTGATGTTTGTGGAGCAAACAATTATCTATGAAATTATATAAAATGTATGTGTAGTAATTGTGAGATTTTTTCTTAAAAGAGAAGCAAACATTTAACCTTGACGTATTAATATATATGATTAATATATACGTTATGTAGGACGTAGCACTGTCCTGTTTATTTTAACTTAATTAGTAAAACAACCGATAGATGCATTCCCAACCGCTTCATATGAAATGCGGTCATGCACCATCTGTCAATCTTGTCGAATCAATATTCAATTCTTTGGATTAGTATTCGTATTGGAAGAACAGATTCGAGAGCCAGCGGTAGGTTGTATGCTGCATCTCATTGCATGTTGTAGGCTAGCTTTTAATTATGAATTTTCGTAAATTAACACCTCGGCAATAGAAGTTAATTGGGATCAGTAGTGAATTTTAAACGCGGCCAGTTAAAAATGTTGTAATGGTTCCTTAAAACGTTTTTGTTTCATATTATAGTTGAATGTACAACTTCTCTTCTTCTTCATATTTTATTTTCTTCTTTATCGTCACAAAAGATTGAAATATCGAAAATTGAAAAGAATGGAATGGTAACGGCGATACATTGCGACACCGCAAGTGAATTATGCAAAAATAGCGAGGGCCTGCAAATCTTTTGGTAGCTCAAACGGTATCCCTTATCGATTTTAAGCATTCTCCTTATGAAAATCAGGATGTAAACTCGTCGACAATAGGAGCAAGCTCGCTTACAGGAGAAGCAGGCTCGTTGACGTATTGAACAGATTCTATATTAAGAAGAAGTAAAACTGACCCTCAAAATAATATGGCACGAATGAAAGAAGGAAATTAACCATGTACGTTAACCGCTAGATAGCTATAACAGTAAGATCGAAAGCAATGACAAGTGACTTGCGAAAACCTCGGAGGAAATAAATCGGTTACGAAGTTTAAGTTTACGAACTGAACGTTCATAGTTGCCGTTACCATCTAAGTTTCTATGGCTGGAAATGTTAAGGTACATCCAATTGACGGAACCTTGTAATGGTCAATCTACAAACTACAGTTTAACTCTGTGATGAGTGCAAATGTCTGAAGCATTGAACACGCTCAGGACGACGAGATGTCAGGTAAGGCGATGATCAACTGGAAATTCTTTGCGATTTGACAATTAGAAAGTCGACCATGTAAATAGCAAATTGACTCGACAGCCAATCACTAAAATCGCAAAAAGCTAAAATGGAATAAAACTTACACCGTGTGATCTAGTCGTGCAGCAGAAATCGACCCTAAGTGTAAATACCACACTAAATTGATCAATAGAATCAATTAAATGTTATGCTTCAATTGTTCGTAAAATGTTTATTTAAAAAATAAATAATTTTTCATGCGTTATTTGTGAACCAAATTACTTAAATAAAAGCTGGTTTTTTATTCAGTGTAGTCAGCTGTTTAAATGATATCTAGGTCATTATTGTATCGATAGAGTTCCAGCTGGTGTGATAATGTGTGAAATTCCGAATTGTGGTTTTTTAGGTTAGTCAAATAATATATCTAGGTACTATCCTTACCTCTGTACTCAGCCGAAAAGACACAATTAGGGCAACGTGTATAAAAACAGTACGTAACACTACGATTATGACCGCATTGGTGAAAAATATTTACTTAAAAGATTGACTATATACTCAATGCAATATTGTGGGTGTAGTCACTGAAAGTGGATCAGTCTAGCAAAATATAAATAAGGCATGAAGTCAGTTAATGTATGTAAAATTTTGGTATAAAATAGAATGCAACAAAATCAATCAAATGACTTCAAAGAATTTCGATTATGTTACTGGAAAGTAAGTGACAGAAACTTTCATAGGTTTATAAAAACCCATGAAGTATGGATTTAATTTTATGTTCAATTACTTGTAAACTCAGACACCCATCTCCATTATTTATGAATAGTACAGATCTTAACCGATAATAGAAGATCAAATAAATAATAATAATAAACAAAATTGTTAGATTTTCTATGAACAATTGAAATTTTTTATCGCTTACCTTCCAATTGCATCATTAAATCGTTGGCCAACATGCATAAGGGCCTCGACTCATAAAAAGAAATGAAATCAATATACATTTTATAGACAATTATAAAGTATTGAATGTTTGATGAAATCTATATATATAGGTATATAAAACCAAAAACCATTTTGGTTTTATATACCTATAAATCAAATTGCACCATTTATAACTCAAAAAGGGTTGCACAGATTTTTATGGTATTCGATATGGTGGATTTGTTTTCATTCCGATTAGCAGAATAGCTAATTAAAAATGTGAAAAGTTCACAAAAAAAAAAATCATATTAATAAATTCGTTTTCTAATACATTATTCGTATGCAACACCATCTCCGATGACATGACAGATACTAAAGTAAGCTTGGTTAATTTTGGTAGAATATATCATTTTTTTCTCAAAGGCAAAGATATAGTTATACATCCAGATTTATCTACATAATAATCCTCCATTCAGTTATGTTACTTTCAATATATGTTATTTTGGAAATTGTAACAGAAAGTTAATACAGCACATGGTTAGGTTGATAATGTTTGATAATGGTTGATAATCTTCGACACCAACCGTAATAAAAAAAAACTTTGTCAATACTGGTCATATGAGCCCACATTCCGTGAAATTACTAGAAGCTATCGTTACATTCACTACCGACCATTACTGCGTTTTTGTGTTTCGTGGTTTCGTGGTGATTCGCGGCGTGTGACAGAACATTGGCATGACGCAAGAGAATGCGATATCTTGGTCTTGTCTCCCAAATTTTTCGAGGCCACTAGCACTCGGGCGCACGTGCCCCAGATGAGTACGTACGCGAGTGGTCATGTGGGTTATAGCTGTAACTTATGTTGGTGGTCCTTTTATTCATTAGTTTACACGGCTAACATAAAAGGAAATGAGATTTAGTTAGACTAAAGTTTATTTATTGAAACGGAATCACAAAAATGTAATAAATATGTAATTCACAACTTGGCAAAGAAAAAAAAGCAACAGAATGACCAACATATAGTGTTGTTTTAATTTTTGATGTAAAAAATATAATTTAAGAAACTAGTTTGTCTTCGTAACGTTCGACGTATTTGTAATATTGATGACCAAGATATATCTAGGTATTTAATGCGAAGTGCACAGTGTATTCTAATGCTGCAATCTAGGACCTTACTACAAAAGGCTATTCTATTGTGTGAGATGTTAATTCACGGAAATCCATTATAGACGTGCATTAATATGCAGCACGTAACCCACTACGAATCTCTATCCAAAGAATTGAATATTGATTCAAGAGAATTAAGAGATATAGAACATCTAAGCAAAGGTTAATTTTTTAATTATCTTATTCCGCTAGTCGTTATTTTGTTAATTTCTACGTACGTTTCATGCTAACCAGGCATATCCTCAGGAAAATGTAGACAGTTACATCCACCAGAGCGTAAGGAGTGTTAAGGTGGATGTGACTGTTTGCATTTTTCTGAGGATTTATTTTCGTAAAATGTATATTTACAATATACACTTTACAAAATAAAGTGTATATTGTAAATATGTACGTAATTGTTTACAAATTTGTATTATATTTTACGAAATATATATACAATCCATCGTTAACTCCTTCACAAGAATGACGCTAGTGCTTGCATGAACTGCACGTACATACCAACAAGATTGAACTATTGCTGCAATAGATATTTCTAAGGATTGCGCACCTGCATCATGCGATATTCTATGACTAACCACACGAGGTTTTACTAGAGCGACGACTTTACCGGTTCCAATGTTATTGCACAAAAAGATTCTTTGGAGTTGTTTTGGTTTTTCATGTGACCTCGGGTAAGGGAACATACCCATACTACGTGACCCCTTATTTTACAATCGCCCCCTTACGGTGACCAACCGTAGTATACGCTAATACCCCCACCAGTTTTCAATTTCAAATAGTAACTCATAAATATGGTTTCAATCATTTTTTTGCTAACAGAAAGTTAATATAATCAAGAAGAAAAAACTTATGTAAAAACATATTGTAACAGGTACTTACGTTTTACTACAAATAGAATACTATAAGCGCACCACTTCTGAGTGAGTACAAAAACTATCAGTTTTAAATCAACTGGCGTCCCGGCATATTTGCGTTAGTGTTGCCATCTGTGAGTTTAAAAAGGTGCTGAACGCTGCGCGCCATAATTTGCCCGCGTGAACGGGTCACGTAGTATAGGAATGTTCCTTAATCTGCATTCACCCGGAGAAAAAAAAACGCATACACGTTTTTATCTACGCTTTTTTCTCGCTATTGGCCCTAGACAATAAATCTATGTGTATTCTCATCTCAAAATGTCGTAAACAGGATTAGTTTGCTCGTCTGTAAATGTATTGTGTTTAAAATGAACCCTTTTCTGTTCTAAGATGTGTTGATGATGTACCAGAGACACAAAGTTTCTTAAATTTTAAACGTTGTTTTGAAATGTTTTGGACTCGAGTCATACCAACTTCCAAAAAAACCTTGAGTTCCCTTATTGTATACGACGGTTTTCTTCAATAACTAAATAACAAATTTAGTGTGACGGAGCCATATCGTGGCCAACTTGGCTACACCATAAAAATGGGCCAGCTCAACTGGTGAAATATCATACTCTCACAGTATACGAACGTGTATTAGCTTTCGATGATGCTTTTGGTCCAGTGAGTGACCTTAGTCATCATCTCCCGATTTTCTTCTATTAGATATCTCATTCCTTTCCAAGAGGTCGGCAACGCACTGGCGAGTTGTCTGGGGTTGCGAATGTCCATGGGTGGCGGTGACAATATACTCTGATGGCTCGCCTGCTCGTTTGTTCTTCGAAAAATAATAAAAAAATAACCGCCTGGCAATACTTTTCCTTGGAGATAGACAGTAGTTGGGGTCCGACTTCATAGATTTCGACCCTTGTTTGCAACGTGTGTTAACATATGTCATGCATGTTAACTATGTCATAGGCAAACGTCTAATTAGGATTTTGCGCGAATTAACTTATCACACAATTGCGTATTTATAGATTTCACTATGGAGAGAAATACAACCACGATTAAACTCATTGGTTATTCAAAGGTCTATAAAAGTGTTGTTTCAATGATTAACAGAAAACAATCATAGTTTAGGGTAAATATCTTTACTTAAAATAAAACTAACCTTTTTGTGTGTCTCTTAGATTTTTTTTTTATATATACAACAGAACAAAATTTACATTAGATAAATCGTCAAAACTTAGAACTATCAGTGGATAACATACTAATATCAAATTTTATTTAATACATTATTAAAGACTCGTCTTATTTAATGATGAAATCTAAATCAAATTTGCTTACGCTTACTTTATCAAATAATTAAGAAATACAATAAGCGGGAGATTGTCCTACACCTATTTTAGTATGTCGCTGCTGAATACACATAATATTTAACGCATAATTTGTCACGCGGTCGCGGCGGTGTTCGTTGTCATGAAACCTAATATGTGTGTGCTCTCAGAGCGGATTGTTGTCACACTATCTATGCGATGGCAGTGCTCGGATGGTCCGAGGCAGACGGTCTGTCATATTCTACGAGACGTGAAGCGAGTGATTTCATTTCAGTTAAAAAAACTCATTAGTTAATTTGCCTGCGGCCAAAAAGCTCTATTCTGAATAGTCCTTTACAAGTTCAAAGTGGTTACATGAGATGAGAGTGAATAAGAGTGAGATAGTTGAGGATTTAGTTTTTTTTTAAATTAAATATGCAGCGCCCACCATTTTGGCGAATTTTAAGAGTGATAGTTATTGCGTGATAGAGATATGTATATACTTATAAACATAGTAAATTGATAGATTTAATACTGACTCACAAACATTCTGTGGTTCTGCGAGGACAAGGTTATGCAACTATGTTACTGTAATAGACAAAGACGTATTAGCCTTGTCCTCGCTATCGCAGTCGATAGCTTAGGATGTTCCATTGTACTCTTCTTGACATTTTTTAATAATTGTAAGGGCTCAGTGAACAGGTTCATGAAGCACTGCTATTTAGTAAATGGAGAAATTGGAATAAATCAGTCTATTAATATATAAGGTATTTAATTTTTTGGGTCATTACAAATTTTAATTGAATGTAACTTAATACTATAAAAAAATTGCTATGGATATCAAAACTCACCTAGAAAAATTGTTAAGTGAAATGTAACCAAGATATGATCTAATTAAGAACGCATATTAATTGGCGACCGTCCGTATAACTTTGAATAAAGTTTTAATAAATTACAGTATTATGTACCTACATAAACTTGTAACAAAAATATAAAAAATTATACGAAATATTTCAAAACACTAAAAATCTATACAAAATTTAATTTTGTCACTTGACGTAACTGTACCGTGAAACAATACCGCGTGAATGCACAGTATGTCACATACTGTCGGTACTATATACCGTAAGTACTATATACGTCTGTCCTTTCATTTAAAAATGGCACGTAATACAACAAAATAATTTTTGTTGTATATAATAATAATATAATAGAATAAATTCGCGGCTATTTCCCATTAGGGTAGAAAGAGACTTTAGATTTCCACATGGCACGATCTTCGTATATTTCTCTTGCTTCATAATTATACATCAATCTTTTCATGTACTCAATTTCGAGTACTTAAAATTTGGTCCTTTTTTTGGTACGGCACCAATTCGGTTTGTATAGAATTGACTAGGGCAACCCTTGTCGATCGTTCTATCACAAATATTCGCTCTATAGGTTTGTTTTTTTACTTTCATTCATCTTTTCTAGATGGCCAAACCACTTCAAGTTCTTCTCTACTTTTCTACTCCACTTTTCTTCTTTTTCTACTCTACACTGTTCCTAAATCTATATTGCAAAGACTCTCCACAAATACTACACAGAAATCGTATCTCTACCGCATTGATTCTACTTTCATTTTTCTTCGGCAATACCCAAATTTCACTACCGTACATAGGCGTGGGATCAGGACCACATTTGGATGACCAAACGCGCTTGTTGTCACACACTTTTACTATTCATAATAGCAAGCAAGGCCCCATCCACTTTATTTACCTCACTCTTTTTCCGTTCAATATTTCTACCATGCAAACAGATTACCTAAATATTTTCACATGTTCGACTTTATCACCTTCTATAGATATATTTCATTCAGTCATGCTTTCGCCCCTTTCAAACACCACAAGTATACGTATATTAACATTTTATTTATATAGTTTTTATTTAAGTCGATATTTACTGCAAACTCTTAATCACTTGTTCAACTCTCATATATATGTGTGTGTGTGTGTGCGTGCGTGTACGTATGCGTGTAGGTGTGAGGGAATATATGCATGTGTGTATATGTGTGTAGACATATTGCATTTAATCCTGCTTCGCTTCTTTAATACAACATAACCTTAGTCTTGCCCACATTTACTTTCATACCTCTTTTCTTAATAACATTATTCATTTTCGTTACCATCACCTGCAACTCGTACGCCGACGACGCAAATATTACTTGGTCGTCGGCGTATAGGAGGTCTGTCAATTGAGCTGTCTAGGTCATCCATTTTTAGTCCACACTTATACTCTTAGAAATGCATACACCTATGCATGAATAGGTTAAATAGCCATAGTGAAGCTACACGTTCCTGTCCGATACCCCTACGAATGTCAAACCAGTCAGTGTATGCCCCATTTAGACGAAAGCAATGGAGCCTCTGTGTAGAGATTGCAGGACCCGTATCATCTCGCTACTCACACCATACACACATAGAATTCTCCATAGATCATTCCTTTTCAGCTATCATAAGCTTTTTGCAAATCTACGAAAATATAGAAGACATTTTGGCCATTCGCCAAAAACTCTCTGTGGAAATAATTATAAAAAGAAAATCTTCGGGACCGATAGAATATTTTTCTGTAAAATTTATTACTGTTAAAATTCAAATATGAAAATGTTCTTATTTTACAAATGTATGCATAATTCTTGAAATGCGTCATTATAATATGAATTTACCACTCGTTCCGAAGGCAGTTTTCTTTCAAGAAGAACGAGCAAGAAAGTAGCTTTTTTTCAATTAACATGCATACTATTAAAATAAACAATAACAAATAAAATTAAAATAAATAAATTGTATATAATAAAAATAAAAATGATTACTGAAAGATACAACCCAATGAAAAGCTGAACTAGTTATGTTCATGTATGAATTTTGTCCTCAAAATAATCGGAAGTTTCGTAAAACACTTTATTATTAAATAATTGCTTAATGACCATCTTAATTTTTTTTAGGACTAAGTTCTCAATAGTTTCAGGAACATGCGTGCACAGAGCCTCATAAGCAAATTTACGACTCTATACAATTGACGGATATGTAAATATAATTTTATTTTATATCTAGTACCAAAGCTATGTCGTTCATTATTTTTCTTATATATTTCTAATTTACTTTACCACATATTAAATTTTTGTGTGTAAACAAGCTTATAAGCAATATAGTATGCTAATCGTTGCATCCATCGATATATTGAATTAAATTCGACGACTAAATTCTCTCAGAATCATATTTTTGTCACAACTTCATAACCTAAATCATGAAATGTTCTTGAACAATTTTTTTTGAACACTTTGAAATCATTACTAGAGCATGATGTAATTAATCCATAATAATATGGGTCTCTGCACGTACTACAGCACATTGGGTATTGATTGGCTGCTTATGAAAGTGAATTACCCATTTAAATTGTTTTCTTGGTACTGTCTACAAGAATATTTTAAATCAGGGAATGGTAATTTTTATTCATAAATGTTAAAGAAGAATTAATAGGCAGTCGAAACAAAAAGAAGAATTAATGTGTACGAAGAAACGATTCTAAATTTAAATTAACTGTCTGTTGTTTGTTCATGCTGTTTGGCAAAATTACCTCTAAAAATACTAGCAATTTAGTCTCGTGAGTAGGTACGGCTTGTACATGTGTTGTCTTTTTTTAGCTATACAACGCTCTTTATTGGCTATGGCGTACTTCGACTAAACTAATTTTAGCTTTCGTTATGTTCCTTATTTGTGTTTGATAAATACAAGTTCTAACTTTTTTGTACAAAATTTCAATACACATTATCATTTTGCTATAGCAACATTTAGTTGAGGTAAATACAGTTGTTTATGTTCGAATGACATGATTTTTACATTTCTGCTATGAAAATTGAAAATTTTCATAAAATTGGAAAGGTACTGTTTTTAGTCCGATTTTCTAAAACGTTTTTTACCAGATTTTTGACATTTTAATGTCATAGGAATCTAGTTAGACTATTTTTCGAGTAATGTCCATATGTCTGTATGTGTGTGCATGTGTACGCGAGTGTCTGCGTACGTACGTGCGTGTCTGCGTGCGCGGGCGCGTGTCTCTTTCTCTCTCCGTGTGTATGTAAACCTCTCATAAATTTTGAACGAATTAATACATCGCCACACAGTTTTGCGATATTCAAAAAGGGTCCATTCAACTTAGACTTCCTGAAATGTCGAACTGATTCTGCAAGGTAAATTTTAAGGAATTTCAAAAATTTAATTTGCGAGAAAATGTTTCTTTGAAACAACTTTTAGATTATCCCACCAATCGATATCAAAATTTAATCAGTTCCTTTTTCAGAATAGAACTTTCACACACTGCATAAAAATAGGTTGATCTCTTCAAGAAATGTCAGGGAAAATTTTTTCAAAAAAATCTTTTACAATATTTTGTATACTACTCCAGCGATAAATTCCAAAATTTATCCTGATGCTCTTCTCAACAATCAATGTCGATCCTTGTTTGTTGCATTTAAATCGGTTGATTTCTTTAAGAAATATTTATTGTAGAAAAATTTTTCAAAAAGAGTTTTTTTTAAATGACAAACCACTCTACCGATATATTATAAAATAAAAACCAGCGATGATTGTTAAAAAACAACGTCGATCATTGTGAAATTCAGCAAAATCGGTCGCTTTTTTTGAGAGATATCGTTAACGAAAAATTCGAAAAAAGGGTGTGAAATTTTTATATTCACATTCAAAATACTTGCGAAATTTTTGATGGACTGATGTTTGTTATGATATTTTCGAAAATCGTGTTTTCATCAGATTTTGATATTTTGGAGTCCTATGAGTCTATTTTTTTACCATTTTCCGAGTAATGTCTGTGCGTGCGTGCGTGCGTGCGTGCGTGCGTGCGTGCGTGCGTGCGTGTATGTGTGTATATGTAAATCTCTTATAACTTTCAAACTTTCAAAAAGCTTAAAAACTTGTGGGCAACTAAATTTTTGAATTAGATGAGTTCAAAAATAAATCGATAAATATCATAGCGTTAAGTTTTAGCGATGGCCTGCAGGGTCAATCATTTTTAAATTTTTCTATCTGAGATATTCTAAATTTATTTTTAGTAATATTAAACTTTAGAGCGAGAGCTTCCACAGTTATAATTATTCGTAACTGTCTGTAATTTTCCTTTCTTTTTTACTCATGCAATTTTTCACCAATTTCATTTTTTATTTTCTTCTTAAATTTTGTACTACAGAGGATAAATATTGTGTGATTCTTTAATTTTGGTTTCACAAACTTTCTGTTGTTCTTGCCTGTAATGTAAATATTGTTTATTTATTTTCAATACTATTTAGTTTTTTCTCTCACAATCATTTCTCTGTAGTTATATATTCTATACACTATTCGATAAAAAATATTTCTCTGATTTAATTTTAACAGAAAAGGCATTCTTATACATAACGTTTCAATATTGTTCTGGACTCATAACAAGATGCTTAAAATTCTTGCTTCAAATTTCTACGATATTTTGCTAATTCCTTAGCTCTTTATTTTCATCATTTTATCTTCAAAGATTAAGGCTTTTTTTAGTTTTTGGTTTGAGTATTCAAACAGTTAGATATTAGTATTTTAGATTTTCATTTCATTTCATTGATATTTTCTAAAAATCACGCTATATATAATACTTTTCTAAGAATACTTTTTCTGAAAGTAAATAGATTCCGCTGTATTTAAACTCTCATGAGAATGAAATATTATTCTGTTAGAAATTTTAATTATAACTAACAAATTTTAAATCAAACGAACATTAAATTTGAGTTGAATTAATTTCTTAATAAGCATGTATTACGTTTCATGAAATTGTATCCAATTGGAAAATTGGATCTAGGCACCATAGATCCGCGGTGGCGCGCCGACCAATAATAAATCTATGCTTTATAGGCACGTCGATATTTAACACTTTGTTTCATTGTTTCATAAGCGTTCCTTCATTTCATGTATTTTATTTGCAAAGAGCACATAACTTCTTCAAGTAAATATTGTGGTATTTGTTAATTCATAAACATATATTTTTAAGGGATTTAAAATATTATATCAGTACGTATACTATTTAAAAAGAAACAGTGAACGTGGATTAACATAACATGTATTTTTTTATTTTTGGTTTTGGTTGTGCTTATTACATCATGTATTAATTTCAACAAAGGTATTTTATAGCTTTATGGCATTAACAAGTTATTAAATTAATATCGAATACAATTTTTATTTAGAAGCTATCTAGTGAGTTAGTTCATAACGAAAATATATAACAGATTTTAATATACTCCACTAGATGGCACAGATAATTAAATTATATATTACGAATTAAATTTCTAAACATAATACTCAGTACTAAATGCTTTCATTAAACTTTAAAAAATTGTTAATTGTTATAAATATTTCACTATATTGTTTTTTTTTAAATGTGTTTTTCTGATCTACCACTAGAGTGCGCTGACATTTTTTTCACGAAAGTTTTTTGTTGTGCTGTATGAGAATTTTAAGAAGTGGATAAATATGTTAAAAATCCGAGAATTTTACATTTTTTAAATAGGCAAATTTAGTTGCTTCAAATGGGTTACGACTCGAAAGAAAAATTTTGTTGGGAGCGTACTGGATGAAATAAAGGAACGGACGAAGCGGGACCCATAAACCGATAGAGGAGCGCGTTTACGCAAAGTAGGGCTATGTGCATCTAGCTATCTACGTATGAACATTTTGAGAGCGAAGTTCTGGAGAACATCATGAAATCCAATGAAAAACTTTCAGTTTTAATATTATTCGTTTCTCGAATATGCTTGTTTTCGTAGGGACTTTGGAGATACAGTTCCTATCAGACACGAGCTAAATGAAGTTTGGCTATGCACAATTAAAGCGTTTATAATTTTTAAGTAAAATTTATGATTATATCCCGTGCTTACATAAGGGATGTCGTCTTAAGTATGCTTAAGATCATTTGAATAGAAATCAAATGGTGGTATGATGTACGTGCTTAATAAAAGAAAAGAAAATATATAAATAATACTTGGTTTTGGAATTTCCGTGTTTAATAAAACATCTTTCTAGACTTCGAATTTACATAAAACAGTTCAATACTATGAAATATTGAAATCGAAGTGTCAATTCCAAGTCTTACGTTTGTTTTACAATAGCTAAAGCTTTAAGAATTTCGAGAATTTTACTTAATGCTAAATATTGCTTAAGACACCATCTCTGTTACGTAATTTCCGTATTTTAATGACTGCGTTTATGGGTTACTAAGAAAATGAATTTGCACAGACTAATATTATAAGTGTTCCATTTTCTAATTTTTGTAAGTATGATAATTCTGTATAAATTACCTCCGTAAACGTTATATTCATATTTGTCTGTAAATCAGTGCACGGTCAGTCTATGTCGATGACCACCGTCCTGACCGTCGCGCGCACCGAGTGCCTGAGGTTGGACCGAGGCCGTGTCTCCAGTATGTCGTTGATAGAGCGCGAGCGCCGGAACATGCGGGGCTGCCTCTCGTTTTCCTCGACGTAATCCGGAAGCGAATGGAACGATGCGTTCAGCCGCGGCATAAGGAGGGCTTCGTCGTAAGTGGGCGGTAGGTCCTCTGAAGAGGGCGTCCTCAACTGCGTGGACTCGGCCCGTGGCCTCGTCTCGATGGGCGGCACGCCGTTGCGATTCTGCGTGACCGCGGCGGACGCGGGCCGAGCGTTCTCCGTGCTCGAAATGGCCATCAGGCCGCGGCACACGAAGCCCGTGAACACGACCCCGATGATCATGCCTATGAACACGGCGGTCAAAGTGAGCGTCTCCGAAGTGGTACTCGGGTGCCAAGTTCTGATGTACGCCTCTTGCCAGCTCATCCGAGTGACGTTAGAAGGCGAGTGGCATATCAGAGATCCTCGATCTGCCACTTTAGGCGGCTCTCGAGTTAGAAATTCGTATGTCAACAGTAAATTAAGCCCGAATCCTTCACAACTCCACCTGTTATCCTCCAGATGGACCTCTCGCAACAAGAGATTCGTAGAGAAGAAGGAGGTGTCCCATATTTCCCTGAAATTGTTCCCCCTCAAATCTAATACCGCCAGTTGCGGTAGGGACGAGAGGGTTCGCTCATTCAACGAGTTGATGTCGTTGTAAGCCAAATTCAGCGTTTGTAAAGTGTTCGAGGCAATATCGTCGGGTATGTAATCTATTCCGTTTGTGGATAAATCGATGTCGAGCAACGTCGTTTTACCGGAAAAGGCGTCGCTTCTCAGCGTCGTTATCTGGCAATTATTCAAGTCCAACGTTCGCAACGATTTAGATTCAAATTCAGGTACCGATGAGAAATTGTTGTGCGAAAGTATGACAGTATCTAAATTCTCGTTCTGGGAAAATATATTATGAGGCAAGTCGCGCAATCTGTTGCGAGACAAGTCGATGAACACCAGCGCGTGCATGTCGGCGAAGGCGGATAAATCTATTCGAGTTATTTTATTAGCAGATATATCCAAGGTTTCTATATTTGCACCCAGTCCAGAAGTCGTCCATTTATCAAAATTATTATTCGATAAATTTAAAGTTCTCAAGTTTTGCCAGTTATATTCTAGTCTAGGCAAAGGGTTAGTTAATTGATTTCCATTTAAGATGAGCTTTTCTAGTTGAGCGAACATTATTAAATCCGATGGAATCGTAGTGAAATGATTATAAGACAAATCAACAATTTGAGCCTGAAAACAAAAACTAAAAGTTAATTTTTAAACTATAACATCGCAGAATTATTGCACCTTAAGAACAAAGTTTAAAATACAAATGTGTTAAGAATGTGATAAAATTAATCATAATTAATCACTCTGTTAATTATTTACTAATAAAAAAGATTTTTCAATTCGGTGCAAATGATCATTATATTAACAATTCCACATGCATAATTCTTATCGCATACGCATTTTAATGATTACTATACCACGCACGTTTACATCCAGACCCTCAGGTAATGCGGTAAGTCCTCGACCGGAACAGTCGAGATGTAGTTTGCCATCGGAGTGATACGAGTGACAGATGGCGTCGCCGCCGTCGTCACCCTTGACCTGCGCCAACAGCAATACTGTCGCTAGCAGGAGCCATTTCCAACGGTCTTTTCTTGTCCCGCCTGAAATATTTAGCGTGAATAGCGTTAAAGTAACGTCTTAATAACTAAGTTGCAGTCAAAGTAAGTAAGTGAATTTTTATAATTACATGTGTACGTGTAATAAAATTGTAACTGACCGAGGTATGTATTTGAAAAATATTTATGACAATAAATATCTTCATAAGTGCAATGGTTGGACAAAACAATGATTTTTGTAATTTTTGTCTACCAGTCTGCTTGTTTGTTCGCGTATCACGCAAAAAATAGTACACGGAATAGTATATAATTTTCACAGATGTGGTTCTGGAGATTCAACTTACGAAATAGGGTATGCTTTATTTTAATAGACTGCCTAGAAGTCGAGTTATGTGCAGAACTCCCTAAAACTGGAAACTGTAATTGAATATAGGAAATTATTCTTAGAATTTCGTGTCTGTATGATTTTAAAACATGCGATACTCTCTTGTTACACCTTTAGAGATTGGGATGAGACCAGGACCGGAATCGACATCATGGTAGACACAGCCTCATCGATCAATTTAAAAATGTGTGAATTTGAACAAATTCCTGGGCATAGAATTATGTTCACGCTGGCAGAGCTGCAGGAAAAACCTAGGATCCAATGTATCCAATGATATTATTAAATTTAAATTGTAATTATTCGTCGATTAAATAAATAATTTTTATTTATTTAATCGACGACATCATGACAACTACATTATGCATTCGTTAGAATCTTATAGTTTATATGAATTTTCTAATTTGTAAATTATATACACATTGAATTATTTCCCTTAAATTTTTCGTTTATGTACCAACTTTTTCATCAGTAACAAGTTTTTATTTATATTTTGCACTTGAACCGATTTGTTTTCGATAAAAATTTTTCAATTTGTTTTTGGCCCATTAATCGGATAAGATATACAATTTAGTAAATAGTCCCGTTAAAAAGTTTGATTATTAGAATAATATCAAAATATACATATATTCAAAGCAGTGAATTATATTGGTGTCTTTGATTATCAGTAAAATTTACTTTAACACAAACTAGATTTCATTATTCTTTATGGTCGTCTAAACAAATCTTTCAATTTTTTATTTTGTCTTTCATTTATATTTTCCCTTCTTTACTTGTTGTGAGCTTTAGGCATTGAAATTATATCGAAAAAAGAATATTTTTTAGCAAAATATATTTTTTGAAATATATAAAGCCTAGTATATACAAATCCCCTCTGAGAAACGCAGCATCGTCGAAGTGTAAGTAACTAAACGTAGTGGCGAACTATTAAAATATGACATATTTCAAGTGTTATACGTGTTTGTGATAAAAGTCTCTCTATATTCGACGCTATTAATATCATTAAAAACAACCCTACGTCTAAATGGATGGTCGATATTAAATCCGTGGATACATACTGGTGTCCATTTGTCAGCTTGTATGTTCAACCTCGCATCACGTTATTATACATGTAATTGTCACCCAATACAAAGAGTAGTAAATGCACTAATTTTTTACACATAATTCATTCTGTTTATCACAGTTTAGAATAGTTTCGATTATTTACTGGCGCAAGTTCATTACGGTGGTCGCCGCTATACTAAAAAAATCCTTAGTTAAAAGTAGATATGGGTATATGAATTCCTTTACCTTTCTTGTGCTGTAGTTACAGTATGTTCTGAAATTGTACGAGGGAGATTTGTGCAATAGATGAATACGTTACGTTTTCACTAAAACGTAACGTATTCATCTATTTTCGTATTAATTTATTTCCTAAGAGTATTGTACGCTTTTCAGCGGATGTATAATAAATGTTGTTATTTACTTTTGTATTAGAGATTTATTTTGTATTTGGCAGCAAGAATGCAACTATATGTTATAGTTTTACTTATTTTATAATTATTCATTTTCTGGTAATTTTTGTTTTTATATAAAATATTATATGCATGTGATTAAAGTAAGGATTAAAAATAGGTTATAAAGAATAGTAATTATTTTGTATAAATTAATTGTTTGTATTAGAAAAAATTAGATTCCATAATTTCATATCATTTTTAATACCGCATTATAGTAATAATTGTTCTTTATTTTTTTTCTCACACTATTATTCAAAAAACGATAACCGCTTATCTTTGGCCATCTTTGTAATTAAATATTTCAAACACATACGTAGGGCAAAACTTTATTCGTTTCGGTTTCTATTTTTATTGGTTTTTAGGGCCTTATGTGCCATAAATTCGTTAGGCCCAAATTTCTCCATCGTCTACAGCTGGTAACTGTCACCTGTGCCTCCACCTGCACCTGTATTTGTGTATTTGTCAGGTTGGCAGCCTAATAAGCATTAAATTACTCAATTAATAGCCATAAAACTGTATATGCTGGAAAATTTGAAAAAGTCGTAAGAAGATTCTGTTTCAAATAATATTATGTATTATTATGTTAAAAACGTAGTTCTGCAAGGTCTATAAAACAAACACCTATATAAAAAAGAGAAAAATAGGGCAGATATGTTATGACACGTTGGGTTAAGGAAGCGAAAAACAAATGTGGTCTTTTATTTGGATTCTGAACAGGATTTTCATTGTCGCATAATTTGATTTTTGTGGTTTATTACGTTATTCAGCCTATGGGCAATAATACGACACATCCTTTGTTTTGGAGGCATTGTGGATATAAAAATTTTATCGTTGTTGTGTATGTAAAAATTGTTGTTTTTCGGCTTTAACCGTGTTGTGAGAATACGCGACAACCGGCATGAGACCATTTCGCTCTGTGGGAGTAGTAATGCAAACAATTTTCGAATTTTTCATAGAGTTTAAGTAGAATGTGTCTTTCTGTTATTTTCTAATGGAGAAAGCAGAAATTGCATCGACAGTCACTTTCATCATATATATTATATGCTTTCTTTACCTTCAAAAAGGTCGATTGGATAGAAAATATGGTGATAATAATCTGTGTGGGAAGAGTATTAACAATAGATATGTAAATTAAGTACGTAACGTTTAATAGTAATTTATATTGTTCGTAAACCTTTTAATACAGGTCGTGGTTGCTTGTCTAAATATTTTGTTAGCAGACCGTGGTTCATCTGTAAGCATTTAAGTTTACAAAGTATGATCTTTTAAACTATTAATTGGTGATTATCTTAAGTAAATGAAACTCATTGAATATTTGCGTACGTAAGTGGTATGACTTATTTGTGCATTCATTACTTTAACGACAAAAGGTATCCAAAATCTTTTGAAGATCAATTTTTAATATTTTACAGAACATACTGTATTTAAGAAATGTTATTGATACCGAGTTATCACTGATTAGGTATCTTTCGGCTTATCGCCAAACCCAGCGCCTTTTTGAGAGCTGCGAGCGCTTGTGAATCATTCAAGCCTCAGTTTTAAGTTCATGTAGTACGTAGTAGTATATACTCAAAGAAATAATGAATTGAAACGAACTCATTCTACATATTAAAATAATGTTATCGTTGATACTTATTTTTTGTCGATCGAGAATTTAATTCTCCTTCTGTGCTTTTGTCGTCTTTTCAACACAAAAAATATTCCCCGTTTAAGAAATCTCTTATCTTTATATTTTATCCGTATCTTTTAATATTTAATGTGTACACTACAAATAATATATTGTAAACACAATTTCATTAAAAGAATAATGAAAAGATTGCGTTTTCAAAAGTTTCTGCCTATTTATATTTTAAGTTGTCACATTTCACAAACATACCTTGATGAATATAAATGCGGCAAGTTTTGATAAACTCGACTCGAGTACATAATAAAATACTACATTATAGAAAAACAATATATCAACTATTATACGTGTATTGCGATAATGTCGACTGTATGTACGCGAGTAGGTTCTTAAATCGTATCTATGGCCGGAGTAGGTGTCAGTGTTATATTTGTGGTGATTGATTTCTTCCGGACATAGAAACATTTACGAAACACGTCTTGAGTGATCTTGTACGAACGAAATATGTGATTTAGTGTCAAATTGATATCACCGCACTGCAAAGGCTTAAATAACCCCTTACAATGTTTTTGCTTGAGATTAAGAGAGGTTTGAACGTTGAGGGTCCTAAGCTAGTTCAGTACTAGTTGGGGGCTGCTAACCACCGAGGTCATGAAAAGCAGTGGTTACATGTGAGGATGGCGATGTTGCCCGAGGCATATAGCAAGTTAGTTTTGTTTGAATTAACTTAAAAAGTCATTGATCAATGCTCCCATTGTCAGAACTTGAAGGCAACGCCGAAAGATCGAAACGTTTGAGAGAGATTTTTGTATTTACGGAACCAGAAGAGATATTTCGACGAGCACATGGAACACATTCCTTCACATTATTGGTCCCCATTTTTCTAAAAATAGTTCAAACACATGGAAAAGTTCACAAACTGTAGAGAAGAGTATTTTTAAAATAAGTTAATGTATATATGAATCAATGCTGGTTTCTACAGTTAATCTAAATCTTTGAGACAGGACTCAATATTAAAGTTGGATTTCTAAACAATCATAAAGCCTTATATATATTCAATCTTTCAAAGACCTATTAAACAATACTCCACTCGCCACTCGATATATTTTTGAGTTTTTAATCTCAATATGACACGTAGCGATCGCCATTTTGGTTTGTCATATTTTTCAGTGACACTTGTGAGATAAGGAGAAACGATTTTGATGCGAAAATCATCGAAAACATATAATAAGTTTTATTAGTTTGAAAATTAGAGACTGGATTATTATTATTAGTGCAAGCCACTTTGAAAAGCCTATAAACGCAAAGCTTCTTTAACATTTAAAATGCTTTACAAAATTCAAAAGTGATATTAAAACACTCAATTTCGTAAGTTTTAGTTTTTCGACTTCAGGATAGCGTTTTGTGACTACCATCATGCAGTCAGCACCGTTGACCCCAAATACCCTAATTCCATTGAAGGACACCATAAACTAACAAACTTATATACCAATAATGATATATATGGATTATAAAAAGATTATATGGATTATATGAAAACAGTTATGGAACTGTTTCCATATAATATTTTTTTTAAAGTTTAAAAGAGTTATATTGGTTGCCTTACTTTTTGTATTTAATAATGGCGAAAATGGAAATATCTAACAGAAAAGTCGTATAATTGTTCAAAAAGGATGAAGCCGCGAGCATTACTATTTCTAAACGGCTATAAATAAGTTTTCTTGAAATCTCTAATTGAACAGTCGTTTGTTTATGTATTCGCTTAGCAGTTCCAAAACCATTTTGATAAATTTTAATACAGTTTTACCATAATTTAGAGAATTTCTCAAGGATGGCTTAGATACTAAACGCGCTAAGTTTAGCACGCGGCTTCGCTCGTATAGAGATAAATTGGAGTTCCAATTAGAGTGAAATGGATTTATTGCATTCCGTGAAAACACAAAGAATAGTTTAGCTATTTATGAGTTTCATCCGCGTTGACTCGTTTTTGTTTACCCTATCGTTAGCTTTTGAAATCATATGATTTGAAATGTTCATTAAAATAATAATGAACATTTCATTACGAAAAACTAAAGGCTCGTAGGACAGGTGGATGGAACGAAGCTCCTTCCGATTAATAAGGTCGGAGAAAAATTTTTTCGAATTTCATAAGTAAAAAGTTGCAGTAAAATCTTTTTGGTTGTGCTTTTTGTATCTGGTGCTTTTTGTATCCTTCCGATTAATAAGGTCGGAGAAAAATTTTTTCGAATTTCATAAGTAAAAAGTTGCAATAAAAACTTTTTGGTTGTGCTTTTTGTATCTGGTTAATTTTGATACCATTAAATAGATGACGTTTTAATAAAAGAAAAATGGAAAGTAAAAACGGTGTCCCGCTATTTTTTTATCGTTTTTTTCTGTCCACCAAATGAGTGCAAATAATGTAGAAAGTCGACAATTTCGAAGTTTATTACAAAAATGAGAAAAATGCGATGCAAGCCGCGAAAAAAGTTTGTAACGTTTATAGACCTAATGTAGTGTCGGTAAGAGTTGCACAAAAGTAGATTAATCATTTTCAGTCTGGTAATTTTGATGGCATAGTTGGGCGGCCTGTTATGGGTAAAGTCGATGTGATATTGGAAAAGTTGAACAAGATCTACATATTAATTCTTACAACATAGCTGAAGAGCTGGGGATTGACCACAAAACAGTTTTAACCCATTTGATAAAAGCTGGATATACAAAAAAGCTCGATAATCGGGTCCCACACGAGCTCACTGAATGAAATCTAATGAATAATGTGCTTATATGCGATTCTCTATTCAAACATAATGAAACCGAAATGTTATTAAAAAGATTGGCACTGGTGATGCGAAATGAATTACCTACGATAAGAACGTGCGAAAAAAATAATAGTCAAAAGGCAAGCAAAGGATTGTCCATCAATTACGTGAGGTGCGGGTTGTTGAATCTCACAACAGTGCAAAATTTCAAGAAAATAGAATAGAATTTAGCATGTTTTTCCACTAAAATCAGGCTACTACACAATAATATTTATCAAATTTTCGAGTTTCTCTGCGCAAGCGACAATGGTTGAGAATGGCTAAATTGGCGAGGGTGGAAAAGCAGATGATTTTACTGGACACATGGACATGTTGGTTCCAGTAGTCAATTTATAATAAAATTGAGCAAATCATTGGTTTTTTTATTAAACACAACACAAGCATAAATCAAGCATAGATTTCACACTAAAGTATGAATTTAAAAAAAATCTCACTTGAAATTAAAAGAAGGGGCTCAAATCAAATCTCATGAAACCCTATGCTATACCGTATGGATCCGAACATGCATATTTCCGCAAATATTCATAATCTCCTTTTTTTAGAACAACTTTATCAAAGTGAATATAAAGAACATATTAAATACTTGCTTAATTAACTGGCATCTGTTAGAAAGAGAATCGCTGAGAGTTGAATAAAGAAGGTATAACGCTTTTTCGTTACATAACGATTTTGACCAAATCGTATCTCCCGTAAGCCGCGTCAAAGAACTCGGTTTCAAAAACAGCAAATATATGAGAAACGCATAGAATATTGTATTCATACCGGACCCGGGGTTGTAACGGCTTCGTTTTAATGGAAATAAACTATCACATACAAAGAAATTTGGCATCTACAATTTACGTCCCGTCCGTTTCCATAATTTGTGGTTCAAATACAAGTTAGTACTTTCGATGAGTTTTTCTATTTTTTGATTAATCATGAATTAGTATTTATAATTATTTCAACATAGACTCTTTATGGTTAAGAAGCTTGACCCCATCCGCGGTAGCTTTGAGGCTAAAGCCAATGCTAAAAACAATTCTTTGGACCAGTAGTTCTGGTCCAAATGATTTGATTATACCGAGGGTTATTTTTTAATTCTATGCGAACGTCATCAGTGAGTAGCGACGGTACATACAAAAAAATATAGGATCACATTTTCGTTTTTCAATTATCTTATGTTTTGCAAAGTAGTCAGTCCATTACTATGCGATGGACCGACGGCGCGGCACAAATGCGGTATCATAATTCATATGAGCGAAGGTTAAGGTCAAGCGGAGCTTTATTAAAAAATAATTTTAATTGTAGTGTAACGAGATGCGGAGAGCGCCCGATGCGGCGGGAGGGCGCGGGCCTGTCGCGGCGCGTTACCGCCAATCACCGGCGCCGGCGCGCTGAGCCGTCAAATCCTAAGTGCTGCGAAGGGATCGGATCGACCAGGTGTTGCGTGCGCGAAAAATGCGACAACACGTCGGAGCGTCACGCTTGTCTAACTGCGTTTGCAAGGGGCTTAGCTCTGACCTCATTACTCCATCTCCTCTCGCTGCCGCGCCGCCCCCGCCGTCCGCCGCACCCCCGCGCACGCCGTCTTCGAACTCTCAGCGGGGGTGGCAAAAATCGATAGTATCGTAAAAGCGAACTCTTCCGACTGATAAGCCCTTCGATTATAAACTTTAGACTTTAAACCTCCCCGGTTAAAGATTCTCTTATTCTCTCAAAAGGATTTACCATCTTAATTTTGTTCATCAAAGCCGTTCTCATTTTATGAGTGTCCATTCGATTTTCTACATTATTTCAACTGCACGTAGTTGTGAAGTGTTGTTGGAAAAATCCTGGCGAATGAATTCGCTCGCCTCGGCTGCAGCGGGTCTATAAATAAGGATAAAGCCCATTAGAGTCGGTCCAGCAAATCTCCAGGAGCCGGGCGCCACTTACTTAGACTTTAAGTGTTCAGGGAGCTATTTTATAGGAGATTCGGCCCTGCATCGTCCGCTGTTGGTTATATTTGTGAAGTCTGAAGCTATCATATTATGCAGTCTGAAATTGAATCAATCTTAGTACTTAATAAAAAATATATATATAAAAATGTGATCAAATCGGGAGTAAGTAATAACATAATGCCTGTAAATTGAGAAGTCTATTAATTTGATGAAGACAAAGACTTGATAGTACATAAAAATATGAAATTTAATTTAATGTGTCTGTCTTTAAAGAATATACTGATTGTGATCAAATGAAGCAATAAAATTATTATAAATATTATATTACTTCTCGCAAATTCGAAAAATATTTAAGAAACAATAAATCGGTAATAGCTTTTAAAGTATTAATCTAAAACATTACGAGAGGAATATGATTTGTGTGTTAAGTTTCAGGCAATAGACGTATTTAACTTGATAGAGATTAATTATGGTCAAAGTACGTTGGTAAGGAAACTTACACAATACACATATTTAATACCAAAATTTTAGAAAATCTAAAACTGTACACTTATTAGGCTCATTTAATTTTTATTAAAAAATGCTGACTGAAAAAGAAATACGGAGAACGAAAAAAAAATATTATCCTCAAAAACAGATAAGTGGAAAGAAACCAAAACAAACCAGTAAATTATTATAGTGACATCTACAAGCAATAGCCAGATTACAATACTTTATCCTATTTGACGGTTTAGAGGCACCACCTATCATCTCATGGCAGAAAAAATACATACGTCTTAAAATGAAATTAAAAAAATATAATTTTTATTAATAAACCACACGGGTTAGACTGATACGAAACTAGTCGCAGTAATTTTAATATTAACAAAAAAAGAAAGTTTTGATACGTGAACTTTTTAGGCCGTTATCGTGACTATACACAGCTATCTCGATATCCATAGAAATTTATGTTTATTGATTTTACTGGTCTATCAAGCAGAATAAATATTATTTAGAAATATCAAGTGTGATAATAATAAATGTATTGTTTTCTTGATGTATTGTACTGTACTCGTATTATTGTATAAATGCAATAAAAATATAACAGTTGCTATTGAAATTCAGAAAATTGCTAGACCTTGACGTGTCGAGAGTAGAGCACGACTAAAACGCTTTGCGGTTTGAGACATGCAATAAATTTATTTTTTCATAAGTATGATAAATTATCGACAAAATTTCTTATTTTTTTGGTTATTCAACACTTGATAGCTACTAATCCTGTTGACTGAAAATTCTAACTTTTAAAACCTAATTAACCGGAGGTAGGTGTGGTCAGTTTTTGCGAAGTTATATAAGACCTCTAGATAAAAAATATTTTAAATTAGCCAAAAACTTTTCAATTAGCCATTCAAGGTACAATACCATAAAGATACCAAAATCTAGATGTGAAATTAAACATTTTCTTTTTTATCATATATAAAATTAACTCTTTAAAATCAAAGAAAATGTTTTAAAATCTTCAATTACCTAATTATTTTAGATTTGCAATTTTTGAATTACGTATATTCGTCGAACAAAGCTTTTGTAAGAGACGGTCAAACTCGAATGGTATTATAAAAACTTAATTTTTATTTTATTTTCAGAGAAGAAACCAAAAGATTACGGATCAATGCTCGGGGTCAAAAAAAAATAAAAGAGATAAACTGATTCGTTAGATACGAAGTTATATACATCTATGCACATTTTAAACACTTTTTTTTTTGTAAACAGTACTCGAACACTTGTCCAAACAAACACATAACGATTTTTGATGATCAAAATAAACTGTTTGTCAAATTGAAATAATCAACTTGAAATCTATTCAAGAAACATTTTTATGCGACTGCCAAAGATTAAAATTAACAAACGCAAAATGAACAATAAAACCTCGGTAACCTTGGTGCTAATTAAAATTATTAATATTCTGGAGTATTTTTCTGGAAAACTGATGTATAAAAAAGAGCACGAACCACTTCTATTTAATCAATCTACTAGAAACAAATTATCTGTAAAATCTGTATTCTCGAAACCAGTAGATAAGAATTTCTTGTACTTTTGTTTTATCTATTGAAATTCCTGGAAATATTATAGCAAATGCTGCTATCTTCATTCGTGATTTAACATTTCGTTCCAATATAGTAATCACAAATAACTGAAATATTTTTAATGTGATGAGTAACACCATATAATTCAAATTTTAGAAATAATACTTTGATAATGCATTTGTGTAGAGAAGGTATAGATATATGTTAAATATCAGGTAATATTTTGGAATTTCGCTTAGGCAAGAATTTTATGACAATTTTGTTACACAGTCTCCTTTTAACACTAAAAAATAATTTCGACACATAACTTATGCGATCTCATAATTTCTGCCACATTTTTCCGGTCGTTGCTGTCTACCACTGTTTTCCAGAAATTGAACGTGTTCAATTTTCTTGAATACCGTTTCTAAAAAGTATCTGGAATTATTTGAAATTTCCTTAGTATAGTATAGTATAG
This sequence comes from Eumeta japonica, assembly GCA_005406025.1. NCBI lineage: Eukaryota > Metazoa > Arthropoda > Insecta > Lepidoptera > Psychidae > Eumeta > Eumeta japonica. Next base: position 161,843 of record BGZK01000055.1, on the reverse strand, counting down.
TTTTTTTCCTTCTACTGCTTTTAAGAATAGTGCTGCTGATCCTTTCCACGCAGGTCCCCCCTCGTGTTGTATACTTGTTACTAATATTGACAATTGATTCTGAGTCGAGAATGTATTTGATTGAGACTGCCACGGCATCGTCGCACGTCGTATGTCTTCCTACGAACGAATCAAATCTGGATGCGATTACTTGACAAAAGGCAAGTAAAAGGCGAACAGCTAAGAAACTAAGTGGGGTCACTCACCCCGGCGATTACGCGGTGACGTCCGGCAAAGGACGATCTATTGCTGACCCTTTCGTATCTTAATACCCTCAGGATCAGGGGAAATATGATAGGTAAGGAGAGCGGCCGTATTTATTTGTGCCCACTGAGGATTTTCCGTTTACTTCGTAATTGTTGATATGTTAAGCCGGTTGACTGCGATGCCCTCGGCCGCCCGCCCGGGAATAAGGTTACCGGTCTATTTCGCGATAGCAACTTGCGGCTCGAAACGATTTTCTGACGAAAAATAAAAATACAGTATTGGTAGTTATTAAGGTCACACGCACCAGTAATGTGGTCGTGGCGTTGAAAATTAAGTGTACATGTGCGGCTAATGGCTTGCCTAACTAAACTTAGTCTCCGTATTGTATCTATATTTTTTTTTACTCTTCGCCGAACGTTAAGGAGAGCTACGTATCCATGTGCATATTTGTCGCTCTAAAAATGTATTGTTGATTTTGTTTGTTCAAGCATCAATGTATATTCCCCTTGATCTTGTGATTATTATTGCACTGTGTGATTTTTTTTTTGTAAAAATTAAAATATGATTTTGTAATTGCCGTTATAAGTAAACTAAAGTTTATTTGGAAGTATCCGCTGCATTTAATTATTACACCAGTTGAGTAATATCGAAATGTAATAACAACAGAACCGTTTTAGTAATTGCAGGAATTAGTAAAACAGATTAATATTTACAATGTGGTAGTATGTTGTATAAAGTTACCTAAAAATAGTATTAGTATTTGTAATATCAAGAAAAGATATTATTTTTATCTAAGTTTTTTGCCGCTTGTTTAATTCCTTTAAATCGTGGTCATTAATATTTTACGGTTTTTGTAACTATAAGAAACTTATGTAAAAAAAAACTAAAACGTTTTTGTAATATCAGCAAAAGACATTACTAATCCCTAATTCTATTTATTGCCTTTTTTAATTGCTTAGTGAGCCGGTTAGAAATGATTAGTGAATTTTATAATTTCAAAAAGTGCACATATAAAAATTAGTAATATTTCTTTTGAAATTATAAAAAAAATATTATTTGTATTTATATTTCTTAAATATCGAGTAATCTCGTAGCGCAAACTCAGGTCATTTCTGACAGGTGTGTGTAATTGTGCGTATCAATGCCCTAAACTGGTTTATTGTTTGTTTATGTTCTTTACCCTTAAAGACCTAGGAACGATCACAAAAGTAATAGCCCCCGCCTGTGCCCTTTGCGTGCACTATTCTCGTAATACTAATATTCCTGTTATTACGTTTACAAGTACTGAGATTCTGTGCTTATTCTTGTTAGGTACTGTATTGTTGTTGTAAATATGTTTCCAAAATTAATATTTATTGATTAAATTACAGGACAGATTAAAGTTTTGTAAATATTGCTTAGAGCATTAATAGTATTTTCTGTTGATTAAAGTGAAAGTAAACAAACCTTAATTTCACTATTCTGGAAACAGTTCATTATTTTCAATTACAGCAAGAGTATTGTGATTAATATTAAAATATATATATTACATTTTGTAATGCCTACTACAATATTACTAGTATTCAATTTCACGTCTGGCAATTTTACATGTGTAGTTGTATCTAATATTTAATACCGAACTTTATATTTCTGATTTAGTGTAATGGTTTGCTTTTATTAGTTTTTTTTTATAGTTGCAACAAGAATGTATTGATATTACAATAGTTCCACTTTCTTATAGTTCTATTTATAACATAGCTTTTAATACCAATAATAACTTAACATGAAATATAAAGCTTGGTATTAAAGCTTGGTATCAAGTATTACAACTATATATGAAAAATTGCAAAATGTAATATTGATTACATGTAATTAAGTAGTTGGCATTACAAAATGTAATATTTAATATTAATAGCACCACACAAGAAATTACAAAACATCATAGTAATCGTAAAATTCCCACGACAACAAAAGTTGTTGCCGTTTAAATTACTTGTATTTTAGTAAATATTAATGTATTTCACTATTTTTTTTTTTACTCTCAGTGTGAAAATATGACACTAACTAAAATTAAAAACTGTACCCGTTAGACATTATAATAAAACTAAGAAAAAATATAAGACAGTCTATCCAGTAAGAGCTATATTAAGAATGTTTATTGCATATCAAACGTATTGTCCAATTTTGACGTTTTTGGCATTCGTCGTCTTCATGTCACGTGACGCGTATGACAATAATCGCATTTCATAATCATAATTCACAAAGTCGCTAAATCTATAAATGTAGCAAAGACAAAAAACTCAAATAAATCAAAAAAGAGTAAATATTTTGTTCTCTATTACATTTTAAGGAATTAATTAGGCGAGCATAGGGTTTTAAATTTCGTGCAATATCTCCCGTTTTCCTATCCAACTGTGTAATACAAAAGAAAGTAATATATTTATATGCATAATGTGTGCAGCTTAGAGTCTAAAGTGATAACTACTCATCACTATCCCTATAACGCAAGCGCTATGATGTGGCTATGTATTATAATTTCTAAGATTCAACATAGGAGCTATAATAGATACGTTGGCACTGCGAGAAAATATCTGAAACATGTGGAATGGGATATGAAATTAAAGAGATTGAAAAAATAATTCTTTCTGTACTAGTGAAGAAACCATTGTGAGTCTACGTGCAAGTTGGAAACGGTTTATTAAACCCTTGTTCCTAATGCGCGTTGGGCCAGTGGGAGAACTATGGTTTTTCTTAATAATAGAAGATTCAAAAGATACCATATAATAAGAATTATTCAGAGGACACACATTTTATATGCAATATTACTAAAATTGTAAAAGCAAGACGCTATAATAAAAAACGGCTCTCAACTGCAGTCTACTTGAGTCACACGTTTTACCAAAGGGTTTCAGCTCGCATCTAGTTTCTGGTCGGATTAATGATTATTTAATTTACATTATTAAAACTCAATAACACGCATAATAACAACTGGCATCAAGGGATTGACAAGATTGTGAAGTATATTCACAATCTTGTAAATGGCTAAAAGAACCCGAATGCATAACGAGCGGTCTAAAAGATTATAAACAAACAATGTACAATAAAATATTTCACAGCAACCACCTCAGATACGGTTCTAATACAACTGCGCCTCATCATGAAAAAAAAACCAATTAGGTTTATTCTAAAACGCGGTCGGAGGCCATCAAAGACGTAAAAGAATTATTCGCAAAATTGATAGCTTTCGATTCGAAGAAATCTCTTTAACATATAAAAGTTTAATTATATTCATATTAGAAATTTCGTTTACGAAATACTCTTAAAGGAATTGAAAAGCAATTGATTGAAGATTTAGAAAACGAAATATTATTTCAATTTTAAAAGCAGGTAGGTAATTTCAATAAAATATAACGAATGAATTTATTCGCTAACACTTATTCGATTTCATGCAATATAAATCTGCGATTGCCCGTCCTTAGACTACTGCAGACAAACGCAAAAGTGAACATTTCAAGGACTAAAGTATTACTCAAGTCGAAATATACACTTACGCGAAGAGCCTGCGCGAACGACACAGACATTTGAATATTCAATATTTGCCATCGCCATCGCCCGATTGATACATTGTCTTCGACCGAATCTGCGGCTGTCGTTCGGCCTCAAATATCAAATCCTTTTATATTAGGCATGCGACACTACGTTTTTCGTCCTGTCGATAGAGCGTTTACAACGATGAAGTTTTTGTTATTTCTTTCTAAGCACACGTCGCGTTTCCGTTAACTATTCTTGTGTTTGTACAGAGTTCTTAAGTAATAATTAGAATAACTTTATTTTTCAGTTTAAAGTTAGTTATGCACATGTTGTACTGATTCATGTTATCTTTATTATAATCATTCGTTTTGAATTATGTTGAACGAATGTGAAGGAGAGTTAGATTGCCAGATTGTTTTATAAGAAAAATGGCAAATAGATATTAATACCAAATCTAGTATATGACCTTTGTTTACTTTGGACGTGACATATTCATAACTTTGTTTTTATAATCGAATTAAAATCTTGTATACGCTAGGGAATTGTTGGAAACCATTTGCAGAGGGATATATACATATTTATGCGGTCACTAGTTCAATGTGATAAGTATTAAACTGGTTCCTTATAGCGCATTTCTCTTTTTATAATGTACACTTTTCATTTTTTCTTTTCCAATTCTTCAACTTTGCCAGGGACATATCGTAATAATGTTTAGTCATTAGAATGTAAATATTTTCCAGAGCTTTTTTTTTTATAATGAAAAATGAATACCAAACGAGAACAGTTATTAATTAACATCGTATTGGCGACATTCAGTCGCCTAGTTGTCGGTTAGTTGTCCCCAACTCGCACTGGGGTTTTTAATATTTAGAGCTTAAAGGCCTTTGAACAGAAATAGAAGGTTTGTGGGAAGGTGTGCCTTGATAGGGGGTGTGGTGATTAAAATCACACACGACAACGACTAGATATCATACAATGTTAAAGTATGGAATGGTGACATATTTTATTCGTCGGTGCCTATACACATAACAGTCATTTTGTGGTCACGTTATCGACATCCAGCGAGCGGTGCCGCCCCGGCTCCGTTCGAAAGCATTTTAAGTATTGATGGTAGCAGAATAAAACAGCATTCGGCGGGTGACGTCGCCGCATCGCCGACAAATCCCGGCGGCGGGAAACAGGCTTATTCGTCCGATGAGTGCTATCGCTCGTGGCCTTTTACTTCCTCCCCCTTCAGGCCCTCCACGCGGGTACTAATGCTATTCCCTCTATAGTTCACTTTTTGTCTCGGATGGGAAACGATTCCGTGAGTCACTTTGTTATAATGCGAACTTTCAAATGATTCGTGTGTTTATACAAAATTGAGTTGTATCGATGTTATTATGGTCCAGCATGCAACCAATATTTTTTTCTGACAAGGTAATAATTATTTTTTATAATATTTATATAATAATGAAATTAGATCTACGAAACATGATCGCTATAGTGAATTTCTTTCCTAATTAGTTTGACATATTTTTGCGGTGTGAAAAGTTTAAGACTGGTTCTTAAAAACTATTTTAGGTTTCTCGACAATCTCAGGTACTTATTTCGTTGTTGTTAACCTTTAATGTAATTTAGTGCTATACACAAATACTAGCTTTCCGTCCGCGGCTTCGTCCGCGTAAACATTGAATGTGTTTCTTATCTTTTACGTTGAAAGATCTCGCTTTCGATTCCAATCGCGTGTCCGATTTCAATTTTGGTCTTGATTGATCTTGGACTTACTCCTATTTTGATCGCGGTCACACTCTTGAGTCTAATTTCATTACAATCCTGTTCCCAGCTCTACATTCTACTCTTAAATCTGCTTTCAATTCTTATACCGCTACCGATAACGGTTGCGAAACGTACTAAACTTGTACGAAACAAAAGTATGCTATATTATTCAACGATAGTGTAGATTTTTATCCGCAAAAGACTTTTGAAATCGGTGTAGGAGTTTGGTTCAATAGTACAAATACCCAAACAAGGTTGGGGACAAATACAGAAATAGATTACATAAAAATTATCTCCGTAAAAAAATACAATATCGATGTACTAAGTTTGGCGGTGATTAGTTAACCGGTTGAAGTTTAGCGATTCCATATACAAATATCCATTTTAATATATGTATATATGTATGTACACAGATGAAATATAGATATGGATGTATACATATAAGAACGTTATTAGAAAGCAAAGAATTAATTTAAGGCTAAATATTTAATCCTGGTATCAAAAAAGAAACAACAGAAAATATTTGATTAACTCGAATCCATGATCAAAATGTAGACATCAATATAATATTATATTTACTCCCGTATTTTAAATAAAACAGGAAGAAACAGGAAAATAATTTTTGTTTACCGAATAGAAACGATAATAGTCTAAGAGATCCGGCATTAGAAAAATGTGCCCTCATCTGTTAATTGAATCAAATGATGTTTTAAAGGCAGCTAACAATATTATAAATTTATGAGAACAATGTCCGCCACCGTAATACTGCTGCTAGTAAAATTAATTTATTCATTAATAATGAATATTTTGCTTATTATGTTAATTCCACATCGCAAGTACAAAATTCGAATATGATGTTTTACACCTTGTTACAATAGGCAGCGACTTATATGACTGCTACAGCTACCTGTAGACAGGTGTAAACAGGTAGATAAACCCAACTTATTTCCTACATATGTTAATAAAAAATATTAACACGTATGTAAAGTTTATAAATTACGACGCGTATGTAAAATTCTAAATATAATTATAAAGGGTAGTTACCGTGAAATTATTTGCAGCCCACATAAAAAAAAGTAATTATTGTTAACGGAGTCTTTGAGCTTAATTTTCACCAATATCCAGAAGTCTGATTAATTTGAAACTTTTCATACGTATCAAGGACCAATGACAATATAATAATTTGATAAGTTTATCTCATTATCCTGATCAGGATCGCCAGAATCGAATAATTTCGTCACGTATCGTCTGCGCGAGAGGAAGTGGCTTATTACTGTTACTAAATTCTATTACTGTTTTGTAATAGAATTTAGTAACAGTAATAAGCATTATTGTTAATTCAAGTATTGTTGTACTGTTAAAAATTACAAATATTTAACAATCAATCGAACTAAAAAGTGAAAAATAAATATATTTTTTTAAAATATATTTATTATAAATTTAATATATCTATAGCGAAGTAATTTAACGAAGCTTATAAATTACAGTAGTTCAAGCAGCACGCGCTGACGCGGCGACGATGAAAGAAGTCACGACGAAAATTAAATACACTCTGATACACTTCGCGTAGAAGCCGCGACTTCGTTGGAAGCTCCGGTAAGTTTTCATAAAGTTATAGTAGCTCAAAGCCCGCGTCGCGGCCGCGAGCGCGGGCGGTGGCGCGGGCGCGGGTGCGGGCGCGGGCAGCGGGCGGCGGGCATCCGCACGGAAAGCGAGTCTGGCAGAGGCGGAACGCTTTTGATATTTTTGCAAAGCGCCCGTAGAATTTCAACGAAATTAAATGTGGCAGCGCTCGAAATGAAAATAGTGTGAGCGCGTCTCGACGACGGCGCGGCGTCCGCGCACGCCTGTGCCGCTTCCTTCGGCGCGCGTGATATACTTTTTGTTAGATTTGCAGTTGCGGGCTGCTTATATGTATTATACCTGGGCAATCGCTTTGCGAGGCGTCTTTTGAACTTGCGTGGGGATGATGACCTCCTACTGAGGCAGTTGCTTACGTTCATCTCCAACAAAAACATAAATACAAAGTATACCTAAATTAACATTTCATTTATACAGTAAGTATCTACTTACTATATAAATAAAATGTTAATGTACGTATACTTGTGCTATTTGAAACGGTCGAAAGCAGGACTGAATGCGATATATTTATAGAAGGTGAGAAAGTCGAACGTGTGAAAGAGTTTGTATATTTGGGTAATCTGTTTACGAATGATGGTAAACATGACAGAGATATCGAAAGGAGAGTGAATGCGGGTAATAAAGCGAATGGGGCCTTGCTCGCTATTATGAATAATAAAAGAGCCTCACGACAGGCGCCCTTGGCTATCCATAATGGAGTCCTAATTTTTACGCTTATGTATGGTAATGAAAGCTAGGTATGGCAGAAGAAAAATAAAAGTAGGATCAATGCGACGGAGATGCGATCGCTGCGTAGTATGTGTGGAGTGTCCCATAAAGATAGATGTAGAAACAGTGATGTTAGAGAACGGTGTGGTTTGAAGGAAGATGTAGTGACTAGAGTAGAAAGAGGTGTGTAGCGGTGGTTTGGCCATCCGGAAAGGATGAATGAAAGTAGTCTAACAGAACGATTTGTTCTGTTAGATTACTTTCATTCATCTATAGATTTTATAGAGCGAATATGGGTGATGGAAAGGTCGACAAGAAAAGTAGACCATAGGAGGTATATTAAAAAAAGGTCAAATAAGCACCCGAAACCGACGAGGTCACCTGAAAAGTTCAATGGATGTCATTGAGGCAAGAAAGATATGCAAAGATCGTACCATGTGGAAATCTAAAGTCTCTGCTTACCTTTCTGAGAAATAGGCGTGAGTTTATATTATTTATTATTATTATTTATATAGTATCATTAGTAGTCTGTATCATGTAGTGCCGCTTGTTGTTCAGAAACAATGACATAGCGACAATATGATTACCTCAAAATGACACGAAATGGCGCTAAATAAATAAACATTTAGAAAAAAATATTTCATTTTGCTTGTATAACACACAGATGTTATATACTGTGCAGATAAACTCGAAAAGCATACCTTTATCAAAATAAAAATAGAATTTTCATTTCTGAGGTAGGTGTGTGTAAAAAATTATGTATATATGTATATGTTATTGGCATTGTATTGGATCAATTGAAAAGACATATTTTCAATTTCCAAACATAAACGAACTAGTATAAACTAACTGGCTTGTATATCACCGCACAGTCCAAATTACTATGTTTGGAAATTAGATATTTTCTAGAGAAGTTCCTGTTGTAACGTAGGCTAGCACTGAGAAAAGATTTATTAGAATTCAATCACTAAGGAGGTGAAAATAGTTAAATACTGCAGTATGGAAAATCGAAATCATCGAAGCTACAGATGTCAAAATTAACATTTTAGCTACTTACAGGAATAAAGAGAACATACATTTTTTAATTAACCTTGAAGGAGATAAAATAGGGGATGAAAAGTCGTATGAAAAATCACAACCGCTGAAGCTATTTATGAAAAAAATATATATTTTAGCTAATAATTACTGATAAAATATAATCATGCGTATCGTTTTTAAAAATAACTCTAAAATGGAAAAAATAAGGGTTTAATGTTTTGTAATAAAAAAAAACAAAAATGCTGAAGCTATCGGCAATAAAATAATATTGTAACTGCCTTTTGCAAATTAAAAATATTAACATTACTATTTTTGGAAAAGTACCTCTAATAGGGTGAAATAAGGGATGAAATGTGTTATGAAAAATCGAAACCGCTATGTGGTATTTTGTACGTGTATTTACGACTTTCAATTACATTGAAAGTCGGCACCGGGAACGAAATGGAGAACGAGACCAAGGTCAAAATCGAATGTTAGTTCAAATTTAAAATTAGGAGCGTGGCTGGAATCGGAGTAACAAGCAGTACTGAGATCAAAACTTAAAGTGGAATCAGGATCGAGAATGGAATTGTAATAATCTCTTTAGATCAAAACCCGAGCTGGAATCAAAAGCTGGACTGCGATTAGAATACAGAATGAAAGAAACTGACGTCGAGAGCATGACCGGGATCGAAATCGGGAATCGAAAACGGGATAGCGATCGGGATCTTGATTTCGTGATGGGGCGATGTACAAGACGAAGGAACTCATATTAGGTCTAAGCGAGCGGAGCCGCAGGAAAAAGCTAGTACTATATAAACGTTTTGAGTTCTAGTATATTCCTTGTCATCAAAACAAATAAATATCTTTTTATTTATATATCCGAAATATTTCTAAACGCTCTATATGTATGCACGTATTTATTTTTAGTTTGAGAGAAGTTGGAAGGAACTGAAATGTATAACTGAATATATAACTGAACTGAAAGAACAAAATGATATGCGAATATTATAATTTGTTAGGAAATACCAACTCAAATACTGATTCTAAAACTTGGTACAAAAAAATATGTAGATTGCTAATTCAAATTATATTTTGAGGAAAAAAGGTAAGTAGAGTCCCTTACAGCATATTATTGTATTCGCTGACAGTAGTCATAATGTGTTGTGGAGCATGACAATTGAGCTATTGGACCATTAAACATCTATTTATACATACTCGTATGTCTAGCCGTATGCCGAGTTCTATCTAAAGAAATCACCATGAGCTCAATTCACGCGTAACACAACCTGTACTTAAATTTTTCTTCTATCTTTTCTTTAATCGCTTTTATATAATCGCTACAAAACGACCAGTTATCTCATCTTGACTTTTCTCATGTAATCCTTATACCTGACGTTTGTATACATAGAAGGAATTTTATTTTTGAATATTGGTTTATTCGTTTTTTTCAGGTCTTTTTTTCATTCTTCTATCCTTGCTTTAGTTTTAGCACTTTTGTTACTTCATGCAGCAATTCGAATGATAAAAATATCGCAGTAAATAACTTCAACTTACTCACAATATCTAAAGTGAAAAGCCAATGATAAAAAGAAATTAAATTGAAATTGAATAACATAGAAATCGAATTGTAAAATTTTATTTAGATAGAAAAGAAATTACTTTTCCCGTTAGATATATTTCGTCAGTGTCACATGAGACATTGAATCACATGCCCCGAATATCTCCTTTTTGTTTTATCAGCTTTTGGTCAATCAGCTTTTGGTCACCGTACTACAGGGTCGATCGCCCTACAAGGCAGCCCTGCGTCGGCCGGGGGCTGTTATAGACGCAGTAGGTAAATATCTGAGGGGGCTGTTAATGACCGTTGTCATCAGTATGATAATAGTATTTTTACCATATTGTAATATTAATACACATTTTTTTTCATATAATAAAATAAAAGTTTTAACGTCAAAACTGAACATTAGTTGTACTTATGATAAATTTATATGAGACGCATACACTTCAACATTATTAAAGTCATTTCTCATTTACAATTATAAAATCTAAATCAAATTGGGTCATGCTTATTTTATAAAATGATTCATAACAAGCACGCGATCGACTTACACCTTTTTTATTAATACTTTGCTATTTAATACGTATAATTTGACATAAAGCTTGTCCACGTCGTCCCTAGCGCGCGGTAGCGTTTGCAATCCCTACTAATTAATGTAACATGAGTGCATCATCGTCTCCCACGCTATAACACGGTTCGGGACCGACGGCTTGACTTATTCTCAGATATCGTTTTGCCATTTACGGTGACATTTTACACCTAGCTATGTGGATTTGTATTTACAGCCTCTTTCACCGCGCACTTTTAAACTTACATTTAACAAAAGTCACTTTCAAAATAAAATTTGTGTTCCACGTCCTCCTTTTAACGGTTGTTTGGACTAAAACCGGTTAAGAGAAAGACATGAGAAGCAAAATTAATTTTAAAAGTGACTTTTAGTTCAGAGGAAGCTTAAAAGAAGGTGGTGGAAGATGCTCTTAATATGAAAGGTTCTGTAGCTTTGCCAGTAGCGTTCACTTCCATTATCACTCGCTTTTTTACTCGTTCAAATAATTTACCACAGGAAATAAAAATTCTGTACATTAACTGACGCCATGTATTATTTATTTATTATACCAATTACTATTATTTATTATTAAAATTATTAACAATCCAAAAAGGTGTCACAAAAATATCATTCATAGTTTTCTTAATAATAAAATCCACTGAAATTTCTAAATTAAAATGACAAATTATAAAGTGCGCCAGTTTGTTGTACGCTGTTTTCTTAGCATAAGCAATATTGATATTGCGAAAAATCAACGAACTGTTTCTCGCATTGTGATTAATTGATATTAAACTTTCGAATTAATCAAATGAAGAGGTTAACTTGTAAATTATTCTGTAAAGGAAATCGATTATATAATTACCGCTGTGCAGCCGTAATCGCCTGTGTTCTTTACACAAAGTACCCCTAAGGACCTGCAAGTGTCAACAAAAAAAAAAGGGTTTGTTGTGTTTATGAACTCTGCAGCGGTTTTAAGACTGGCTAATAAGCGGCGTCGGCGTTTGCGCCTGATGCATTCAGGGCGCGGCGGCTGCACATTTCCGTCATTTCCCCTGGGCTAATGTGCAGCGATATCGCTGCGGGGAGCACGCCGCTTCTAAAGCGCAATCATGGCAGAGAACATTTCAGAGAGGATCTTTACATTTACATCAATTCGATTTGATTATTTACATCAATATAATCCTTTTTTACAGTTCAGAATATGTAGTTGTCCATTTTGATATCGGAAGGCTACCCAAAACCACTAGCGTCGACATCGACTTAGTCACCACTACTGTCCTCCCCAGCATATATCAGTTCCACGAGCGACGTGACCTGCCAATTATCACTTCGGGTTGAATGATACTAGTAAATAACGGAGACATTAAACGATTCCATATGATAAATGTAATTGAAATTGATAAATATGACGATAGAAAAATAGTTAAAAAAAATTATATAACAAATGAAAGGATAATAGATAAAATTAAGTTACAACTTACTTTTACATGATCACGTATCAGAAAAATCTGTTTATATAAAGTACACTTCTATGGGTGTCTGAAATCATATTTGTTAATGGCTAATTTTCTAAATTGTTCATAAAAAATTGTATTGGTATGCAAAATGGTAATTATTTATAACACGTACACTTTTCTTTGCATTGTAGGGTTGTTATATGGTAGAAAAAGAGTATGAAAATTTATCTGTAACTGTACTCAGATTAATTCTATTATTCGTCTAGAGTTCGACTTTCTTGCTTATTTATTTGCTATTAATTGAGTCATTAGCATGTAGTGCTGTGGAACACCTCTACTAATTACAATTCTAACAACTATTCGTTGGGTGTTTTTATAGAAATTACTTACTAAGACGTTGACAAGTGCAAGCTTAGTAAACTCATGATAGAGGAGGAAAATTTGAGCGACGTCTATTTTTCGAACGCAGACACAGAGGTCATAGGTCAGCTACGCACATACACGTAATTTTAATCACTTAGTTTAAAGTATTTAAACTAAGCATTCATCATTATTCAAAACATTTTAAACCAAGCAATTATCAGATATCACTTTACGACAATATCCGTTCTGTGCGTACTCTATGTTAGTGTAAACGAGGTGCAGCGGTCACATTAGCGTGTAACGAATAACCACAGCGCAGAGGCGCGCTGCGGCTATCGCGCTGAACATAAAGCATGCCCGCCAGTCGCTGCGCGCGCGCCGGCGCCGCCAAACCAGGCAGTTAATCTACTCGAGCAGTACTTATCAAGCAATTAGCAAGATAAATATCATTGTTTAATCGTTTCTGGTATCTGATTAATAACTCGACAAATCAAAGAATATATAAAATTATTTTGAGGGAAACAAAAATACTTTTAAAGGAAACATTATTGTAATTTAATTTTGTATTATCATATTCAAAATTATCGTTACTTTTTGAAACAATTCTGATAAGAATCTTTAAAAAACTATGTAAAAGAAAAAGACTTTATTACAATTATATAGTTTGTTTTATTAATTTAATAATTATGGTTTGTAACTTTCTTAACAAAAAATGGTCAATTTAAAGTTCTTTTAACTCGCGTCATGTTCCATTCAATTCTCCACCTAGACATACTCTTTGACTATCGTTACATATTTTGGGTTTGAATCCTAAGTTCTTTACGCCGGTCCAGTGAGGATTGGAGGCTGCTGACAATTATCATCAATGCGGTGACAACATCCAGACCAACGGTCTAATATGCTTTCTAAGGCACGAATCGAGTTATTTGATTTCACTTGATTTTATAAGTCAAGTATAAGTGATCCATAATCCAAAATCCACCCATGGTCGGGATCGAACGCGCCACTTTCCGGTTAAAAGATGACGTCCTTTACTACTGACCTATCGCCGCTCTAAATGACTAATCTTAACAACAAATAAATGATCGCCCATTACATTACTAGCAGCAACCTTAACGAAAAATCGATACACAACAATAAATATTTCTCATAAAGTACCTTCTCCGTGTTAATACTTCGTGGGGGCATACACGAAATACCATTATCGTATTTTAACGCTTATTTTATTATGGTATAAAAACGCTATCGACGATATCTATCTTTTGGAGCGAGCCGTGCGGCTCCGGCGCGGCTGTAATTGGCAAGGCTCCATCTGCAGGCTATTAGAGGGCGGCGCTCGGGCGCGCGCGCATATCGCTCGCCCTCAAACGTTTGTAATTATTATCCACTTTGAAACTATTTTACAATGCTTATGTTACAAGAAGTAACATGGAGATGTAAAAATGTTTACTTGAAATTGCGTCATACCATGACATGATTAGCTAGATCATTCCTTCCCTAAAAGCCGACAACGCGATGGTGACTCCTCTAGGGTTGCATGTATCCATGGGTGGCTGTGATCGCTTGCTCTCCGGAGACTCGTATGCTCATATGCATTCTCAGTAATGTTACGAAAAGAACTCCCAAAACTGCAATCAACATGTGTATTGGATCAACATAATAGTGGTTACGTTTCAACGAGATCAGGAATCATTTTAGTGTACAAACAACTTTGTGGACGTATTTTGGTCTGCACTGATGGAGTTAAAAGATAACATTGTTGTAACCTAAATATACATAAATATGCCACATCTCTCCATAGGTTATTTATATAAATATTAAATCACATATGTGTTAATCATACGTTAATTATCAAATCAATATTGAGCATCAAATAAAAATATACATAATTTGTTTTTGAGAATATGTATTAAAAATGATTGAAAAATGTATTTTCCGGCGTCAATGCCGAAATTCACCAAATCTATTTATGTTAAACTTACATGGATTCTAAAAATCTTGTCGCCAGTTCAGAATATGAAACATAAGAACGTCTTTGAAGTCGTAACAAGGTTCTTAGTATTTAATTATGTACAGTAAATCCGATTTTGCGACCTGACGACTTTCAGCGGTGACTTTGTTAAAAAATAAATTCTTTAATTATTGTTATTAGTGAATTTTCTTTTTTTTATTTCATTTTACATTTTTTAGTCATTTTTGAAGTCTTTCGATATCTATATTTGTTTAAATGGTACTTACCATTGTAAATATTGAATAAGCAGTAAAATTAGACAGTAATTAAAATATCGTCTTATTTTTAAAACTGTACGCTGGCACTAAATTTATTTTTAAGTCGATCCAATAAGTCTTTTAAAAATTTTCGATGTAGTCTTATCTGGAGCATCAGGTTATAATAAAAATTAAACATGCACAGATGCAGGATCTTCCAGGTCGATTCTATTAAGCGCTAAAAAGATCCCCACTAAAGAGATAGATGACTGGTCGCATCATCTAACTTTTGTGTCGAGATTATCGCATTGCCATCAATTTTATTGACAACGAATGAAATGGAAAATAGGTTACAAATTTTGAACCGGAAAAACGAATATTCAAATACTTGCTTTATAAGTAAAATAAAAGCATGTCTTTTAATTGCCTCTAAGTTTACATAAACATGTTTTATTTAGTGTATAACAACAATGATGTTTTTATACACTAACACCGTCTTTGGTAAACACATTGGTAACAACGTAATTTACATTATTAACAAGCACTTTTTCTGATAATTAATAAAAATGATAATTAATATAAACTTACGCCTGCAACCCAGAAGTTATAGACATTATCTTTCTGGGTTGTAGGCACAAAGCCTTATCATTAACTTGGTCTGCATAGAATTTTCCAGGGCAAGTTTTACCGACCTTTTCATATTCGCTTTTTAGATTTGTTTCAATAAATCATATTAATGAAACCATTACATATATAATTTACACGTTATACGTCAATTGCAATGTGAAAAAATTAAAAAGACTTAGCGCTTTAACCAATATCTAATTGTTGTTAACGATAAGGTGGTGTCAAAATAAAGATGAATATTGGAACGGAATTGCAAATTAGAATCGGAAACAGAAACTGGCTGACGATCAAATTAGGGAACGGAATCAAGATAGAGATTTCCATAAAAATAGAACTTTCACCTAAAATCAAAGTCTAGTAATTGATTTGATTTAGCATACTATTATTAATTAGGTCGGGGGAAAAGGTTTTTCGTATTTTGTACGTAAAAAGTTTCAGTATAATCTATTTGATTGATCTGTTTGTATATTGCTAGTTTTGATATCATTAAATAGGAGGCATTTTAAAAACGAGAAACAAAAATTAAAAACGGTGCCCCGCCATTTTTAGGGTTACGAGCCAAAATGGCAAAAACGGAATCCTTATACTTTTGTCATGTCCGTCCATATGTCCATCCGTCCATCCGTCCGTATGTCACAAGCATTTTATTTAAAAACTAAAAGTCGTATATTGATGAAATTTGTAATTTAGTTGTCTTGTATAAGCCGCTACCTAGTTTTGTGCTTAAACAACAAAAATAAATATTTCTAGGGGGGGCACTCCATACATCTAACAGAAGCGGATTTTTTTTTCGGCGAACATCAACGGGTGGCACATATTTCGATAGTTCTTTTAAAAACACCATAAGGTTATTAAGAATTTTTTCTGATTACGTGAATAATTTCGGAAATAACCTCTCCGAAAGTAGGAGAAATTGTAGTCCCCCCTTCTATTTATTTTCTAAACCGCACGTTTCAAACATATGAAAAAAAATGACGAAGGTAATGCTTTATAAATACTTTCAACGAAAATTATTTTGAGCAAATTCCGATATACTGTTTTTGAGGTAATGCCGAAAAATTGTGCTTCTCAACAAAAGGACGTAAGTGCCACAAAGATATGCTCTTTTGCTGATGCATTTTAGTTTACACTAGTTTAACAGTAATAGTCGACATACCTACTTGTTTTTCTAGTTATAATACTAAAGTGTTTATAACAATTCTGTACGGGAAACACTAAAAAAGTGTAACAACGTACTTTTATCATCTGTAGTGCATCTCTTTGTAATAGTGGCTTTGGATCCCTATAATAAGCACGATCCGACATACTCTTGGCCAGTTTTTCCATTTTTCTGTTCACCAAAACAAGTAAATCTAAAGTAGAAATGTAATATATTTTGAAGTTTTATTACAGAAAAGGGGAAAATGCGACAGAAACCGCGAAAAAAGTTTGTAACGTTTAGGGATCTAATGCAGTGTCGGTAAGAGTAGCAGGAAACTGGTTCAAGTGTTTTCAGTTCGGTAATTTTGATGTTAAAGCTGAACCTCGCTCTGATCGACCTGTTACGTATAAAGTCGATGCCGTTTTGGAAAAAGTAGAACAGGATCGACATATTAGTTTTTACGACATAGGTTAAAAGCTAATACCTAATTGGCACAAAAACAGTTTTGATCCATTTGAAAAAGCTGGATATACAAAAAAGCTCAATACTTGGATCCCACACGAGCTCACTGATAGAAATTCAAAGAATTTACGTATACTCATTTGCGATTCTCTATTGGAACGTAATGAAACCGAACCGTTTTTGAAAAGATTGATTACTGGTGATGAAAAATGGATTACCTACGACAAGTACGTGCGAAAAAGATCTTGGTGGAAAAGTAAGCACGCTCCACAGACTGTAGCAAAACGAGGGATTAACTTGCAATAAGTTGATGCTATGTGTATGGTAGGATATGGTATTCATTATGAACTGTTGCTGCCGGGCAAAACTTTCAATTCGGATCTCTACTGGCAACTGTTGATGAGACACAAGCAAGGAGTAGAGAAACAACGGCTGGCATTGATCAACAGAAAGGGTGTAATTTTCACCATGATAACGCCAAACCACACGCATATTTAGCTATTCACCAAATGTTGAGAGAGTTTGGTTGAAAAGTGTTAATGAATCCACCATATAGCCCTAACTTTGCATCCTTATATTTTCAACCGTCATTATTGTCATGATTGCATGATCACGTCATCATTGTATGACAGCGGTTCACTTAGCGAGGTTGTGTCGGTTGTTTTTAACACTCCTTACACCCTGGTAGATGTGACTGTCGGCAATTTCCTGAGGGTGTGCCTGATTGGCATGAAAATTACGTAGAATTAACAATATAACAATTAGCGGACTAAGATAATTATATAAATAAATAACACTTGCTTAGGTGTTCGATATCTGTCAATCCTCTCGAATCAATATTCAATTCTTTGGATAGAGATTCGTAGTGGAGAGGCAGATCCGAGGGTCAGCGGTGGGTTGCATGCTGCATGTTAATGCATATTGCAGGCAAACGTCTACTATGGATTTCTGAGAATAATACAATCACACAATACAATATAAATAAAATTTTTAATTTGTGCATAAATAGCGAAATAATTTTTTCCCCGACCTTATAATTTTGTATTCATGCAAACAGCTAAAAGTATTATAATAGGTGTAACTGAACTTGAAAACGAAAATATTAATCGACCAATTACGATTTTCTTTAAACACTGTTTGTTGTCAGTATATTAGAAATATTTAGGTCAAATTTCAGACGACATCTAATAGCCACCGGAATACGTCGTGAAGCGCTCGCGTAACGACCGACACGAGCCATGCAACATCGTAGGTGGAATACGTTAACTGCATCAGCATCTTGGAAAGCCTCTAATTGACCCCCTAACAGTTTCCGAGGTTGCCCCGCTCATTAATGCAATCTTCAAACTAACATCTGTAAAGTTATGTCAGACAGGACTATGACCGCATGTCGGCTAGTGCTACACACTTAGGGTCTGTTAAACATTACATTGTATATTTTGATTGTTTAGATTATTTCATATTATAGTATATATTGCTTGTTTACGTCGGACGAAATACGTTTACGACTTTGTTTACATTAATTTGTCTAATTAATCTATGAGTTTATTTACATTTAAGAATGTGCTAGATCATTTGCAGAAGGATATATACACCGGAAAACAAGTGCTTAAGAGTTAGTTTTTTTTTGACGATCAGCATGTTAAGAGGTGAAATGCGATTACTTACTGTTAAAAAAAAAACCGGACAAGTGCGAGTTAAACGCGCTCTCCGAGAGTCCCTACCGTGCAAATTTGCAGGTACATATTATACATAGATCAGGAATCGAGTCTCGCAGTTTTTTCCGAGCTTTTTTTGTGATTTAATTAAAATATACGGCTTCCAGATTTTTTTCTTCTGTAGAAATTAGTAAAAGTTTAAAAAATTCTACAAAAATATTTGGTTACCTGTACAATTATGACCGCGCATACTGTTGTTTAATCTCAATGATTAATTACGTACTTTAAAAAATAAAGATGTTATATTTTATGATTTAATTACAAATGTATGATTTTCAGATTTTTTCCTATACTTTTAGTATAAGACGGTATTACTTGCTAAATTTAATAGTTCTAGGTTAACGGAAAATACCCTATAAGTTTTGATTCCCTTGAGAGTGTCAAAATGTACGTTTTTTGTGGCATGAATTGCCGTATTTTTTTTTCACGTTAACTTAGAAGTTTGATATTTTCACAACTTGAAGGGACTGTAGACTTGAGTACACGGTTTTAATTTCAACTGGATACCTAAACATGTTCCCTAGATAAAGGGTCTTGACGTACAGACAGACGGACGGACGGACGGACAACGAAATGACCCTATAAGGGTTCCGTTTTTCATTTTGAGATTACAAGATTGTTTTATAGTTAGAGTTACAATTGTTTATTACAATATATTAATATATTGTTTTATACGCGTCCCAATATACCTTTGTAAAAATCCTTTCAGGATACGCTTGAGTGTACAGAGCTTCTATAGTGTTTTGGACATGTTTGCAGATGCTCATGTGGACCGCTTCTCTGGCATACAGCCCATATGCTCCAACGCGATCCCAAACATGATCACTGGTCGATGATGCCTTTAAGTGCATATACATATGTAGCAGTTTATTTTAATCAAGTTATATAATATTAAATAATTTCATAATATAATAGTCGTTTCATAAAATAATTATGTACCTAGTAATAAATATTAAGAAAGAATTTTTAATAGACAGAGCTGTTAATATAAGGATTATATTCAATAATTAATTCAGTTGGCAAATGATTTTCACCCAGTTTAAGACGTTCCATTCAAAAATATTAATTAATCACGAAAAATACGATATTTAATTCTATGTATAACGTTATTATTGAACAGAAACAGAAATAGAGGTATATATTTCCATATTTTGAAATTGAGATATATGAGAAGTTTTGTAATTGCCAACAATGACAGTAAAAGTCATAACAACATTCTAGTTAAAAGTAAAAAAAAATGTCATGATGCATTGAACAACACGTAATTACTATCTACTTACTTAGAACCTAAAAACCGTCCAACGATTTTATAAAGTAAACATTTTATAAGTAAAACCCGTCGATATTAACTCTCTAGTTCTGTAACAGATGGAGTTTGTAACAGTAGATCATACGTCGATGTATGCCACATTAGTTCTGTGATTTCTGTAAGTTTTGTAAGATGGAGTTCGTAATATAATTATATTTTAGTTGAAATATTAATAATAAATAACAAACAATAAATAGCAAGATAGATTAAAATTATTATGTTAAATTCTAAATTTTGAGGTGCGATAGTTTTTTCATAAGGTGTACTACACGAATGTATGGGTCGTGGAATAGTATTAGGGCTCTCTTCACTTGCTCTAAAAAATGTTTAAGTAGTTCCTAGCGCATGTCTGATTGATGAATATATATTTTGGGTCTTCATTAGTGTTTGCTTTCGGTCTTTCTGCATCTTAGAACCCTGATATATTATAACAACATAATGAAATACAGTATATTAAGAAAAAGCATATGAGACAGCGAAATCAGTACTTTTTCGGATACGTTGAATTATTTTTGTTGATGGATTCTCGATTTCTAATTTCTTTAATTGACTTAATGAGCAATTAAATTGTTAAACAACTATAAACTAAATCAATTTTGTTGTTAGATAACACATTTATAATAAAATTGATGTCAGCTATACTTAAATCGCCGTTTGAAACTGGATGTGTTACTGTTCCATTCCTAATTATACGTTATTGGAAAATAAAGGGCCTCCCTGGCAGTGATCGTACAGTCAAGTCTACACTTACTATACGAAACACAATTTGATATACAACTTACATTTTACTAAAAATTAAAAAAAAAAACTTCTTTTCGCTGATGTCGAAATAAAGTTTTCTCTCTGTCGTAAAAACATCTTACACGAAAACTGCTCCATGAATAGGGGTCATTCAGTAATTGAAACTAAACGAGAGATAATTATTGGCTTTTTTGGAATCCCTAACATGAGGTTGCTAGCAGCTCTTCATGCCAATGTAACGTCTCTTCTTTTCCTAATGTTAAATTTTTCAAATTTATATTTGGGTAAAGGTGAATAAATTGCGAAAAACCATACATATTTATATTGTTGATGTTTTGCTGCCGTCAAAATATCTTCAAAACTTGTATTTTTCTATAAATAAGTATGCGTTTAAATTATCAATCCTTTGCCTCGAAAGAAACGGTTGTCCTTTTGAGGAACTACTTAGAAACTAAAAACCTTTTCGGCCCTTTATTAATGTCTTCGTAAGTAAATTTTGACATAAGGTTGATACGTTTTATTATTATTGATTTTCAATGAATATTTTAACCTGTTCACACAACTATACAACCATAAATTCCTGAGATATGGAACTCTTTAAAAAAATATACCTAATTTTTCTTTATATCACTTCACTAAAGTTCTCTACGGCTGCAAATATTCCTCTTAAAAATTTTATGTCATAAAAGACTAGTTTCTACATACGTTTACTTGGTTTAGTTCGGTGACGATGTTAATCCGTTAGTCAGTCAGTCAAGAGACGTCATCGTTAAGACCTTATAAATTGTTAGCAGAACTGCTCCTTAAGTTGGGTTTAAGTACAAAATTTAACTTTTTAGTTTTGACTTTTCCTGACACTTAGGTAATTACAATTTTCGCATCATTATTAAGCCCTCGAGACTTTGTATTTCAGGATTGGATTGCAACACCGATGTTTCAGCATTAATGAGAAATTGTTATTTGTTGAAGAGGCTCTTTTTTTTTTAAACACAAAGCCAATATAAATATAATATCGTCCATTATCTTTGCCCAATTGGATGTAAAACTAGAAAACTTTGCTTTGATTTTGTTTAATATGCTCCTCTTAAATTTTTTCTTTTTTTTCCTAAGTGACTTCGGTTTCAATGTGAATTTGACAACTATTACGTTCACTTTGCACTTTACATTGGACTGAGAACCTTCCTAATACAAAAAAAAAATCAACGTTATGTTTTTTAATCGAGTTCAAAAAACGGGGCAATTGTAAATTTCAAATTTTTTATTTGTTTGAACCGATTTTGGGACTTATGATTTAGTAAAATGATTTTACTGATTTCTCACATTTTTTCATTAAAAAAAGATCCACAGACATATCATTTCTGATTATATCATATACGTAAAGTTAATAATTTTGGTGGGGTTGTATAGCATTGCGAAAGTTTTCCTGTCATATTTTTTTTTAATTTGGAGTCTTTAGTACTTTATAGAATATTATCAATTAAGGGCTCGATAGTAGCAGCCAGACGACGAGGACGGGGTCGGCAGCCGGTCTGTCTAAGTCGGGTCAGTCCACGCGTGCCGGTACAATAAGTCGTTGAAAGGGCCGGCGGGGGCGGGGCGCGCGGGACGAGCGGCAAGCACTAAGTGCGGATCGGGTTCGATCAATGCCCTCGGCCATGATTCGATTTGGGGCCAATTAGTAGTTCAGTTGTCGCGGGCGGGCGGACGTCTTAAACGTCTCAGATAAGGGCTAATAGCGTTTGAAGCGATTCGTCCATTTGCGCGGCCCTACTTAGGTGGCCGAGAAGCTTTCTCGGCGACCACATCGTGTTGCGTTGTAGATGTTGTATTTAGCAACGGAAATAATTTTGTATTTTTGGTCTGTTTTACTATATATGAAGGAACATAAATATGTATTAGTCTATTTAGATTATTAATATAACATGCGGAAACTCCACCATTACATTGTTTTCACGTTGTATAGACGTATAAACATACATAAATTGATGTGTATATGTTCCCTATATACTCCAAACGGGTGTAATGATTTTAATGAAATTTTCAGAAAATCTTCGAATTAGCCCAGCAGGTCAACTTGTGAAGTTTGGTAGCGATCACATCAACAGTTTTTTTTTATCAATTGGCAATTTTGTGTCATACCTAGTCTCTCTATAAATTAATATAAAGTTAGATTGTTTCTATTTTTTTTTTTTTTGAACGTTCACAATTAAAAGAACTTTGGTAGCGATCAGATCAATATATTTTTTTGGAAATGCTTGTCATATTTTCCCTACAAATTAATACATTTTTTTTCTTGGATGTAGCACGGCACCGTACCAACAGATATCTGCTAAAACTTCGTCAAATGCCGGCTGGCATCCATCCACCAGAAGTCATCTGGCTATAGATAATTAGTGCTATCCGTGCGAAGCCGGGGCTTATCGCTAGTTTTAAATAAAAAAGCAATATTGAACACACCAAAACTTGTGTATAATTACAAATATTGTTTTAGTAGAAAGTTTATCATTTAAAAACACAGTTACATTGCATTATCTCACTTTATTTGTGAAGTTATACAAGAAACGATAAAAGCTCCGTAATATGGGTTATAATGTAAATCCTGAAATCGTATAATACATAGCTTGTGGGCGGGCGTGGCGTGCGGCGGGCGGCTGCGGCGGCTAGAGCGCGGGTTAGGCGGGGATCATGGGCGGGCGCGGGGCGGATCAGCCGGATAAGCAACAGGTGGGGATGAGCCACCGCCCACTCGCACCCGCCGCTACACGCGACCACGTGCTCCTTACCCGCTATCGAGTTGGTCTTTCGTTGTGAAAGTAAGTATTTTGTGGATGTTTCTTTTTAAACGTGTTATGATGTTGGAGTAATGTTTACGTAATTCAATGTACTATAAGGACATATTTAACGAGTACATCTCGCCATCGTGAACCTATCGATTAAAACTTTTTTATTTAATTAATAATGGAGAACATAATCACAGTTTCTTTCTTGTTTTTAATATCCATTCTTGTTTATTCAAATAGATTTTGTTAATATAGTTATATGATCACACAGACAATTTACTGACTCCAAAATTGCCTAAGCCAGAATGTTAAGAAAAGACAAACCCAACATTTTTTAAATCGAAATCCAATTATTGAAATAACATTATTAAATTTGTTTTACAAGGCTTTCCACTACAGTGGCGCGTTACAGCCGACAGTAACCTAACAACCTAATAAATATCTCGATGCTACATTGATCTAAAACAAGTTCTACATTAATTCAGTTAAGTCGGCAAAGTGCGCTCGCGGCGGCCGCGCCCCGTTATTTATAGTGCTCCGCCGCCGTTTAATACTAGAAATTGCTGAAAGTATTCGATACACCGCGGAAAGTTTCAGCGGGAGCTATTAATGTCGAATCAATCAGGCCCTAAATTGCGTAGTTCCAATACGCGGGGGATACAAGATATTTATTCGCGTGACGCGTCCCAAATTTATGGTAATCGCTTTTGAGCTTTATTTCGGTGTACTTGATTTGTGTGCCGTCTAATGTGTGTTTAACATGCCGGCCGCGCGCCGCTGCGCCGGAGCCGTCTCGTGATCGATGCTCGAGCGAACGAGACGGAAACCAAAGATTCGATTCTTGCTTTTGAACTTGTCCGTTATGATATCAACTTAGGCTGCTCCATCTTTGTCCTCGTTTTGCAGGAACACAGCGTGGGTAAAAAGCAGGGGAGGCTATGTCGTTTTTGACAGAAGTCGTCAATTCATACTGATTGACTCGTCTTAATTATGAAATTGATATTATAAAAAACTCGTTATTTTCAAATTTTTCTTATAAGCTATTCAATGACGCTTATTTACATCTATAAATAAATGAAAAAAAATATAGGTAGAAACACAATTACGAGGATAATTCGGAAAGTTTTGCGATACAGCAAAAATAAATACCTACTACAAGTTTTCAAAACATATTTTCATTCCGGATCACGCTGTTATCTTTTCAACCCGCTTTTCAAATGCAGCCAGCGCATAGGCCGGTAGTGAGAAATATTTTCTCTTGTATCGATTTTTTTATATTTGATACGAAAAGAGGGCACACGACGCCAAATCGGGACAGTAAAGGGTGTGACCTATCATAAGTTTGGCCGGCGAGTTGCCCAGAAAATCACTTATATTGAGCGGTGAATACGCGGTGTAGTTGTGGCGAAGCGGTGTAGTTGTGGCGAAGCAGTGTAGTTGTGGCGAAGCGGTAGTTCACGAAGATCGTTGTTCGATCGCTTGCTGCTCAAAACGGTAAAAAATTATGACAAACATTTGGTAACATAGCATTCGACATTGATGTTTCTTTGATCTCCTAAAGATACCGACACCAGATACTTGTTAAGATACCGACATCCTTGTCCTGTACTTTTCGCTCGCTTCGGTTTGGTATATTAGGCGTTGGTTCAATTCGAAACAGTCGCTACACGGGCATCTTCATCATGGAGGACAGTTTCATGCTGGATGCTGAAAAATCTAACGTAGGCTTAGAAGAGGTTCATGCAAAGTGGTGTCGTGACATAATTACCAAAATTTAAGCAGGATCGTCTTGGGGCGTTTACGATATTATTATACGAGTGACCAATTTGGGATCGATCAGTATGATCTATAGATTATTCTACCACACCACTCTAGTCGAACCTCTTCTGAGCTTTCGTTAGATTCTCCCGTATCCAGCCTTAAAATGTCCTCCATGATGAAGATGTCCGGTTAGGATTTCACGTACACTCTCCGATCCGATTTGCAATATATATGCTGCATCTCTTCGTAGATAATTTGCATATTCTTTTGAATTATTTTTTTCAATGCCTGCATGTTTTTTCCGTAATCGTCGTCAAATAGCGGACACTTTTTGATTTATCCTCTAAAGGTACTCAACCGCAGTTAGATTCTTTAAGCCAGCGGTGAAGACTTACTTTAGGAGGACTTTTCACGTCATCGGAAATCTTTTAAATAATTATTTTGATGTTGACAATTGAAATTATACAAAAACTTCACGCGAAAATTTTCTCATTGTAGATATATTTTTTAGTAAAATAGATTATTCTAATTTTTACTCTTAAAAAGATAAAGTGATAATTTGTTTCAAAACGTCGATATTGTTTCTCTTGACTAATCAAACTTTATAAGTAGTGAAAATTAGCCAGTGTCTCATTGTTGAAAATATATTTTAGCAATATATTTTACGTTGTCTGATAAAATAGTCTAAGTGATCTATCTCTTCAAAGAGAAAAGAGAATGGTTTCAGTAATTTTAACAATAATATATCAATCACACTGTTTTTTCTTCCAAACAGCTACAAAAACTGATCAATGTCAACAAAATTTTATTATATGGCTTAAACTCCACTTTTCATGATTCTATATTTTTATTAACTGAAAGTACGTAAAGGAAATACACAATATTTACATCTCTTAAATAAGTATTTATATAAGTAAATTTCTTCTTTGATAATGTATTGATGTTTTCCTATATAGATATCTATCATGGGAAAAAAATTAATGGTTAATTCATTTATCTCTATTTCGTAGAATTTTGAAGTAATTACATTTGTTTATACAGACTTGTTGCGATATGACAAAAATTGCTTGCAGAAACTTAAATAAATAAATGTACAGACAAGACTATACTATGCTTTTCAATTTAAATAAAGAACGCTGTTTAAGCAAAAATTTAAAATCAATTTTAATTCTTAACTTTTCTCGTTTTAACTACTGTAAATCCGCTGGAAACGGCACACAAGTATCAATAATAGGTAAGCGCTTCTACGAATTATCGTGAACCCGGTTTACAAGTTGTGTAATTTTAATGATATTCATAGAAAATCGTAATTTATTCGCGTATGAGCCGCGGCGGCGCACGCGCGGGCGCGGGCGGGCGGCGCGCACACCCGCGCACTCCGCACGTGTTATTTGTCGCCGCCGCTCGTCCTTAAGACCCAAATTAATTGGCTAAACTTGGCGAGATCCCGCACACGGGGCCCCGACTTACTCGCAACTTAGGCACGAATTAATTTATTGCGCTAACTTTCCATTCTTTACTTTAGCACCTAGTAAGTAGGTTCGCGCGATACGCTCTGCGGATACGCCGATAACCGGCCCGCCCGCCACTCGAAAGCGCTACTGCGTTGCTTCCTAATTTGATGTACCTACTGTGCCTTATGACTTCACTGGATCGTCGACCCTTAAGAAAGAAATACTAAAATTTATAACATACTAAATTGTAAGCATTTGGGTTTTATTTTATTAGTACCAGTAAAGAGATGTCTGATTTGGTGCTATGAGCTAGCTATAATTTAGTTTGCATGTGATGACAAATTAAAATGTGTTGTAATTATTAACTATAATATTGTAGACCAATACCGAACTTAATTTTTTCTTAAACCTCATTTCCTCGAAAAAAAAATGATCATTATAGTTTTTAGGAATTACATAGTGTACATAATACCTATCTCGGAAATTAACTATATTATTTTATTATTATCATAAACTCACCCTCATTTCCCAGAAAGGTAGGCCGAGACTATAAATTTCCACATGGTACGGTCTTTGCATATCTCTCTCGTTTCATTGATATACATCAATCTTTTCATGTAAGCTCGTCAGTTGCATAAAATTGGACTCTTTTTGAACATACCACTCATTTGTCTGCACAAAATTTCTTATGCGATCCTACACGATCATACACATTCGCTCTAGGGATTTGTATAGTCTTTCAATTTATTTTTCGCACTCGCGTTAGGTCATTTGTAAATAGACTATACAAGTATATAAACTCTCACTTCTTTAACTTTTACACCTTTTACATTACAAAAAATTTATATTTATAACCAAGTAAGTCTTAGCGATAGTTAGAAATAATTATGACAGAAATTAAAATTTTGTATAATAAAGGTAATAAAATATTTTTTAAAGACTTTCCTCTGCATGATCAACTGACTAACTTCAAATAATAATAAGCTTTTATTTGATAAGTTGCTCAAAATTTTCAACTGATTATAGGTAACCTCGTTACGAATATCGTTAATGTATGAACTTTAATTGGTCCGGCAGCTTCTTATAAAATTGTAAAAAGTGAATTAAATGTGGGACACCACTGGCTAATTTTGAAAACTATGTAAGAAACCTGATTAAAATTTCTTTTCGATAAATGCAAGCATATGTCAGTCAAAAACATCACCAGGAATAATGAGGGGTGACAAAAATTCCTTATGTCCGACATCCACAGATTACGGTAATTTATAATTTTGATTCATGTCGATGAATTTAAGGTAGATGCACGTAAGGTCCTGTGATCCGTATAATTTTCGAGACAATTGCAAAATTAAATATTAGTTTCTTTATGTACTTACATCGATCGTTGAGCTTAGAGATGTGGAAATATATGCACATATATACATAGATACGTCAGTGTAAAATACATATCTCTCTTTTTCATATTATATAGTCAAGTAAGTGCAAAAGCGTTTAACGATTGCCTTAAGACTCTTGTGATAATTTGCACTTTTGCACACCTAAGTACTTTAACATTCTAATCACTATTTAGATCAATTCAATTCAGTAATACCAGCAGATGCTGAGTTTACTTCTTTTGTACAAAGTAAATCCGTTAAACTAACAAATCAGGATCACATCACCGAATATTTTCAAATCGTACCTGTCTACCTGCGACAGAATGATTACACAATAGGAAACGAGAAGACGTTAGAATGGCCTTCACATACTTCACACTAGGAACATTAATCTGTTCTGTCCTTTTTCGTCGAACAAAATTATTCGACAAACGCTCTAGCACACTTTCTAGCACACTTCCTTGAATCAATATAAACAAATACATTAAACAAAAGTAAGAGGTTCACAGAAATCGACTCAGCGATTTCGGGCCGGCTCGGCCGTGACGTTCGGCGTGCTTCGGCTTTTATGCGGCTTTAGTTTAAACCACGGACAGCTCGTGATACTGATGCGGTTTGTAGGACGGCGAACGGGTAAAATTTAACAAGTGCATCGCATGGATGCGTTGACTGCATCCAGCCGCGCCAGTACGTACACCTATCGGTCGCTTTCGTGGCTCTGTGTTTATGTACGTTTCGCGTGTCGCTGTTCCGAGCGGCATGAATTTAACATGCGTTTAGATAGAACACCATTTTGATCCATGTTCGCTAGATTCAAATGTGCTTATTGAGTCAAATCGAATGTGTGTGTGTGTGTGTGTAACTAACTTTTAAAAAGAACACTCACTTCACTTTGAGACACGGATCGACCATTTTTCATAGTGTTCGTTTAAAATTCACAAATTGTTTGAGAAATTAGTAAAGATCTCATGAAAGCTCTCTTTTAAAACTATCCAAACAGTCGTACGATTTTATGTTATTTTTATTTCTCTCTTCAAAACTTTATGTTGCAGCACTTTTAGTATGAGTGTATTAGTTGTAATGTAAACGAGTTGAATTCTGATTTACCGTAAAATAAAATATTTGTTACTTGAACCTGAAAATGTTGAAAACTTGCTAAATACTCACTATCAAATGATTATATCAGTGTGTCAACTAAATAATCACGACTGACCACTGTCGTGAACTGAACTCAATTTTAGTTGTGAATTGCCGCTTTTATAATGGATAAGCGCCGAACCTTATTTTATTTAAAGCACTACTCATTTGCATGGTTTCTGGACTCGGCTTAATTGTCTCGTCGTCTATCGTTAAGAGACCTTCGATAGCTATACAGTAACTCGCTATAAAGCTACGTAACATAGATTTCGATCTCGACCTATCGATGAGCGTTACGCCCGAACGGAATCGATACCGATCTCGGCTGCGGTCTCTCGGCAATCATAATTAGGGCTCCTTATTTATGATTCATAAGCCGAGACACAATAAATTGAGGGGAAATCTCAGCGCCGCTCCACATGTGCGAGTAAGCCTCGGCATTAGCGGAATGTTCAGGCGGAGGTGCGCGCTCCGCTAATAAGCGACGGGATGTAAGGAATTGCACTGATTACTATATTATTTATTACCTACGTGCTGCCCGTGTAAACGCGCCTTAATACTCCTATCTGCTCGGCGCCCTACAACCCTATCGCCTTAAATGAGATTCCGTTGCGTCTCGAAAGTTTTAGGTTGGGCGATGTGAAGTTTCCGTGCGATAGAGTTCTATCGATTGTGTTTTATTATAATGTATATCATGATTAATTCGTGAACGGGGAGCGGGCCTCGAGCGTTTTGACAATTTTATAGTTCTCTTTTGATGCCCGCCGAATGAAATAGTAAAAGTGATATTTTATTTACGTTAATAAAAAAATAAATAAAAGTTTTTTGCGCTTTCTTTTTTAACAAGGGTAATTAATGCAAACGTGTGTATTGGTTGTTAGTAACATTAATTTTTGCTTAAACTAGGAACCTGAACAAACATTTAATATCATCAAAACCTAAGTGCAAAATAACTATCATCAGTTTAGAACTATTTTACTACAGGAAAGGGAAGGATATCAAAAAAATCTTTGTAAATAAACGCCTTTTTGTTCACACTTAAAAGAAACTTCAGTTAATTTATCTTGAATATTTCAATTACAATTTCTGAATTGCGATGACATCCCTTATGAAATCCTAAAACATATTTTTAAAATGTTCGCACGCACTATATCACTACGGCCTCTTCATCACACCCCACGGCAGTCTCCAAAAGCTGTACCGCACGACCGCATACATTAGGTAAATAAACTTCACGAAAAATGATTAGATGCGACGCGTAACCCGGCTAATATGAATTTATCAAGCGAATGTTGACAAAGCGCGGCGTGAGTAACGACTCTCATATTTTGCCGTATCTCCGCGCGCCGTCTGATTATTGCCGAAGGGGATAACGCATAGAAATTTTGCTTTATATGCCACCTTGAGCTTACGGCCTCGCCGCGGGGACTGCTTTATGCAGCGGCGGCAACGCAACGCTCATTTTTTTTTAAATAGTTAGTTTTTTTTGTAATGTTAAAAACAATGCAAGAAATCTGTAAATAAAATGTCAATTTTACGTTTTGTGTAAATAAATTTTGATAGCGAAATATTATAAAATTTGTGAATAGTTCTATTGAAAGTCCGTTAGTTATACATTGTAATTCTTACTATATTTTTTCCTCCTTTACCCTATTCTCGTAATATTTTACAATTTCTCAGCGACTTAAAGAGAAACAGCGTGAACTGCTGAGTCGTTGTCGGCGTTCTGTAACAATGTTGAAACACGAATCGTTTAGAAAAACAACGACTTTTCTGGGTGGGTAATTTATGCAATTTAAAATACCATAACAATCACTCATGCCGAACAGTTTGTATAGTAAAAGATTACCGAAAAAGTCTGCCACCATTATATTATTCCATTAATATTTTCAAATTTAAACCCTATCGATCGCCGGAACGAGACTCATGTTTGTTCGATGTTAAGTCTTCGTCGAGCGCTCGTACGCATGAGCGCGCCGTCGTCGCGGCCGCCGCGCGCGCTGGTCCCCCTCGGCGGTGCGCGGCCGCCGCTGAGAGCGCGCGCCGCTCAGATACCGCGCGCCGTGAATCACCGGTAACCGTAATCTACGGCCCCGCTGAATTATTATTTATACGGTAATTACAAAAACACTCGCACGCCCATCAGCCGGGGAGTGAGCGCGCGCGGATAACGCTCGGCGGCTCGTTTGCTCTGTGGTTAAGATACAGCGACCATAGACAATGGTGAATATCTAACAATAGATAGATGAAAATAACTTAGATAATGTTATATTAAACTATTTTCTGAGTCTCAGACGGCGCTTCAACTATAACGTTGTCGTCTATGAAAGCGTAACCGGTCATGCCTTTCGGTTTTAGCGACTATCGGCTGTGTGTACATAGAATTTACAATGAAAAGAACAGTTGGTTCTTTTCATTGTAAATTTTATCGTCAAAAGTAGACTAATAAATGTCGAATCGTTTTTTCTATATAGCGTAATTTACTGATTATTATAGCAGTTTTCGATCAACGTGCTTTCGAATAAATTTCTATATTTACGCGCTTGGAAACAACATATTTTTCATTTTTTCTATATAATGTGAACTAAACAACATCGACACTCCACCAACATTGACGTGCAGATTATTAGGGTTTCCATTATGTTACCTTGTGAATGTTTTCCCTCGTTCCTGTGCTATCCCATGAAATTTTAATATCGAACATGTTACGGCCCATGCGGAAGTTTAACGTGAGTTATAGCGTTCGATTTTGGTGACTTCAACTTTTATAGATTACGTCGCGACTTGAGAACTTCCACAAAGCGGGGGCGCGCGCGCCTCTGATGCATATGCAGTATATGCCTCGAGAGACCGCTCAAAGTTCTGATGTAGCAGCCTCTTTCGAGTTGAAAACAGTTTATAGATTTTTAGATTGAGATATAAGGTATTTTATTTTTCAACGCAAGCGCTTTGTAGGTTTGATCCAAGTCGTCACAGTATCAACACAATATCGCCGTTTTATTGATGTGCTAATACTAAAGGCCGTAAACAATTATTACTATGCGTTTCCGGAAAATTTAGCTAATATCGCTCCCGGATCTTTGTCTCAAGTGGTCACATTTTATGGTTCGCCCCTGGTGTGACCTAATATATTTTTGAATAATAACTGTAGAAACTACTAAATCAAAACAGCACTAAAAAATATTTGCATACTCATTTTCTATGATTTTTTTCCATATAGGCAACAATAGATGAAATATTTTGGAAAAATTTTAAAAATGGCTTTAATGAAAGCCTCACAGGCGGGCATTCCCTTTCGACGCATGCTAAAGACGGCCGACGCGTGACAACGTAGGTATAGTGTGAAATGTTTCGTTAAAGTTGAACTACAGAGTTTTAGTACTTTAGATTTATGCATGTAACATCACAAAGCTTCTGACTCACTTCTTGTGTGACTTATCACACTCCGTGTGTCACACAATGTCACAATTTGTTGACCCCCTCTGCCGCTTTAATGTGTGACGTAATTTATCAATGGCTCCTGATCAACATATCTTGTATTCGTTAATATAACATAAAAAACTTATAGAGCTCGTGCTCTGCACGGTTTCCGGGTATATTGATAATGAAGTGAATAACAAAAGGGAATACCGTAAAAAGAACAAAACCAAAAATCAACGCAAAAAAACAACATTTAATGACTAAATATATTATAAATTGTTCTTAATTTTAAAAACATTTTTTTAATAATTCAAGAAATCCTTTGATATATAAAAATTAACCATTTTAGTAATTGTAAACATATCATACAATCAGTACTTTCGTTCACATTTGACGCAACTCGTAAGTTGTGAAACAGCCGAATCATGAATCCAAAATATTTAATTATTTTTTAATATTAAAATAAAAGAAATACAGATATTGAATATTTAGTATAAAAATTAGAAATATAAATAAGAAATATCTAAACAGGTTTTTTTAAGGTTTACGTACTTCTACCTAATTATAAAAGCCCTAAGCGTTTTAATTTAAAACAATCGCAATACAACACAATATTCGATATCAATACCTCGTTAGAGTGCCTGTAAAATTGTTTACAGCCCAAACAATGATAATTCTCTCGGAGTTCTGCGTTCCATAAAAATAATCGAGTGCGAGATAAATTCGCTAGCCATCTCAAAACTCGCACACCTCTTTAACCGGCCCACGTCGTTTTAATATACACAAGCCGCGCGAGGCTTCTGTCCCTTTCCGTCGCAGCGCCGCGGCGAATAGCGGCGTCTCGCTCCGTTTTCGGCGGATATCTTAATAAGATTCATGAAAGGACGCCATATTTTATATCCGACTCTGTCCTCTATCTTCTTATATTATCCGGGCATGGAGAGCGCTTTTGAAATATGTGCTTGCTTGGGAATTTCCGATCTTTCAATTACGCCTTTTGTTGGAGGAACTTCGCGAGAGATAGCTTTTGTGTTGCATTAGAAAAGTACTTACAGCGTCACCTGCTACAGCAGAAAGTTCGTGATTTTATTAAATTGCATCTGTGATTTATTTCTATCGGGATATCAATGTTTTGTTTAGATTTTTCACTAATGAAATAAATTGGCAGATTGGGAGTTTATTTTAAATAACCTTTTATTATCTATATATGAATTTTTTATTTACATATATATTTTCTCTTATTGAATAGATTTTTACTTAGGTACAATTGGAAGTTATAGTCTTGAAGATGCTATTCTTTGTTCTAGAATTCCCTTGCACTAGAAAGTTTATTATTCAAAATAATCAAATACGAGGTTTAAGTTGGAAAGCAAGGGTTCTTTCAGCACTATCTTGAAATCATCTTCTTTTTATATCACATTATCAGCAGAATTACACAAAATTGCAAATAAATATAAATACTTACATTAATAAGAAGCGGTAGAAAAGTTTTCAGGATTTGTTCGAATATCTAATTACAAGCGAAGCTAATACAAGTGTGTATTGAAATGAACAAGCATATTATAAGGATTTGATCAAGAACAAATCGATCTAAAGGAGCAAGGATTATAAATTATTGATATATAAAAAATATATTATATGTGTATATGTGTATATATGTATATAATTATAGTAGCGGAATTAGGAATAAGTGGCATGTGAGGCATCTGGCCTTTGTGCTTAGTTTTGCAAATGAGGGTTCGCGTTAGATTTAAAATTAGACTACGAAAGTAGAACGGAATATTCCAATCCGATCTCGCAGATACCAAGTGAATAAGGAGCAGATAGTAATACATAGAAAGGAGACGAGGGCTAATGCCCAAGGGCACGAACTTCGATAGTGATAAGAAAAGTGGATTGTTATAAGTAATTTGATAAGAAATCGTATTAAAATTCTTAAGGAGGGAATATTGAAGTACCGAATGTATTTTTATATAACTAAATAAGGGCGGATTCAGACTTCGAATCAAGTCACACATACGAGGTTCAATCAGAAGTGACTTTAAATTGAGTACAATAGTTAGACAAAGACCCAGTCCAGGAGAGGACACAGTTGCGGCGCTAGTCGTCGGCGACGTCGGCGACCGCCAACGGCCTCGCGCCTGAAGGGGCCTCGCAAACAAAAAGGTTTTGCCTACAAGTTATTAAAAAGAGGCCTCGCAAAAAGTTTTGCCTACAAGTTATTAAAATGAGGCCTCGCAAACCTGATGTCGCCGACGTCCACGAGTGGTGTAGCGCCGCCACTGAGAGGACATGGCCCCTATGACCCCCTGGATCCGCAAATGTAGCCAAAATGTTATATCTGAAACGGGCGGCTAAACTTTAGTACCGTAAACTATTCATGGTTCTAGCACTATTGATCTAAAAACAAATCTCTATACGACATTATCGTAAATTATTATATTTTACGCTATAAATTCAGTCACAATCTAAGAAATTGTTATTTATCATATTATAACAGTCTATATGTCCCGAAAAAGTAGTTCATTGCGATCATTTTGGAAGGGCAATACCGTCAAATCTAGTTAGACTGAATTTTTATTGTCTGTTTTTCTTACTTTTTAAATAATATTTCAATGCTTCTTGGTGGATTCATGATATTACAACATACAAATTATAAAAAAAATCAATTGGTTATAGCTTAATGATTGGGAATCTATTCCACTTTTTCTTTGGGAGAAAGATCAACAAACGGATAAGCAACGCAAACTCAATAATAGGGTTACAATTTGTAACATTCTAATTCATACTAAAAGCAACAAATAACTAAATAGGTAATGAGGCTTTCCTAAGTCTTATAAGGTTATATTTCGTAAAACTGTGATATTAAATTTTATAGAAAATTATAAAATTGCCTTTTCAAATAATTCCTGTTTTTAAATATCTGACATTGCTGTATTCATTGTAGAGCTAATTATTTTTTTTTCCCAATATAAAGAACAAAAACAATAAATATATTATTGATTTTTTTCAATCTATTCCATGGCTACTAGGCGGGTTTCAAATAATCTCAATAATTTAAAATCCATATGCATTTTTTTTTAATAAACTAGCAAAATCAATTTAGCTCTTCATATCGTTTGCTATACTATAACCATAACGTGTATTTTGCACATGCGATCGAAAGTTGCGAGGTGCTTACGGTGATGCAGTGCCAGATGTCTGTTTTTCGGCTAAGTAATATACCGAAAGTAGCTTAAAAGTTGGGGCTCACCGCCGCCCGCCCCAGGTTGATATTAAATAAAGTTCCAGCTATAAATATTCCTTCAGCTAACGCCGAAACAATGTAAAAACTCGCGCCACATGCTTACATACTTCGACAACCATTCCATTGAACTGGGAGATACTCGTAGTAAAATGATTATCACTATTAAAATTAAAATTTAATGTTAAAAGGTATAATTTTCTGTACCATTGTTAGATAAAATATTTTATCGCATGGAAAAAATTGACAAGCCTTTCGTTTGCGTAAAGTCAATGGAACTTAGCGAGTGGGATATCATCATATATAGTCTTAAAAATCATTCCTAGTGATCTTCATCTTTGCTTTTTAAGAGCTATTTATGCAATTTAATATGCTCAAAACAGCTTACTATGTGTTTCTGACCTCTAATTTTAATCATGTTGATTGGTTTTAATACCTGTGACTTCATTAGGCTTGACTACGCGGTTTCAAGCAATGTGCATGTATCATTACACACATTACTTAAACTAAAAGCATATATACACATTACTTAAAAGAACTGCTATGATACTAAGCTTCAGAACTAGGGCCTAATAATCAACGTGCACTTTACTTAGTTTGATTAGTGTACAACATATGATAAACAGATTTGGTTTATAACGTTAACTATTATGATATTTTAAAAGCGCCAGGATAATAACTGAAGCGGTACCCATAAAATGTTATGTCGTGCATTTCTCAGTTCTTCATAGTTTGTAGTTTGTATAGTTGGATTATTGTTTTTTTCACCCTCTTCTTTGTCACAAATTTTTATTTTATTTTAGATATTCGTCTGCATTATTTGTATTCTCTGACAGTTTTCTTCAGGCAACAGCACTTTACAGTTTTCCAAAGTATAAAAAAATCCTGAGCGTGTGTCCTGTGTACTACTAATGCTACCGCATGTAGAAACAACCGAATCAACATTTAAAGATAAGTGTAACAGCAGCATAATCGAATATTACAGCCAAATTTTTACCCAACTTTATGACTGTACATGAGATGTAGTATTTCTATATTAAAAACAAATACTTGATACAAGCATTTTTTTATAAATAATTAAAAAGTTAAGTATTTATCATTTCATAGAAAAAGTGGGCATTCCGAAACAATAATGAATGATTTTCATTGATTGTATTGAGAAAAAAAAAAAAGAAAAACATTAGTACCAGATATGCGATATCAATGTAATAATCACGTGAAGAAATGGAAAGGTAATGTTGTATTTTAAATGAGTGTGTGCCCCAGCATATAGCTGTATTACAGCCACAGTGCCGTACTCTTTTGTCAGGATAACGACGTGGTACTCATCTAACGCTGCTTTTGTCGATGTCATCTGCTTAAGAGCTTCAATTGATAGAACATTTAAGAACTACACGAACGTTCATATGCAGTTATTTCTGTCTATTTGTAATGCTGAAGTTTGATACAAGAAACACGGTTTTATAATAATGATCGAGGTCATGTCAGAAATAGTTTAAGGAAGTTTAAAAATAATTGTTTTTGAGTGGGGTGAAAAATTTTAAAAACAGGCAGTTTATATGTTTAAGTCGAAGGCGAAGACGTTGAAAAATATAATACTAGCTGTTGTAAGCTGTATTGGCCCGTGGGGACGATGGTTTGAAATCGTTCCCAAGAAGGGTGATGCTGCACGGCAGTGCAATGTGTGGGTTGTTCAAAAATTAAAAGACGTCCCTAAACACAGAGTACGGCGAATTGTAGATTCTTAGTTATTTATACAAATACTAGTAAGATTCTTGGCTAAACTTAGCCAAACTTCATAAATTTATAGACTTATAGATTCGAGCAGACAGCATTATTAAAACGGTTATAAATTTTGAATATTTCATAACATTATTTTTACTATATTACGAAACTATCATTAACATATTAACGCGTAAATGTACATATTATTATAAATAACAGTGTTTTAAAGTGTCTTGTAAAAATTGTTGGCGAGATCTGCGCCCGCGCTCGCCGGCTTAGACGGGCGTTATCTGTGCAGCCTGCAAGCGAATACGTAATTGGCCGCGGCGCGCTAGACGTCGCCTTTGATTTAATACTGCTACTGAATTGTTAATAGATATTTATTGATATCGTCTTTTGAGACCTCGTGTTATCAATTCATTTTCGCATAAAATAAATGAGTAAAATTATACTTATTCATTTATTCTTAATGCAAAAGTATGTAAGTTTGTCATATCATTTTGCATAAATCATTTTGAGATTGTGTATTTGTTTTAACGATTAGCGTTAAAAAAATAAATGTTCGAAGATAATTTTATTTTATCATCTACATTACAGTATAAGCGTTTATAGTGATGAAATCGGTTTATTGGAATTTTTCATAGGCGATTGTCATTAGACCGAATAAAGAGAACATTATACCAAAGTTATAATTAATATAATTGAGTTAAAATAATAACATAATCGCAAAGATGCGACAGAACAAACACAGTCACACATTTATACGACTTTTAAAATGCATGTAATCTAAAACCCAACACTCAGATAATGAACATCGCTCTCGGAATCTCTATAAAGCATAGAGCTTCGCGCACGGAGCGCCCGTGCCAGGCGAGCCTCACGTGCGTTTTTCAGGTCGCAGGGTACGGAGAGCGAGGCGCGCGTCTCACGGGGGCCCGCAATATAATTCCTAGGTCATAAATCTTAACTTTAAGAGAAGCCGGGAGGGGGATTAAAGATCAGTAATCTCGGCGGGATGAGTTATGGCGCCGCGACCGCGGCCGCGCGCGCCGCCGCGCCGCCACTTTAAGAAACCGGGAGATGTTCTTAAACGTTCCGAAATTAATTTAGATAATGATTAATGGTATCCCGTAAGCTGCGAGGTGTCGGTGCGCCGGCCGCCGCGCCCGGAGTTACAGCGTTCAGTCTGCGAGATCGGAATCATCTGAGCGAAGGGATTGAGCGACCGTCAACCGCCGTCACGGCTGTCAAACGACGAACTTACGGTCGGACGAGGGCGGTTTCCCACTGGCACGCATCATTCGATGACATGCTACGACTAATTTTTTAATTTGTGGCACTCGATCTGTACACATGGAAGAATCGAAAATTTCATTTGGACCTGGACATGCAGTAGAATTGATTATAAAAGAAATGTGTATGTATATATATATTCATTCTTTGTCTATTCATATATATATATATATGTATTCATTCATATATATATATATACATATATATACATATATATATATATATATATATATATATATATATATATATATATATATATATATATATATATGTATGTAAGAAGTTATATTTCTTTAGCGTTAATAAAAATGAATTTCGCACTGATTCAAACAAATTAGAAGTAATTAAATATTTTATTTATACCATGAATACAAGTTCGAATATGTAACACATAAATTGAATTAAATAGTATTTTTTTTATGCACTTCAAAAAGCACTGAAGTCAAAATTAACTAAAAATTAACTTTGCGATTTGTTATCATTCAATATGTATTCCATGTTCACGGGGCGCGTGACATATAAAATATTACACTCTCATCAGAATTTCCTGATGCTTCAACAGAAGTATAATTTTAATAATTATGTAATATTGATTTTCATTTTCTATTTTTTTTTGTTTTATAAATATCTTGAATAAAATTATTGTCTCTACATGTGATTTTAATCACTCCACTGCGAAGGAGCATTTTATCACTATCATTTCATTTAAGATGGGCGGTTGGTGGATTTGGGATAAAAATGAGTTTCTTGAAAAATAGATTCCAAATATAAATATATTTTACCTATTTCTAATTTTATTCTTGCGAAAAATGAATGTATATTCAATGCGCCAGTGAAATAAAATGTCATTTGTAGTTTAAATCATATCTAAATTGCGGGCTTATGACAATCAAACAGAGTTGGTTATAACGCCATGCACACAGTTGATATAAAGTAAAGAATTCGGAGACAGCTATTATTTTAACATAATACTTATATGTTTATACGCATTTCATTTTATACATTTTTTCTGATACCATTCGAAGAGACCGAAGCGTATACACGGTCGGTCCCCCGCCCGACGCCGGCGGTCGCACCTCGGGAGAGATTTAACAGGAGTATAAATAAAGTAAACTCACAGACGAGCGCATTATTTCGGACAGAGGTGAAACAATAAACATTACCCGCATAAATCTGCGCTGTATCGCGTCGCAGTGAGCTATCTGGTGGCGGCGCGTCGCGCGGCAATTGTGCCGCAATAATAAAAATGTTGAATAGCCCCCGTAATGATATTGTTACCGGCCGTAATGCATTGCCCCCGATAACGGATAAACTACACCCCGTAGACGAATACGGCGCCCCCCTGAGTAATGGCCGAGCGCCTAGCCCGCCTTATCTGCCGAATTCAGTTTAAGATTATGTTTTCTTCGCTCCCGTATCGCAACTCCTCTCCGGAGGAGTACAGACGAGAGATTTCGGTACGGTAGAAGCATCCGAATCGATACTTAGTCTATACGTTATAAATGTACTTGCTCGACATTCAAAACGTAGTCTTCAAGTTTCGTTTAAAAACAACATTCAGCATAATACCCAGTTAACTTATGACATGAAAACCAACGGTTCGTAACAAGCGAAATAATACTCGCAAATGAGCGAAATCAAAGAGAAAATTCAGTTAAATATTTTACAAGAACCACTTCAGCTACAGCCACGCTCGAAATTAAATTCTAAGAAATAGTAGTAACTAACTTTCGAGATGTATTTGGAAACCGCTTGTGATGTTTGATAGATTAAAAAAATAATTCATACTTTTAGGTTGCGTCGTCTACGGATTGAAATGAATTATTTTAGGAACAATAAATAAATTATTTAAAAGACACGCTAAAGTGATGTACTTATGACAATGTTTTGAAAGGATATATTTAGTACATACAATTACGTATTTACGCTATTTCATAAGTTGTATATGTATACAAACGACAGAAAACCTCTACATGTTAATATTATTAGAGTAACTCCACCTGTTTGTTACATTTTACAGCTATACCACTGCATCAATACAAGTGACATTTTAACCTGAAGCATGACAAAAAACATAAGTAACTTTTTGTTTGTTTATCCATGTTTATACTTGCTCATCTGTAGGTATGTCTTTTAAAAATCCAACAATAGTTGAACTAACTTTAATGAAATTTGATATATTGGTATAATATAGGGTATTGGCTGTTTATTTTTTCTGTCTGTTTGTTTTGCATGTCTTTTTATGTATCAACAATGGTACAACCGATTTCGATGTATTTTAGTATACCGATGAGCTCATCATCAGACAAAACACTCGCTCTTTATAACGAAAACACTCAAAAGTCATTAATTTTGTTTAATTTTTTCTGTCATGTTCATTGGCACACTTTATCTGGAAAGAGGCAGAGATTAGAAGAGGCTTATGGATGAAATTTAAAATACCCGTAGACTATTTTGTGGATTAGTACATGATTGTTTTTATTCCGTTGATGCGTTCCTGTTGCATGATATACAAGGACATGGGATCGGTATCGAGAGCAAGATTGGTCAAGAGCGTTACCACGATTGGGGAAAGGAAAAACCAAGATCGAAATCGAAAATACGGCCGAATGGAACTTAACTGTGGAACCGTAACTGAATTCGAAAACTGGCATAGGATTGGCATCGGTGATGGCAAGGTCGCTTGGTGTAAGACGCCTGACAAGTAGGAGTAGGATTCGTGCCCTGAGGGTTCCGTACAAACTTAATTATATATGTAAATGAAGTATTTACGTACGATTTTTGCCATTTTTCGATACCAATACTGGTATATATCTATGAGTGAAAATTATTTTGGAACAGTGAACGCTAGTCATAAATATGATCATCCAGCTGATTTATTTCAGAGTTATACAAATAATAAAGACGGGCCATTGAACATCTCTCACGAGTTGAGTGACGTTGCAATATACAATTTTCTTATTGAGAGGCATCTGAGTTGCACTCTATTGGAGTCGCCTTTAAATTTGAGAACTTTTCGTATTTGACGTTAGAAAATGCAAAATTATAGTTTGACGGCGTCCCAAAAAGTAAAGCAGGTTTCAATAATTTCGGTGACGTTGCAGTATTCGACTGTAAAACTGTGCAAATATCAAAATATGTGACGAAATGGCTTAAAAACCTAATCTTAAATAAAACTTTAAAAAAGTAATCAAAAAGTCTTTGCTGATAGGCGCCTCTGCAAAGCTTCCCTTATTTTTAAATATATAAAAGGAGCGAGACGTCAAGTTCTGTTTAGGCCATGGCAATAGAGAGCCGAGATTTTACACTTTAATGTAAAGTTTTCAATCTGATTATTGAATATGTATTTCGTAAAATCGTCTGCCGTTATTTTAATACTGCAAACCTGTCATGGAGCTTACCTACCCAAAATAAGTTTTAGTGAAAGCCAAAAATGTGAGCATTACACTATTTTGTATTGATCAATCTTGATATCTCCATCCGTTCCTGCGCGAGGATAAAATATTGACAGGTGTGACAGATAGACAGATTGATAACAAATTGTTCTCTAAGGGTTTCGTTATTTTTTTTGAGACTCCAAATTCGGTGTCCTCACGGGCTCAGCCGCAAGCAAAAGCTAGTTCTAATACAATATTAACAAAATCGTATATTTGCGTCGTTATTTTATATGATACATAAACTACACTCTTTTGTTCATAATAAGAATTTACCAGGACCGTGTCGGCCTCACGTGCAACGTAAACACGGCGCAAAGAAAATTTCGTAAGAAACACCGTCGTTAATATTCGCCTAATGCTTTCCACCTCTCTTATTTCCCATACAAACTTCAACTTCCGACGAGAAGTTAACGGTATTTATGGCAGCGCCCTTATCGCGATCCGCCAACGAAATTTCCCGAAACTCGGTACACAACAAGTAAACACGCGTACATTTTCTCCGTTTATTATCCGCGCCGCCGACCTCCTCACTTATCTGCGTCGAGTCGATCGCGGAAAAAAAAATATCTTGAGTTAGTAACTGAAAGTCCCATTAAGTAGGCGGCTCTATTCATGTGGTAACGCGAGGCGCGGTGGCGCGCGCGGGCGGGGCGCGGGCGGGGGCGCCGCCGGAATAAATACAAATAAAGAGGAGTTGTTTAAAAATGGAACAAGCGGGTATTCCGCGAGAGATAAGGCCGCACTTCCGGCGCCTCCCGCCCGACGTCAGGCGGAATTATTTCTGCGGTTCGACGCCGCCCGAGTCCGCCGTTGTGTCGCTGTCGCATTCACCGCTCTATCTTAAAAATGCGTAGTGTTGCCAGGACGAAGGCTAGATTGTCGATGAAATTGCGGCTGTA
This sequence comes from Eumeta japonica, assembly GCA_005406025.1. Classification (NCBI taxonomy): domain Eukaryota; kingdom Metazoa; phylum Arthropoda; class Insecta; order Lepidoptera; family Psychidae; genus Eumeta; species Eumeta japonica. Next base: position 118,303 of record BGZK01000055.1, on the reverse strand, counting down.
TTAACTTTTTTTTCGATACTCTTCTGCGGTACGATACATTTCTATCGATTATTTGACATAAGATAAATACACGTAACGTTTGAGCCGAAAACGTGTACATGATATTTTTATATTTATACAAACGCTCTAGGTATTAACTTCTCCTTTAGCGTCGATCGCATATACTTAGTAAGACAAAGGTAGTAATGCGATTTTTGAAAAGTACTACTTACATAAAATAAGCACTAACCTATAACTCGTATTTGTGTCCAATATTATGCGCTTAAGAAGTGAAAATTATTTTAAGCATTAAAATGACAAAAAATAAGGTTTAGTTTTTTTTATATATATTTGGTATTATTACATACATATAATTTCACACACGTACCAGCCTATTACGTGTTCCCTTAACAGACGCAGTCGTATGAGGTGAAGAGGCGGTGTGGGCATGGTTCGATGGGATTTATTACTTTTTTTAGGAAAAGTGCCGAAAAAAACCCGAATTTCGCTACGCCGCTCCGCCATCGACGCCGCGCCCGCCCGCCCTCGCGCGGATCTCGACAGGCCGGCCGTGTCAGATGTTCGCCGCTGTTTCTTAATTTCCTCCTCGCTGAGATAAGATTGGCTTTTAGCTTTTTATTGAATTTTCTATGTGAGCTTTAATGTAGCATTTTAGTAGTGACGCGGCCGTAACATCCGAATCTCGCGGGCGGCCCCGTCGTTTATTCGGCATTGTTGAACCCCAAATACAAAGATGATGGAACACAATTGCATATCGAAATTATAGCTCACGTTTTGAATTCACTCATTCGCTCGTGTACGTCCATTGCATAAGCGCGAGAAGGCCGTGCCAATATCGCGCATTATTTATAACCAAAAATATTCGCAATTTTAAACTAAAAAAATAGATGTTTTCATCATTTTTCTTTTGTATTGCTTTTGTGTGTACGCACATCGTAAAGATTATTTAATGGTATGACATTTGTAACGGGTCAATTAACGTATGTAGGAACAAAAATATCTGCGATCTAACACTTTAAATATGATTCAAATAAATAGAAATCTTTCGATATTTATTGTGGTTAAATTGATGGATGAATGATGGTTTACAATAATCAAAAATGTAAACTAGGTACTTTATTTTTTCGAACATTGTGACGTTTTTGTAATAAAAAATTAAATTTTTTATTAAAAAAAAAATTCTTATTTAGAAGGGCGAATTGTAACATTTTTAATGATAAATTTGATATTGTACCTCCGTCATTGCAGCCTCATCTCAGTGTACGCACTCCGGCGCAGTTACGCCTCTGCTTTACGTCACAGCATAAAGATCGTGCATCCCAACGAGAGCAGTTGCATCTCCTTATCTTACTCGTAAACCGTTTATTTAACTGCAACAAAACTGCACGCCGTCAACGTTACTTTGTAGGGAAATAGTATTATTTTTTATCGCGAGTTCGTATCGAGTTTCCAACATGTTTTTTTAAATTAATTTAAAAATAAATGTTCGTTATCCATATAACCTCCCTATTCGATTTTAATAATTGAATAAAATTTGAAAATTTATCTGTAGTTCTTGTCCTCATCTCAATAATCTTCAAAAAATACATTTTTATTTGAAAAAATTAAAAAACCCCTTTGGAGACCATTTTACTTATGGTATTAGCCCATGTGAGTAAAAATCGGATTATTACAATATTCACCATAAAGCAGATAAACGTAGGTAAATAATTACAAATAAATTTCTAATACACCAAGAGTATACGATATACTCTTCGTGTATTTTATACATACTCTGGGTCAGTATAGAACGCTCACACGCATACAGCCACGAGATGTTGTAGTTTGGAACCGTTTGTTAAAGGCAAACTATCGCTAATAATTTCGACACAAATCTTTGTATTTTGGACCACAATTTGGCACTGCAATAAATTAATTAAAAATATATAACGATTTATTGACGATTTTAAAATAGGTCCAAAATAAATGGGATCTCATCAAATTGTCCTCCTAAACTGTCACAATAAGTTCGCGAACCGCGTCAGCTCGAACGTCCCGGGGACAGATAATCGCGGCTCGTCCCTCTCAGGTTTTTAAAGAGCTAATTTCCTGACGGAGGGCGCCGCCGAGGGGCCGGGCGCCGTCGTCGCGTTAAACGCTTGATTACACTTAAGTTTTACACCTTTTGTCCGCGTTTTGTTTAATGCGGGGATGTAATTAAGATGATTGTAATTATAACGACTGTTTTAATATTAAACTGTGTGCGTTCATTACTTTTGAGTCGAGATATGTGATTATCTTTATTTACGTACATTTATTTCTTAAAATTTTATTCTTATTCTGTGTTATTGATTGTAATTATCGGAAAAATAGTTTTGACACGAGTAATGTGTGCTGGTTATTTACGTCGGGCATACTGATTTCGAATACAATGCATTGACTCGTTTTAATCGTGTACGTCGTACAGTTGGGTCACTTGTGTTCCTTGAATTTTGGTCCGGGTGATAGTTGTAGCTGGTCGACTGACCGCCATCGATGTGTGAGTTCAAAACGGCCAGCTGGTCTACTGCGGTAAATTACCGCAGCGCTAATTAAGCGCTGATTACGCGCCATTTCAAAAATTCTTACTCTCGCTGACAGTTCTAGCGATTGTTAAATGGTTTCGCGAAAGTTATCGCAGTGGTTCTCGTGACGCATTTCGCACGGTACGTTTTGTATGGAGATTCGTCAAAATGGTATTCTGACCAATTTATTGCGCTGAATTGTCAAAGTGCGTATCTATTAAAAACAGTATTTTTAGTCGCATTATTATTGTAAAGTTGTTGTAATTAAAAAAAATACGTATTAGCAAAAAATAGTAACCTATGCCATGCATCTCTTTAAAATTCCTTAATATTGCTTTCAAATATTATTCACTTTATACCGCATGTTTTATGAATTGAGAACTCGGAAAGATAACATTTCGTAACCTTTAATCTAACTTAACATTATTAACATTATAAAATAATTTTATTAGGAAGTTTATTAATTAAAATCCTACGAACCACGTTGGTGGTGTGTTATAAAAGGGCCAAACTTTAAAAACCTGAAACCGATGAGCTTGCATGAGAACATTGAGGGATGTCAGTAAGAAAACAGAAATATGTAAAGATCATATACCACGTAGAAATCTACAGTCTTTGCCTACCCTTCTGCGAAATCGGCTTGAGTATACATTATTATTATTAATTACATTAGCATTACCAGGAAATAAATGAACTTATTTTTAGATATTTTAAAAACTTTACAAGTTAGTAATAAATTTGCAACTTTCCACAAAACTTCAATCTTTTGCAGTTTGATTATAAATTAGAATACTATACAGACTAAAAAATGCAAATCAATAACACCAATAAAAATTTAATTTATAATATATGATTTATACAATTTAACAATATTTTTTAACAAAGTTAAATAGGAAAGCACTGTAAAACGAAAATACAGTAACAATTAATATAATTCCGAGAAAAAGCGCCCTTAAGTCATAAATACGTGAAATATTAATTACTGCACGCCATATTAAAAAAGTTTTGAAATGACAACCGTACAGGAAAGGAAATGGCGCCGTCAAAGTACAAACGTAGTAGCGACCTGAAGCAAAGCGACTTCCGCGCTATTTCTGCGCTATCGCGTCTTCACAACCAAACGATTAGTGCTTTATTTTATCCGTAGTAGACCGGCTGTTCTAGTCTCTACGAGGTGACAGCCCGTTTAGTCTACAAAGTGCAAATATAGCGGTTGATTATATATCCGATCGGATATTTTGTAGATTTTTATATGCACAGCAGCCACTGTGTAATATATTTCGGCTACTAATTCTGTCATGTGTCCGGATCGCGGTCAACCGTTGGGCTAGTCCCTTCGAAATGGCTTCAGATTCTTATCATAACGTAACATTTTGTCACTGACAAAATGAACGAGTTTTTTATGTTGCCAGATATTATCAAAAATTCGATATCGAAATTAATAATTGAGAATGTACTGTTGGATCTGAATTCGCTAATTGACAATTAAGATAATATACAATGAATAAAATTAATTTATATTTACACGTAAGAATAATATTTTTGCCAATATATACTAATGTAATGTAAACAATTGAAGATTTCTATTTAGATTGTATTCGAGTTAAAATAAATAGTAAAAAATAATGCTTCAGTAAAGATATTGTAATGGGTTGGCTAGGAGAAGGTGGCATGTGAGGCATCCGGCCTCCGTGCTTAGTCTCGCGAATGTGGGCTCGCGTTAGATTCAAAGTTTGATTATGAAATTCTAATAAAATAATACAGTAGTGAGACACAAAAAAGAGTAAACGAGGGCTCAGGTCCAAGTACACGAGCTTCGATTGTCATAAAAAATGGATTGTTATAAGTAACACGATCGAAATACTGTACTGAAATTTGTAAGCAGAGATATTCAAGAACCGATTAATAAACAGATTTAGGTTTGAGTCATATTTTATTTAAATAATTGAATTCCTGGACTTCATCGAAGATCCTGAAGAATACCTTCCAGAGCTAGGCAAATACCTTCTAGAGCATAAGCTTATGTGTACACATGAAATTACAACACATTTGTCGTTCTTGAAAACAAATAGTATGATCATCTGTGAATTTAATATCGATCTAATGAATTCAAACAAATTAATATTTTAAAATTGATATCAGTATCCGTAGCGTTACGTATTAATGTCTCGTGTAAAAAAAAAGTACACATCAAAATTTGTACTTTTTATTTGAAGCGTTTTGAATTGAAGCGTGTATCAGTACACGCTTCAAAACAAAAGCAAGCCCGACTATTTTTTTTTTAACCTAATCGTGTATAGATAATTTCAACAGTTTCAAACTGTAATAGCGTTGCACGGATTACAAGTTTCGGAAGCAGGAGCGTTCTCCTGTGAGCTCGTGGAGCCACCTGGGGCCGCCCGCCGCGAACTTGGGCGGAGCCGCTCCACTGGCGCACGCGGCGCAGGCCGAATGTGACGAAACGTCTCCTTTTACGAGTTCTTCGCATTAGAAATGAGAACGTGATTCAAATTGAGGCGAAGAATGAGACCAGTTCTCTTCGTTCGGTATTGCCTGTTATACAGTTCATTACAAAAATACGCCGCTTAAGGATTTTTCACGTAGGGTCTGGAAAAAAAATATACGACTTTTAAAAATCTCCCATGTTTTCATTCTATATAATTAAATTGTCGAAAATCGGTCGATCCATGACGGACTCCGAAAAAATAAAGTTATTTAGCCGACATGAGCCTACCGGACGTTTTAGTCTCTAAATGTTCAAAGAGAGCGCAGTGCGAAAGTAATTCGATGAGAAATTAACAGATAATTCAGCCGCGTCGGCACCGAGCAGAGTGCGCGCCCGACCCCGACTCAATCACGCCGGCTCACGGCCGATGAATAAAAAATAAGCTTCGCGAGTGCAGCGACATCGGCGCGGAACACTGACGGGGGGAGTAAAAAAATAATATTATCCCATGGAAATGAATTAAGCGGCTAGCGGATACGGCGCGGGCGCGGAGGCGGCTCGCTATGCCAGTGTGGAGCGACATTTCCGTGAATTGAAAAACACTGCCGAACGAAAGCGTGCAATTCTTCTTATAAGATCATAGCTGGAGTCTGAAAGTACTTGATTACAAAGTAATAACCATAATAGTCTTTAAATAATATACCTAAAAATACGCAGTACCTGTCAAAATACCAATTAGAATTTATAAGTGTATTATCGATTCGAGTAAATTTAAAGATGCTTTTGATTATTAAGCTTGTACAAGAATAGATCGAAACCAAAAAAAAATGAATACAGATATTTAATAAGTATTTTCAACATCCGATGAACAAAAAATGCTCTTAAGATCGAAGCTGTTCCCACGCTAGCGCAGCGCCGGCGAAGACTTCCGATCCTGCGTCGGCGTAAGTAGGGAATAAAATTAACCGAGGATGATCGCTAATGAAAATAAATTGGCGCCGGGAGATTTGAGATTACACCGACCGCCGCGCGGCCGCCGCGGCCCGCCGGAAAAACTCCGCTGCGTGTTCATATTTGGACGAGTTTTTCTTTTATTCGCCATACATAAAACGAAGAAGATATTATTTGAAAGGATGAATAATATTTTACTGTAAAGGCATTCATGTAAATTAGAAAGTTGGTTCCTGGTAGAAATAATAAAAGAAAATATTTCAAGGATAAGTAAGACTCGCGCGCGAAGTACTCCGTGTAAATATCTAATATTTCTAATAAATTTGATCGGGTCGTTGCAGTCCTCTCTAAATCCCTTCATCGGCGTGAAGTTAGCGACGTACCTAGGGGCGCATCATTGTACATATAGGTTATTAAAGAAACCTTGTTCGGCTATTTGTCTGCGCTATCTGCGCAGTTATTGGAATGCGTCCAATTTCATATCGGTGTTGTTTGTCATCTACTACAAGTACCTAACAAATTTAGAAAAGCGGACTAATTAATTAACACGTTTGTTATTTTCTAACTCGCTCCTAATTGAAAACTAATGATGTCCGAATTTTTCATTTTATTTTTTCTGTTATACACATCAAATAGCTCAAGCTTTCCATTAATGAGATTACTGTGTATCATGTATATGACATAATAAACTCACTACCATTGATGCATATCATTGATACATATCAAATACTTTATATCAAATTATAAAGTCGTTTGGTTTGTAAGCTCTATTGCAAAAACGGTAACTATACTTATTTCACATATGATTTATAGTAAATCTAAATTGAAAGTGACTGAAATTTAAAAGGTTCTTAATTTTTTTAAATCATGCCCCTTTAAATGATACCATAAAATAGATAAAATATCTGCGACTCCTTAAAACGCCCTAAATTTTAAGAAAGTCTGAAATATTTTCACCATGTCTATGTACTTATAAACAATATTTTCACGAATATATCGAATTTGAAATCGATAGCATAAGAAGGCTTTGAGGGAAAAAGGCGCGACACACGGACATGCAAATAAACAGACACCAAAATCTAAACACTATAAAACTCTCAAGACGTCAAATAGATGTCAAAGTATTGCTATTTGCATAATTGTTTCTTTCATAATATTCCTTTAGTTTCAGGCATTGCACGTCCAATGGTCGATATTATTATATTATATTCCCCCCCTAGATTTCTACGGCATATGGTCCTGAGCTATCTATGTAGTTGACAGTTATCTGTGACCTTAGTCGATCTAATAGGTGACTGTCCCATTCGGTGACGTTCGGATCGTAGTCATCATTAGAGAACCTCGTTTCCCAGCGGTTATCGGTTCTACGAGCGATGTGGCCTGCTCATTGCCACTTCGAGTTACTGAGTTTGTGAGCTATGTCGGCCACTCTAGTTCTTCTGTGAACTTCTACGGATTTCAAATCGCTCTTCGCATCGCACGCTAAATTACTCTAAGCTCGTTATGTTATGAGACCAACAGTAAGGGACCACGTCTGGCATCGATATATTATCACTAGCAACACACGCTATTTAACCACTTCCGTGTTCACGATAGCGTGAACACGGAAGTGGTCAAATTAGTTATTCTTTATTATTTGTATTCGAAGTCACTAGAACATTTATAAGCGTGTTTCTCTGTGTCGACAAAAATGAAATTTTATGAAATAAATTCTAATCCTTCTGAAAAAGAGCCCGATATCATAATTTATTGCTCGTAATGTTTAAGTGAGCTGCGTTAAGTCGGTTAAACTATGATCTAATCAGACTTATTGCGTTTACAAAAACAAGCCAAATACATCAAACATTCTGAACAAAGAAAAATCTCAAGACAATTTCCACGTCCAGCGAGATGATCAATTTGTGTACACAGAGCTATTATATCAGAGCAGCGCTACGCTGAAAATCTGATAGGTACAGCATCTCCGGGAGGTTCATCTGCCGCGCTCGGCCTGCGCAGAGGATCGCGGCTGAGTTATGGCTCGTGCGGCGGGTTCGTTAGGGATTACGCTCTTACTTCAATTACATTTTATGCGATATCGCCCGCTAGGGCGGCGCCACACGCGGCGCGCTTTGACAACTACACCACGGACCGTATTAAAACTGATTACAATCAGTTGACCGCGTTATTGTTGGCACTTACGTCATATATCGTGGTGATGTCCTGCTATAAGAGTTCACACCGTGCGCATTAAAAAATATTATTTATTTGTATAAAAATAGGCTTTTCTTTTACTTTACGCTTTGCTTGCAAGTACATTTAATACCATTCATTTTATAAATTATTTTCCATTTCAAATGCAGATATCATAGAATGATTTTTGGCCATAGATTTTTCTTTTGAAACTATTTTACTCGTCTAAATTTTCAAACGCAACAATTAAATTTCAATGTTCTTTCCAACTGCGGTAGTGTTTAAAAAAACAACTAACTGACGTCTTTCCTGTTTGTGTACCACATCAAACATATTTTTTTTACCAAAAAAAAAAGTATTAGTAAACATATACCTATATCGATTTACTCAAATTATTTTTAAACTTAAAAATTATACAGATTTTTAAAAAAATATCAATGTTTTAATGCAATAAGGTTCGGTTCGTTTACGTCTTATAAAAATCCGATGCCTATGAGTACGTCAATTAATGAAGTCCGCGGCCGACCGCCGCGTCGCCACTGCGCACGCGCGCGGCGGATGGGCTCTCAGACGGCGATATTACGCCGTATTAACTCGACGAAGTAAATCTTCCTTGCTGTAAGACCGAGGAATTAGAAGTTTTATTGCGAAACGCCGCCGGAATTCGCGTATTTTTCTAGTCGAAATTAATCTACAGAAGAAGGAAATCTCGTGCGGATATCATTACAGATTTTCTTACATTGTCAGTATTAAATTGTCGTTGCTGCTTTTATTTTGCACAAATAAATGCAATTGGTATATCAAAATCCTTTTATGATTATTTTGACAACTTTATTGAACAATTTCACGAATCTTTTCGTTGTTGACAGTATAATTATAAATGTATGGCGAATTAGAAAAAAAGAAAATAGAAATTTATTTGGTACTGGAATTCGAAATGCTTATATAAATCTATATTAGTATTAAACTGTGATTAATACTTTTAATTCGGATGGTTGCCCTGGTTGCGATGGTTTTTTGTTGTCGTATTAGAATGACGCAGTTCCTTGAAGGGTGGCTAAGAAGGTTGTGAAGAAACCTATGCTAGGTCGCTGCTTGAATGAAAAGATTTTTCAGTAAAAAAATGGGAGCTCACAATAACATTCTTTTTTAATAATCAATATATTTTATTAATATCTAAGAAAAACTTTATCATTCGTTGCAAATGGCATCAAAATGACTTAGTACTTAAGCGAATTAATCAACAATTAATCAACGTTGCTTCGTATTAGGTTATTCACAAAAGTTATATTTTCAGGGTTCATTTACATATGAACGTGTAAGACTTCCTTATTCCATCATGATTTGTAAACGACTTACCGATTTAGGTAGGTGGTTTCTTTAAGATATTGATTTAAGGCATTTTTGTATTAATCTTGAAATAGATAACGATATGACTATGACACATAAAAAAATTTATTGAAAAAAAATCCAGCCAATGTACGTCAAACTTGTTTAGAACTCGATGAACAGATTAAAAAACAATAATAATTTAACAGCATATATTATCGCAGTCGCAGGATCCGTAAATCATGTTATCCAAACGAAATAATTTCGTAATGTGATTGTAGCAGTGAGTAATTACAATTATTGTAATCAAATTCTGATTAGATCTAATTGCGGTCAGTGCGCAAACAGACATACAGACTTAGATGTTTATATGATATGTTGAAAAACTTGACTTGAAAGTTATTCATTACTTCAATGTACTGTACAAAACGTTCATACATATTTAGGTATTCCTTCCTTCCTTTGGGCACATGGCACATTGTCCACACTAAATAGAGAATTTCTGTAGGAAATTCCAAGCACTCGCTTTTTGATTTATTAGTTCTTTTGTAAATCTTCTCTTCGATCTTAGTTAATTTTTAAGTCTTCTAGTCCCTTTTGGAACTTCCATACGTTTCTTATTTAATTTCATGGCTATTTTTTTAGGACTGTCGTTTTTTCGTTTCTCAATACAATTATTTAACGGTTAATTGTTAAATAAGCAAATAAACGAGGCTCACACAATTGTATGAGGTGCACGACCGCGGTGGAAATAGCTCTTCGCTGAAAACAAATTGCTTCGTTATGAAAAACAGCCGTAATCCGCAGTTAACTAACATAAATGCGCCCCTCCCCCCGCCCGCCGCGCAGCCCTTGTCGCCGTTTGTTTAGATTAAAATGGGGTATTAACTAAAAGTCATTAAAAACAATTTTGAAGAAAACAAGTTAAAAAAGAAAATAATTTCAACGCACTGGATGTTTTATTTATATTGATATATGCATGAGTTCAAGAAGAAGTCCTGAAAAAAAGTTTTCGTTTGAGGGGCGGAGGGATTTACCTTATCGGCAAATTGGAACGAGTTTATATTATTACATTATGTATTATTAATGAAAATAATATAAATGGAAGACAAAGTTTTAAAATCATTTCTCAAATTGTGGTAACTCAGAGATCGCTCTATATTGGCTTTCCGAGAGGAAAAGATTTAAACGTTCATAAATCCATCGGTAATCATCGATTTATGCTAATAATGTTCTTTTTCGCGTCAAAATATCTAAAATATTTATAAAATCGACTATCGTGTTTTCAAATGCCAAAAAAATGCACAGCTGGTGGCGATATAAAACAGTTGTTTTTATCAATAGATACCTAGAGATCTAGGTATCTAATGATATTTTCTTGACATCTGTCAATAGAGAAGTATTAAGAAGAAATTATTGATGTAATCATCGCAGAAAAAAATATCAACACAACAATCTCATCTTCATCTTAATAATTCATCTACTTTAAACAAGAAAGTATTGTTTTCGTTAAGTGCAAATTAGATTCATTATCGTCTTGAGTATACTAGAGAATACACTCTTAAGTATGGTCAAAGAGTTGCATCGGGGTTCACGTGCATTTATTAGAGATGTTCATTTATTAATATGCTCTTTTCCAAACCGGATTTACATATTAATTGCATACATTAAGTCATTTTACGTATGAAATTTAGACGAATAAACTCCACTCACATTAAAATAATACTAAACTGTTGATCGATGTTATATTCGATAGAGTATTTTCTCAACGGAATCAATGAATATTAAAGGCAATCATTTGGACGGCTTCTAATTGTGTGACTCTACTGGAAAAACAGAAGAGGCTGGATTAGAGACGTAAAATGAGCATTTTTCTCTGAAGAATGTTCGGGGCGACTCCCGACCTGTTATAATTGGTGTGATCCCCGAGGCGCGGAGGCCTTTGACGTATTTATCTCGTTGTAGCGCTGGAATAATGAATTCGATACGGGTACTGTGAAAATTTAAGACAATGTCGCATAAACTTTAAAGATTTGCCATTAAGGTGGGCCGAAAACGCGTTTTACCGCGACAATCGCTCGTCGAGTTTGTTAAAATATATTAATTATGTCTCTTAGTTCACTTGTAAAATAGTGTTTCGCATTTGTTGAGGTCTTTTTATGGAGAATGTTACGAAAATAATTTTAAATTCTAACGAAACAATAGCAGTTTTTCAAAAGAGAAATGGCCCGTATTTAGTTTATTTTGTCAATTTTATATCACCCCACTGCTGAATCATACGCATATAAAATCTTTTCTTTTTTTTGTTTTGAGTTGAGGACTGTAGACCTTAAGTGAGTGCGAGTTGGGGGCTGCCAAAGACGGTAGTCACCAATGTAGTAAAAATTTCCGAGACCAACGACTTGACGTGTTCTGGGAGGCATAGTTTTCTCCGATATGCTCTCGGGGAGAACGGTTTTCATTTGACACAAGTCAAAAACCCATTGGCCAATTCTCCTCTGGTCAGGATCGACCCCACTACATTTTAGTTTGAAGGTGACGACTTTAACCACTGTGCTATACTCTATACTATGCACCTTTTCACTTAATGATTACTCTTGTTTATAGATTTATGTTTTTCCCAGACATATGGTACCATTTTGTATGCAGCGCCTGTATAAAATCTATAGCAAAATTCACCAACACGATCAAAATTTGCCGAACGTATGCCTGAATGTACTTCTCGATGTGACGAAAGCCGTCGGAGGCATCCCTCGAACTGACCGGCCGTTCGACACAAACTCAAAGACGGGGTCCCCTTTCGAAGAACCGACAAAGATGCGAGGAGATAGAAGCGGCACAGACGCGCCGGGCGATTACAGCGAGAGCGCCGACTCCGCCCGCTGACAGTTGATTTGGGTCCGGCGCGCCGCCGCCGCCGCCGCCGCCGGCCTCTTCCTGCGGCGGGCTATCGATTGCACACGGCCTATTGACAGCCGACAAGTCGGCGTTATAGGAATAGAGGAGAGCGAGCCGTCGATTAAACTTCCAGTTTGCGATGTATCAGGAACTGCGAGCCGTCACGGACGGTGACGGCGTGTCCGCACTGCGAAGGCGCCTTCCTAATAATTCCGTCGGGTGTTTGCGTGGTCGTGTCGTGGCCGGCTAAACTATAAATTTTCGAATAATTACGCTGTAAAACTTATTTTGATTGAACTGGCCAGGTGAGAATCGGATTTACTATTATAACTTCGTATCTATCACTTTCAAATTTTCGTTGAAGCATAATTATAAAAAAAATATGTTTGATATACATTTCTGTTGGAATGAGATTAATTATTCTGTAGCGACAGCTCATATTACCTAATTTTTAAGGTTTCGTCCTGTACACCTACCCGTAGGTTATAAACTTATCACTCCGCAATTTTTCATTCACTTTGATGAAATCATACAAGTCTTATATGAACCGCCACAGAATTGTTGGCCATACATTCTTATAAATTTTTCTCCCATTGTGTGAGGTGGCATTGGATAATTACGTTATAAAGTTTAAACATTAATAAGTTCATTTTCTGTACACGAATAATTTACGGTTTATTACGTCTTTTTTAGCCGTAATATTATAAGTTTTAAGTACGTATTTTTGAAAATTGATAAAAATCAAAGTAACAGAATTTTTTAAATACATCCAACAAAATTATTTTCAAGAAAATCTATTCGCAAGTTTTATGGATATCCACAATTTAAATTTCTCAATAGTAACAGTCTAATTATTGACCTATGTGGGCATTCATGTGGATTTTAATATAATAGGTGTGAACCTACCCTTAAACATATCTTTATGCCCAAATTGATTTAGATATTTTTTTTAATTCGTAGTAATCTGGGCATGCAATATTCGTTGACTTTGATCTTGCATAATTACAAATTATACATTATTTTATTCATATGTATCAACCTCTGGTTACAAAAAAAAACTTAAGTAGGTACGTAAGAAAATTATGTACATAATACCAATTATTTTACTTTAGGAAAGTTTTTTTCTAGTGTCCTTGAACTAGCTTTATTATTTTTAGAGGATCTGTTATAAATAAACGTATACTATAATTTTACTAAATGATCTACATTAAAAATTTTGTAAATGCAATTGTAACAAATACCATTATTATATAATTTCTTTATTATGTCCTTTCTTACCTAATTTCTTTCAATTTTTTGTTCAGAATCGTTTTGATAATGACTGCTGACTATAATTTCGAATATTTGTCATTTTAAATGAATTTTCATGGTTTAAAAATGTTAAGAGGAATTTTTATAGTTTTCTCTGAATCCCATGGGAAATGTGTCAGACAGACCCTGTGTACTCATTATAAGTATTCTGTGATAACTTCACCCAGAAATATGTCATAGTTTATTTATATTAGATATTTTATGATTTCCAAATTTTTCCAAGAATAATAATGGATTTCCTGAATTTGTGGTAGTTCTGTAAGAATTTTAGTTTATTTGCTTCTACAAGTTTTTGCCTGTTGGAGGAATATGGCTAATGGTTAAGTGAAAACAGAAATCACAGGATTGGCAGAGGACGAAACAGAAGGCAATCGATATTAACAGTGTCATTCAGAACGAAATAGGAATCCATCGTTATGCATTTAGGAGTAACGATTTAAGAGTAACGACTTATAAGTAGGTAAGTTTACTGCATAGAACTCTCGTGACAGACGCCTTGCCTTTGCTGCTCATACGGGAGTTTGTCATGGATAACAATACTATAATTTTCAATTTTTCGTGAGAAACCCTCTCCCCTACCTGCCCCTACCACCCGCGCATGATGCGCTGGGTCTCCATAAAACATTGCATTTCTATTAATTCTAGCTCCTGTGGCGGCGCGATGAGGCGACGGCAGGCTTCCTGTTTCGGGGATTTAGCGCAATAGTATAATAAAACCTCTAAATAATATTATATTTCGATTTATTTCTCGTTTATACTTGAATAATTGAAATGGAATAAACATTTAGCCGATACGTCGATACGTGGTTCATATTCTAAACAGTAATTTTTAAATTGTCCGTGTGAGCTTAGAGACGAAATTATACCATAAAAAGCTTATTAACAATTTTCATTTTTATATAATATTTACAATATTTGGAAATGTCATCACAGCTTCTCGAAACAAGCATAACATTGAAATAACAAAAACAATTTTTGTTAACTAATTATTCATATACCTATACGGAACTATAATAGAAACTAATACATATATTAAAAAAAAAAAACAGCCTTAGTCTGTTTTTAAATGCTCAAATACTGAGTATGCGTTTAACATTCATAAAATACAGCCGGTCACGAATCGTTACAATTACATTAAAAATAATACAATGTATTTTTCTTGGAATGTAGATAAGTGCTGCACAATGCAAATGTAATACAAGTTATACAACATAGTAAAGTAAAACTAAAACTTTAGAATGAGGAAATGATCTGAAAATTGATAAAGGACATCTGTTTGTGAAACATCAAACGTCAAATGCGTACACAGGATAACAGGAACCATTAGAAATAGATGCCCAAAACAGGTGAATAATATATTATTTATTCTTTATATTATTCATGGAATTGTATTATTATTTATACTTCTGAATAATTGTGGCTAATTTTCTACAAAAAATAAAATAGTACAGCCAGTAACGTTTTCTGTGTCCAATAGTCAAACCACTTTGCCGTAGTGCGAAGTACTGGTTAACCCATTAATGACTCGTCACTAGTCTCTAATACAATAATTAACACGTATTAATAAGAAATATTAGCTATGTACAAACACATCTTTTTGATCTATTTTAACCTATAATTTCCATCTAAGTTTCCATAATATTATCAATTTGAAACAACTACACAGGAACAAAACGTAAACTTTATACAAAATAATATAAATAAATCTTGTAGCAGAGTATGTACACGATAAAGATTTAGTGTATTTTTACATTGAGATTCATGCACACGATACGATCAGAGTATTTAGACAGGAAAGCTGACTACCTCGCGTGATTTTCCTACATATCGTTTGAGCACGGGTCGCGCGTACAAACCGACAAATGCGCTCATCGAACTATTAAACTTTGGCATCAGAAATTAACTATTTCTTTCAAATTAACGCCCCATCGTCCTCGCAACGACAATAATAATACTAGCATGGCACCCAAAATTTTATTACCGAAAAGATATAAACTCAGTCTTTAGTTTGAAGTAAACAAAGGTGTGGTTGTCGCGGCATCGCTATACATCGACGTGTCTGCCTACAGGGTTCTGTAACCATATTTTAGATTAGTTCAATAGAATTGTTTATACCTTCTCTCGACACTAAGATATGGCCGGCCACGAGCGGGAAGTGTTCACACCATCTTACGGTCGGGCAAGGCGTGAGGGTGTGCGGGGTGCGGGTAGTGCGCGCCCGGCGAGGCCGGCTCGTACAGCGACATCTTCAAGCGTTTGCATTTCGCTCGCCTGTTTTTGAACCAGAATTGAACGTTCTTCGATTCGAGTCGTGGAAACTTCTGTCTATACGGCATCCTATTCAACTCCTCCGTATATTTGAGGATGAGATTGTGCGAAGGGTGGGTGTTCATGGAGAACCACTGCTCGAGAACGGGCACTTCCGACACGGGGTCGATGAAGGTGCGGTTCCGCTTGCGTCGCTCGTCGGAGGCACCGGCTAATGCCAAGTTGAGGCCGCCGGCGCTCTCGCCGGGTACTCCGCCTACGCCGGGGAAGCCGCTCATGTACTGACTCATGTACATGATACCATGGCCGAACATGGGATGGTTAGGTACCATAGGAAAGGGTAGACGGTCGAGATGCGCAGACGATGCGGGCGAGGCCGGTGTCGCGGGCCGGTAGTGTCGCTCGGGTTCGTCCGAAGAAGCGTTGTCGTGGTCGTCGCCGACGCCGTTTTCGTCATCGTTGTTGTTGTTGTGCGAGCTGTCACTGTTCTTGGCGGGTGATCGCTGTGGTGAGCTCTCGACTTCCGGCTTCCTTAAGTCCCTCGGCTCCTGCTTGATATCGTGAACCTATTATATAATTACTGTTTATTATAATAAAATAATGTTATGGAAAATATTGTATATAGATTATATTACTGATTGTACTTCTATTAAGTGTAATTAAATTAAAGTTATTAAAAGTAATGTGTTAAAATGTTTAGATTTAGGAACTAAATAAATTGTTTTTCTTTTTCAGAACGACAGAACTATTTACCTTAATAATATCTGGCGGTTTTGGTGATTCTCGTAATTTATCATCCATATCGTTGTTCTTTTTGGTAGTTATAAGCGAGAGCGGTGCATCAGGGCTGTCGGGCCGATCGTCCGGGACGATGTCGCCGCCTTCATCGTCTAAGTCTGATCCTCCATTAGATAAATTATCCTCCGACATAACTGACATGGGATACCTTCCAGGACTTCCCGACAACTGTAAAGGACTTTTCATAGAGCTGTGATCTTGCGAAGGATAACTGTCGTTACCGGTCATCAGTGATCCATTAGAAGGACTATGACTTCTGCTGTTGAATCCGTTCATTCCTAAATGGCACGATAATCCGCTAATATTTCGTAGTTCGGCCCGTTTTTGAGCTGCTCTGGCGTTTTTAAACCAATATACAACGTTATTTACGTCGAGGGGCTTCCGGCCACGTCTAGATTCAAGGTTATTTAGTTCACGAACATATTGTTGTATCTGTTGTCTGCTGGGATGCTGATTTTCAGAAAACCATCGCTGTAGTTTTGGAAGTTCTAATTCAGGATCGAAACTAGTCCTCATTCTGGTCTTCTGCGTGGGGTACTGACTCTGAACCGTTTGAAGTGCGGGATGCATGTGCTCAGGCATCGAATTGAGAGTTGGAGAACGAATTTTAGGTCCGGGCGATGGATAACGGCGTGGGCTGAAGGGTGGCGGCCGCGGAGAGACTTGCGCACTCCACCACGATTCAAATTTTCGACGCATCTCTTCAGAGGGCTCGTGGTAGCCATGCGGTCCCGGAGCTCGATCTTGGCCTCGACAGATCTGAGCCAATGTCACCTGAAATCAAAATGAACGCGTTAAACTCGTAACCGACGTCAGCATATACAAGCTCGTTACGTAAACTTCATCGCCTTCACGTCCAAACGGCCGGCCTTTTCGATGCCGCGAACGGCTTTTAGAGGATTTTTAAAGAAGCCGTTCTAACTAGAAACAGATACAAAGGTAATTGGTTGAAACAACACGAAGCATTGTTTCACAGAACATCGCCATTAGATTATGAAAATATTAGGTCGGCCGTTAATGTGTGTGTCATGCGCGAGCGGCGGCGCGTGTTGACTTTGCGGTTAGTGCCGGCACCCCGCGCCGCGCGGCCGCCGCCTCAATCATGGCCTGCTCTAAAACGATGAGCGCGGAAGGGCGTCTTAACAATTAGAATCCACCCACTTCTCGCTCTCGCCACCGTCGAAAGGGATGCGCGCGTACAGTCGACGCTCCTACTAAAACATTCCGGCGGTAACTCGATTAGTCGACGAATCAGGAGCGCTAAAAGGCGCCACTCGGTTTTGGCGGCAATTAGTGGAAGAAAACTCCATGATTACGAGTGCGCGTCATTGCACCTGAGATGCTAATTTCTCACTGAAAGCGTTGAAAGATTGCTTACGTAATATATTTGGAGGACATTATATCAATAACAGAACAAAGCAAATAGTGATTGTGTAGATAATTATTTTAATAATGTTCACATGCATAAAATCAAAATGGAAAGAGACTAACAATTGGAACGGCGCAGGCGCGTGACTAGACGTAAATCATGTCAGCATTAACGAGCGCGAGTGATGCGGTAATTCGCCTCTTTGTTTTATATTTTTAAATACTCGGGCCATATTTGTTCCCAGATATCGCGCGTAGCAGCTTTGCAGAAGATTTACGAGAGCCGGCGCCCGCGCTTGATAACTCTGTCACGAGTAATCCGTCTAAGTACGTAATTCGGTGTGTGATTGCGAACATTTCCCGAGATAGTTGATAGAAGATAGCATAGACAACAATAGGCTTAGCCTTATCTGATTTTATTTTCCGACGTGTGTAATGTAACGCGGTGTCAGATAAGCTCTAAGAAATATATTTACTCTTTTAGAAGATCACGCCACGTATAACAAACCGCAGATATTATTAACGAGTACGAGGGCGAAGGTGGGGGCGATGTCTACTTTTGTATTGACTCGTTCACAAGGGTAAGAGTCACATAAAAAAATGTACCGGGCTTATTTGTACTCTAGTAAGCATACTTCGAAACAACAATTAAGTTATTTGGAAGTCAGCCGAGCAAATTGGCGGCCAATAAGTTACTACAACACCATTGAGCCGAGTTCATCTGGCGGTTAGCTAACTTTCCCACCTCGGAGGTGTTTGATCATCTGCCTTTGGCTCATTTACGCCGACTTCGACAAACTCGAGGCCGATACCGAATTCGGCAACGAACGTTTAACTGCTGATTAAATTCAGAAGCGCCTTCGCTTGCTTAGAATAGCGCAAATTAAATGCGTTCGATGATTGGATTACTTTTACCTAATTTTAAAATTCATTACAATAATTTATTTCTATATGTAAGCTATAATTTTTTGAACCCTTTAGTAATATTACACTAAAATAAGAAAATGTCTTAAATTTGAAGAATCGTCAATTTATAATAAAATGTAACGAACCGTAAACAATATGGAAACTAGTTTGGAATCATATGAGTGTATTGCAACAATTTAAGCTCACATCCGACAAAAAGGGAGAATATAGCAATAATATGTAACACTCGAAGAGTTAAACTCTCTATAAGTCAAAGAAAAGGTTAATATTGAAAATTTGGGAACATCTCCCGGCGTATCGCAAGAGCGAGCGGTTAAGCCCGGGAGGGCGCGCGGCGCTCGCGCGCTAACCTCGCGTTTAATAAGATTATAAAGCATTATTTTATGGTATTAATAAGATCAAAAGCGTTCGTACATCTAAAACTCCTTTTAAACCCTCCTTCGCGTCCGGAGCGCCGCGCCGCCTCTTGCCCGCGACGGCGCGGATATTTGGAAATAATGAGCTCCGCCGATACAGTCGCGGCGCCGACGGCCGGATGAGTTTGAGATTCAATTAAATTTATTATGTATGTAGGCGCCGGTGTTGATGCTTCGAGCAATGCCGATGGCCGTAATTTCTATATTGCATTTTTTTTTCTGCCAGTCTACTTTGTGATAATGTAAGCCCCCTTTTTGTGGTGCTATGCTAGATTTCACGATCCAAAAGCAGTGAAAATCAATATTTTCACTAGCAATCTACTACTGTTAGACTGAAGATAATAAGATATAATTATCTTATTGCTTTAGGTGAGCGATTCTTGTGTATAAATAGATTTACACCTTGTTATGTCGAAAATGGTTCCAACGATTTTGATGGCAATTTGTACTTTAATAAGGTTTTAAGTTTATCCACATAAGTGTTTTGTCTGTAAAAAGTCGATTTTACAAAAAATATTCTGAACATTGCTTTAGAGGAGCGCCATCTTGTTCCATTTTAAGGTGATTGCGTTAATTTTAAATTATTTGAATAATTCTGAAGTAGAAGTAGGCTTATCGTAACATTTTAGTAACGGATAGGACTACGTAACATTACTTATGTGATACAAGGTAGCATGAAAATTTTGCACGTTATGTAGTGTATGTATCTTAATATTTATTATTGGAAATGAACCTAAGAAACTTTGCCTTTAAAATTTGACTGGCATCTTTCGAGTGTGCTAAATGATCACTTATTTGTGCAAATTTAGCACATCATTGTGCACACACTTGAAAGACGCAAATCAAATCTGGGTTAGCCAGATACTTTGTTCATTAAATTTGATGACAAAAAAGCGTAATTAAAATTCAGCTTAGTTAAGGAACCAATTAACTGTAAATTGTCAAAGATTCCTTACCGTCTCTTACTTGCAAATGGAATTTAACATATGTTTTAGGGTGCTATGAGAATAATTTCACCTTAGACACATTGGCCTTGTATTGTCTCCGTGTAATTAGCAATTTAAAATATTTGTATTTTAGTTATTTTTATATTTAGCTAAAAAATAAAACAAATACGCACTTTTTAAATAAAAAAGCTTTAATATAGTAATTTAAAAATAATCAAGCAGTATAATTCGAAAGCAAATTTTACCTATTAGAACGGAAATCATGTAAATAATAAAAGGGACATAGATTTGTCGTCAGGTTGAGAACGGTGCAAATCGAAATCAAATTACAAATCAGAATTAAACCAAAATTAATACAGTGGATCAGTGCGAAATCGTTATGGAGCGTGAGAACGGGCGAGTCTATCAACACGAATCCGTCAGACCTCCCGCGACACGGGCCGACCCCCGACCTCCCCCCCCCACTCCCCCTGCGACATCAAAAACAAAATGCTGTTCCTTAATTCACCCCCCGCCGATGATCCTTATTAGCGAGGACTTAGCGTAACCTTTCAAATTATAACGACGTCTCGGAAATGACGAATGCGCCGCCGCCGCCGGCTCCTGCTGATCCGCCCTGTTACGAGTTGTTGCCGGATTCCTTAAAACGGAATAATTATGGGAGAACATTTTCGAAGGCTTTTGTAGATTGTGTACGAGACGCGAAGGCAGGAAAATAATATTGAAATAAAGTATGCTGTACCTGGAATTTATATTTGATTTGATTTAATATATGATTAAAATGAAATGAATACTCGATTGAGCTGCAAGAACAGCTTTCCGATAAACCTCTTCGATTAGCTTTTAAGAGCGTTTCCCGGCTCGATATTTGTACGATACTTGATAATTCATCCATTGAAATACGGAACATAATATTGTTAGATATTAAAAAGTTACGTCTGTTTCCTAGAATTGTAGGCAGAGAACATAGATTTCCACATGGTCTTTGCATATCCCTCTTACTCCAGTGACATTCATCAATCTTTTCATGCAACCTCGTCGGTTTCGGGTGCATAAATTTTAGCCCTTGTTTAATACACCACCAATTTGATCTGCATGAGATTATCTAAGAAGACCCTTACCAACATTGCCACCACACACCGCTACAAACTCCGCTCTACGAATTCGCTTTGTCAATTCGCTTTCATTCATCCTTTTCAGATGGCCAAATCACCGCAACATATATTTTTCTACTCTAGCAACTACGAGAATAATAACTAATTAAAAGTAACTAAAAGGCGACTAGTAATAAAAGATATTAAAACTCAATTAAAAGATCATGGATTGGATCGGTTCCGTGCGACCGCGCCAAGTCTCTCAGTACTTAAGAATAAACGTCTGTTACGAGTGCTAATCCATTTCAAATCGTTTTGATGGTATAAGCATTTTTGTGGCTATCAAATGGCACACTTCCTTTCAAAACAAAACTATTCCCTAAAAATATGATATTGAAAAAGTAACCTATTATACATAAGATTTACTGTAATTTATAAAATCATTCTTTATTTTTAATTTTCTGATTTGTATAATGAATTTGATTTACACTTATCTTTAGTTTTATATGTATATATATTAGTATTAAGATAGTATTTTCAATAAATATTATAAGTGCGTAAACTTCAAAATCTTAGCAAAGTTCTACCAATTTTTGTAAATGTGAAAATTTCTCCAATTCTACATCTCAAATGGCTGAAAATAAAGAACTAATGCGAAATTTACTATTCATTCACTAAGCAAATAACACTTAAAATTTATTCACTTTGACATTGAATAAATCTCCTAACACTCGTAAAGGAATTTAGTTAAACTGTAAACTTCATTCTGGTATCGACGTCAATTAAAACGAGATTACCAAATTTCTTGGTTATGAGTATATGGTTGCTAAATGAAACGTGGATTTCTTAAACTTTTTGGAAATCCACTTTTCGACATTTTCAGCGTTATTATTATGTTTTCAATATTATATATGTGCAACAAAATTAATTGGTGGCACTTATCACTTACTTGAAAAAAATCTTCTAGAGCATTCAACGGTATTGGAAAAAAGCGCTCATGGCAAGACGTCACAACTTATATAATTAATTTCATTTTCGAAGAGTTTAAAAAATTGTATGAGAACCTTGAAGAACGTCGATGCAGTATTTTAATAGATTTTGGAGCACAAAAATATCGATACACACGAGATACTCTTCCGATTTAAAAAAAATGTCAAGGATTGCGTACAATCACTTAACAAGGAAAATGGAATAGTCAAAAGCAAGAAATGAACGACAAACGTTTAGGAGAAGAGTGTTGGCCGATCGCCGCGTCGCGGGCGACAGGACGGTTGTATAAATTTTCCATTAAGTTTATTAGCCGTTATTTTGAAGTAAAACAGCGAGGGCGGGCGGCCCGTTTATTTGATTTGTCCTCCATTAATCAAGGCGCAATTTAAGCCTTTATGGGGCATCGGATTGGCGCTGGTGCTCGTGCCGCTACTCCGCCGCTAGTTGACTTAGTGCTTCAAAAATTGCTCTAAGCACCTTTCACCAGCAAGCAGCACCAGCGATTTTCATACCGACGAGTATCTATACATAAATCCGGTTCCGTATTAAGAAGTGACCCAGTAGAATGGATATAAGATATAAAAGTACATATTTATTTAACTAAATACATTGAGCAGATTAAACTTAATATGCCTTTAAGAAAAATAAATCTAAATATATTATGAAGTGTATTGTTATATATTTATGATTAAATATGTAACAATACACTTCGTGTCATTTGACTTGTCATTCATTGTATTTAAAAAGTGGTTACATTGTTATTAACTTGTTTCCAGTGTCTCACCTTACTTTTTACTAGGCAGTCTTTATTATTGTGATGATACTCATTATATATTATTAGTTTTAACCGTGCAGGTATTTGTACAAAAATGATTATCGCTTGTAGAGAGCAGACTACAAGTTTCTTAAGCACTAATATTCACACAGAACGTTGATGAAAGGATTAATTTAATAACTTATTATATTTCAGAAAGAGAAGGTTCAAACATATTCGACCTAATATTCCTAAAAGGTTGCCGAGGGTCACATAACGCTCGCTTTCGCTAACATATAGCTACTTAAATCCGCAAAGGCCTATGTAAAGTAGTTCTTTACAATTTATCCAGTGTCATTATCTGGCACAATGTTAAAAAAATATACTGCGATTGGATTGGCTGGATTACGTAGAGCATCACAGAAGACTGTAAAAGACTCAGTAGCGATACCGAGAGCAACATGATCGCCACCGACTCCAAAAATGAGTTGTCTGTAAAGTCGGTTTAGGAGCGATAATTTTACGTGATAACATCATAAGAAAACATTGATGAAAAATTGCATACTCTTACGAATTGAATTGAATTATTATTGCTTGCCGCAATTGTTATTGTAATAAACAATGGAAACCACATTAACTTTTCACTTCACTTTATAAACAGTTGCTGAAACAGTTCACGTGTAGATTGTGTGCGGCCGCTATCTCTCTTCTACTCGGACGCATCGGCCGATGGAGTGGAAGAGAGATCGCACGTTCCGCGCTCCGGCTCATTGTCGCGTTCCGGCTCAGGCGGAACGCGACAATGAGTCATGCTTTTTCGTGCGTGCAGCCGGCGTTCATCGATTTATAAGAAATTATCATGTTAAAAAAAAGACATAGCTCTAGGCAGCTCAACCACCTCGTCGTTCCTTAAACAGTACCAATTTCGAATAATCCCATATCATTTACTGAATGAGTCCCACTAACTAGTCTACGACTAGCTTTCATATTCCTTTCAACATCACTCGTGACGCTATTACGACCTAAAATTTTAAGGTATTCCATCTACCGCTTATTTTGCTAAGAGATCATCAGGTATTCTAGTAATTTAAATGTCTAAAGCTATTTATACCCCTAAATATATAATAACAAATTAACAATAAAAAAATCAGAGGAACAGATGTATCTTTATCGTCGTGCAACCAGCTAAAAACCGGACAATATAAGTCGGACTAACGCGTTTAAACCTTGAATTCACGGGTGGACGGTCGTATCGCCCGCTCCGGTTGCGTCCGCTCGTTTTGAATGGGCTTGTTCGCCCGACGTGCCCGACTCGCCTGCCCACCGCTCGGGGACCAAAATCGGCGGGACCGAACATGCGGACAAGATGTCCGTACGCCAGCGCGAACGCATATGTTACGCAGTGCAATGGCTTTTAAAGACAATAATCATTTTTGAAAAGTCATTATTATTAAATATTAAAGAAAATCATTATTTATTATAATTCTTTGAAATCAAATTGATCTATTCTCAGATAATAAAATAAAGCAGACTATTTCCTTAAATTCTTTTATAAACCTATAGGACTGTCTTTGCAATTTTTTTTTGCGGTCATTCTTTGTATATATTCTATTTCTTTCCTTACGTCGACTGCAATAAATATTGCATTTTGAATTTGCATTGCATTGCAGAAATTTTCTGTTTATAATACTTTTTTCTCAAAATCACGTCATTCGTTAATACCTACCAGCTTTTATTTGGTTTCACTTGTCTCGGTGTCTGTCTGTTTATGTCTGTATTACTATACTAAATTTTGTAAGTGAAGTTTAGTGACCACTTACTGACGTCCGATTGTGTTAAGATTTGGAGTACTTATGTAAATTTTGTAACAATGTAACTATCTGATACCATCGAGCTTATATGATGATGGAGTCATGAGGTAGATAGTAGAGCTCCTCTACGGTAAACAGAATAGACACGAAATGTTGTATATGCGTTTAATTGTAATAGCCCGTTATAGAAACCATCGTAACATGGCTGCTATTAAATAATTTAAACTGTAAAAAATAGCTTGTCTTTAACGGAGATAAGTTTATTTTTAACTTTATAGTCCTTTTTAAGAATAGGGCTTTTTTTTATATTTTTGAAGTTTATTTTTTTAATAAAAAATTGTTAAACCATATATATGAAAAAACTTTCAATTTAGAGAACATAATAGGAATGAAATATGGTCGGACAATCGCTGTTTTTATATTGATCAACTTTAATTATAAAGATGATGAAGAAGATGAAGACAGAAAAATAAAAGTCGGTAGCCCAATTTATATGGCTGCAGTCCAACTATAGACGTTTATTTCCAAATTATAAAAATTAATTCTGGTATTTTTTTTTGAAGTGAAACTTCTTAGGCGGTAATTCAATAAGCGATAAATGAACGAGAATCAAGAGTGAAATTGTGAGGACGCATCGCGTTTACGCATATTTCGTTTTATAAGAGAGAAGAAAGATGAGACATACAGAGAGGGAAAAAATAGCTATTCATTGCAATGCCACGGGAGTGGAGCGAAATATAATACAGGACGATAGAAAGCGATAGAATAAACTAGCGTTGTGCATGCGCACACTGTAGATGTACATATCAGACGCTGACCAGCTAAGCATATACATATATATGAACAACAGAGGTAACGCACGTTGTGTAATTAATATTTATCATTACGTTTTGTGATTATTTATGTTAGTTACGTTTGTGTCCTATAATTGTTCCATTATATCCGAGAAGAGCTATTATTTAAGAAGTTTTACTTCTATAAGGTATACGATGTTGCACGCGCATTTTTTTTTTGTATACTATTGATAAGATAGAACGATATAAATTTTAAGTGTCTCTTTTAATCGACAGAAAGAGTCATTATACGTATTTTGAACTAGTGGATACCCTCACAAAATTACACTTGACATCCCATTAAAGGTGCATATTTTATTGAGATTGCTTTTCACATTACACTTTCTCTCAAAGGGATGACCACAACAGCGTTGTTCATAGTATATCAGTAGAAGTATAAAAGAACAAAAATAGGTAAAACGAGAGTCATTAAAAAAGTTCATTACAATGAAAACATTAAAAAAACACCTCCAGGCACTAGGTCGACTAATTGCACTTCGAATAACTGTCGTTTCAATTTTAAGGCAGCGCCGTCACTTCTTTCTGAGGAATCTCCGATCGTCAGGCCGATAATCTGTTAAGGGACGCCGCGCGCGCGGCCCGCGCCGGCGGCGGCGGCCCGCGTGCGGACGTGAACCACATTCACGATCGCCTTTGAAACAGCACGCGGGCCGCGCGACACGGCCTGAATAAGCGGGGGGCTTAAATATGGGAAACAATGAAATTCCCGCTAATAAGGGGAGCGGGTTTGGAGCGGGGCGCGGGCGGGGCATATTGTGCACGAGGTCGGGGTTACACGACGATCGGGCTCGGCTCAGCGGGCCGGCGAACATTGCGATTGTTGGTTTAGCTCACTCTAGCGGACGGGCTTTTGTCGCCCCCGCCTAGATGATTTTAATTCGTTCCGAAAGGTCGTACGCTATGTCTCGTTTGAATTTGTTTCGGTCGATGGTTGCGAAAGCCTGCGTTGACGACATGGCGACGATAAATATGGATAGAATACATTGTAATGGGTACGGCACTGAGTCGATCGCTTTAAAAAACATAACGCGAGTGCGTATATAATGATCTTAAAAATCGCTATTTTTTATCGTTTTTAAATTTGAAAGTAATTTTATATATTTAAAATGTATGCATGTAAAAAATTTATGTTTTCTGAACGTATCTAAATGTCAACATTTTTGCATTTATATTTTCTGTTTATATTTTCTTCCTTCCACAATCACAATTACAATCATATCACAACCATAATTACGTGTAATAAAACAGAGGAACTCAGTGTGTCTGTACATTGACAGTTGTATAAAAAATGGAGAAGTTCCGATAAGAGAAACGCAATAAAAGACAAAAAAAAACCGGTTCTTAAATTTCTTGTCCGCCTGTCTGTTGGCGCACATTTCTAAAATTACTGAACGGATTTTATTGTGTTTCCTCGAGTTGAACTTGGCCTCGAGCAGAATATAGACTTTATTTCATTTAAATCAGATGCCACGAAAAAAAATATCATAGACGGGGTAATGGGATTGCATATTATATAAAAAAAATTGACAGGATGAAAGTTATACTATTCCAGAGTCACAAAAGTATTTGTATTGTATTTGTATTGTAGTATTTGTCTCTAGCGTCGTACGAATTGAAAACGTGAACGATATCGGAATTGAAAAAGGGAGCAAAATCGAGAGTCAGGGCCAGAACTGAAATTGAGGACGGGATCGGAGTCGAAACTGGGTATCGGATCAAAATTATAATTAAGAGCGTAAACGTAGTTGTAATGAAAAACAGTACCGGAATCATAATTGAAAACGGAAACAAGATTGGGATTGACAGTGACGTCTTTCCGTACAACATATAAAGGAACACATTTTATGTCCACGCGCGTAAAACCTCAGGTGGGAAGCTAGTAAAACATATATAACTACATAAAAAGTAAAGAGGTAGAACCAAAAAATAGACTATTGTTAATAAATTACCTCATCGAGCGGACATCCCGTGGACAACAATAGAGGGCGGCTCTGAGCTAAGAGTAGTCTCAACAGCTTGTCCTTGATGTCCTGCAGGGGCGTAGGCCGCGCGCGAAGCAGTTGAATTCTCAATGTAGCCACGGTGGTCAGCTCGCCCAGCACCTCCCCCACTGTCGCCAACGGCCCGTCCGAGATCCTATCGAAAGGCAGCGGCTTCCAGTTGTTGATCACCACTGAACCTAGTGATATATTCATACATTTAGAAATTTATTAAATACTACAAAACTTACTTATTATTATTTTTTTTGCGTTTCTTAACTATTAATTTCGAATTACAACTGCTTGTATTTGTGGTGTTTTTTAGTATGTCGAAATCCTGCGGTGTTGATGTACCTTTGGCGGCAGCGGCGAGTTCGTGCGGGTAGCCGAGGCGCAGCAGCGCGGCGGGCACCAGCTCGCGGAAGGCTGTGGCGGCCGGGATGATCACGTAGCTGTCGGTCTCGACGGCCGCGCGCCGCCGCCACGCGCCCTCCTCCAGCGACGACACGCCCTCCACTACGCAGTGCACAGGCAAAGTTTTGCCTGCGACCAAAAGCGAACTATTGGACTAACCCTCTTCTCCATGTTACAAAAGCATCGTTTACTTTTTTTCTATTCTACCAATGAATTCTTAATTATCTAATAATCGATAACAATAATAAAAACAATAAATGTACTACAGATGAAAAAACTAATTTGTTACACTTTTTTCCATCTTTTCCGCACATAATAGGTATAAGCATTTTAGTCGCCTATAACTAGAGAAACAAGTAGGTATGTCAACTGTTACTCTTAAACTAGTGTAAACTAAGGTGCGCCAGCAAAAGAGCATATGTTCGTAGCACTTACGTCCGCTAAATTTAAATTAAAATAGACGAGGTGATCAAATTTGACAAAGCAGTTTTTACTCATGGCTCGTTCTTGAGCAATATGCACAGATACAGATATTGTTGTGCAAAATCAATATGCCTCTATTCGCTTTTCTTTTTTCTTATTGATGTTCTCCCATAGTTCATCCAATCGAATAGTATAATAGCAATAAATGTTCATCGTAGCTTTTTTAATTAATTTCAATAAAAGGGGGAGGATTTCTCTGTTTTATACATATTCGGGGATAATTTTGTCAATTGTGGACCGATTTCGCTTTTTTTTTTTTTGAAAGGGTATACTCCAGAGATGGTTTCAGTCACCATGGCAAAAACGAGCCAATCAAAAATGTTTCGAGCCAAAATGGTAAAAACAGAACCCTTATAGTTTCGTTATTGGTAAAATTTGTAAAGTAGGTAGGTATCTTGTGTAAATCGCTGCTTAGTTCCTTAGTTAAATAAAAAAAAAAGTATTTCTACGGGAGTCACTCCATACATGTAATGGATGTCGAAAAAAATTTTTTTCAGCGATCATCAACCTGTGATGCATAGTTCGACAGTCCTTTTAAAAACATTTTAAGGTTTTTATGCAATTTTTCTGATTACATGAAATAATTGCACCGAAAGTTGCAGAATTTGTGTCCCCCCCACCCGATCTTCTAAACCGTAAGTCGCAAAAATATGAAAAAAATAACGAAGATAACGTTTAATAAATACTTTCAACAAAAATTATTTTGAAAATAATCGGATAAATTGTATTTGAGTTATTGTCGAAAAACTGTGCTTCTCAATAAAAGAACGTAATCGCTATGAATATATGCTGTTTTGCTGATGAATTTTAGTTTACATTACTTTAATAATAATAGTCGACATACCTACTTGTTTTTCTAGTTATAGACGACAAAAGTGTCGTCTCAACAATTCTCTGTAGGAAACATGGGAAAAGTATAATAACGAACTTTTTTCATCTGTAGAGCATTTTCTTTGCAATAATAGCTTCGGAACCCTGTATTAAGCATAGTCCGACATGCTCTTGGCTAGTTTTTATTTATTAATGTTTTTTCTTCGTTTTGTTATCATTTCTGATGCTATCAGCTACTGAGCTGTTGATGGAATCCATAGAACACCTTAACGGTTAGGAGTTAGGAGATAATACAGTGATTTGTCGCCAGAAACTACTCTTCAATAGCTATAAGTAAAACCTAATATACATAGAATTGAATTAATTACTTTTTAATCTACCTACAAATTTTCATTCATTTATATAATTACATTGCAATGTGATAATCTTAAAAAGAAGGCATCGGAATACTTTAGCGATACCAATAGAAATAAGGTGAATTCATTTAATGTGGAAGTGAATGAAAATGTGATGCGCATAAATAGTAGAAGTTTTATATTATATGGAATAATAATAATTTAAATAATATGTATAAAAATAATTTGATAGTTGCACTTTAACAAAGTGGGTTGTACTCTTAAGGAGATGTGTGGCCTATTTTATCAACCACGCCTTAATCCACATGCAAAGTATCTAAATGAACTATAAAGTTATAAATACTCGGTAACTAAAAAAATGTGATATGAAATAAATTTCTCAAAATAATAAAAAACGCTTTCCGAAACCTACTTAAATAAATATTTCAACAAACAATTAATTAGTAATTATTACAGTCGGTTTTATTCAAAGTAAGGCAAAAGAACGTATAATCTATAAATATGAATATATGAAACGTTAGCTATTAAGTCAAAAAGGAAATCTTCTGCTTCTAAGGAAACCCAACTTTTAGCTGGAACCGACCCCAAAAGCAACCAGCTAATTAGTTGTTTTTGAAGTATGTTTAAACTATTATTTCAATAGATGCTTGAAGGCGGTTTTTATCTCCTTTTTGGTTTTTTTTTTGTTAACATATTAATGATATACCTTCACCATTCCAAAATGGAATTACCATTAGTTTTCCTACCGATGGACAAGTCAGAAGCTTCCGAAGAGAGTTCTCAGTACATATACTTATTCTAGAATTCATTCCAACCTCTTCAACTATCCTAATAATTTAAAACGCGTGTCAAACGTCGCCACATGTCGAACGAAGCCCGATATGTAGTTATTTATAATTTAGTTTCGATGTTCTTGATTTTAATGCCGCTATTTAGTGTCCGCATCTTGTCATATTCTTGTGATTATTCAAAAATATTAATCATGTATCAGCGAAATTCGAATTCGAAAATAACTCTAGTCTAATTGTTTCATAGCAACATACGGAAAAGCGCTCTCGAAGGCTGGCCGGTAAGTTGCAAAAAACGAAGTCGCTTTGATGATGCTAAAATAATAATTAATCCTCGCTCCTCGCTGGCGAAGCGCACTGATCGCTTTGTGCTGTCGATGCTTTTAGTGCTGCAGCTCTTTGTGCTGCTGCCTCCTTACAACGAAATATTAAAACAGTTTTTGCCGCCTTAGAGCGCTTTTTACGGTCGTTTTTGCATCGCAATAAAATGTATTTAATGGAGGGAGCTCTTCTCTCCAAAGTATTATTATTGAGTCTCGACGTTGCGCTCTTATCGTATAGCTGAATTATATCTACTTTAATGATCTATATACTTAGGGTATTACAATCGATCATAATCGTCCTGGTTTTGCGCTCCTCAATAAATCAATATTAATGATTCCATTTGTTATATATACTACTTTGTCGCCAGAAAATTTCATGGCATATATCTAAATTATTATTTTTAGCCCTAAGAATATTTGATGCATTTTTTCTTAAAAATGGAGTTACTCAAATATTCTAATTTACTATACGTAATTAGCATTTTTATTTTAGCATTTTAATGTAGATGATTTCATACACATTTTCCTTAAATTTCGAAACAATTACATTAATTTAAATATTTATTATGCTCTAGCTCGAATGTTAAATATTGCTGACTTGACGATTACGAAACGTATTTTTTTTTCTTCATCACACTTGGAATAATTAGGGCGCAGGTACTTTTACAGATTTTGAGCTATAATAGGTATTTATTGTTCGTCAGCAGATCCTTATACCTTTATATTTTGAAAGTGGATTACGATATCGATCAAATGATCTCAGCCTTAGAATAACCATATCTTAACGACACTTCAAGAAAAAACCTACATTATTCCACCTTTTTTCCTTTCCACTATTATGAAGGTCAATATTCAGAAATGTAAGACCTAGACTTTTACAACATTTACGAGATATGTACCTAAGGCAGGAAGGTTTTTAAGGAAACCATTTCTTCCCTATCTTCCCACCTTTTTAAATCACTTCATCGTGGTAAAACGAGCCTTATTATTTTGTGAAAAATTTAACAAACTAAACTTCCAATAAGAGGATATTATGTAAATACATATTTAGGACTCTTTTTGCCTAAAAAGTTACTTCAAAGTTTGATTTCTGAAAGCTGATTATTAAAATGTTTAAACTATTGCCTAAATGGTAACAGATATTTAAAAAATTTCAAAATTTATAATTCAAAAATACCTTAGAATTTTCATGTAAAAATTCATGCTTTAAAATGAAAATATATGAAAATTTTCTAATGGAAGGGTTAAAAATCTTTTTACTTTTATTTATTCAATGCAAAATGTACTTCCATATAAATTTTCATCGCCTATTCTCGCTTTGGAGATGACTAAAAAGAGTTTTTACCTAATGTCTGTTATAAAAAGTAGGCAGTATAAGTATATTTTAAGTTGTCAAATTTCAGAGTTCGAAAAATTTTGCCTACAGCGATAGGTACTTACTTTGCCATTAGAAATATTTGGGAGTCAGCATCGTTATAAAAAAAATCACATAGAAATATAAAATAAATCGGTGATTTGATATATTCATTTTTAACGTTTCTAATAAAGACAGATTAAAATGTTTCGTTGCTGTGTGTTATGACGAAACATGCAGAAAAACAAATAAGTAATTCCATTAGTATTCGATTTTTTTTTAAATTACAAAAATTTAAACCTCATAAAGATCGAAAAATTTTATTAATCGAACTTCCTAGCAAAGCAGGCGATGTGACGCAACTGACGGACGTGTTAATAATTATTTTCAAGAATATAGCGATAAAGAGGAAAAACATGTCTCGTTTTACGTCTACAATCTCAATAAAAAAGCGTAATTTCAAAACAGTTCATACATAGAGTCGAATTCGATGTGTGACAGGCCGGCGCGCGACCACAACGCCGCGACCACAGCTCACAGCGGGCCGGCGTCGGCGCCGGCGCGTACCGGCCCGCCCGCCCGCGCTTATTGAATTTACATAATACTCTATCCGCGAATTTCGCACGGCGATGGCGCATCTCTTTACAAAATTTCCGAACACATTAATCTCTATATAATACCTCGGGCGCGACGCTAGTGGGGACCCCGCTCGGGGTGGGGTTACCTTTTAAATATCGCTGAAATTTCGGTATCGGGTGATCGTGCTAAGTAACTTTCGATAGTTTCAGTTATTAAGTTGCAGGGTGGGCGGCGAACGGCGCGGGTCAGGGGCAGTTTCAGGTTAGCACCTACGGTTTAATATGAAGCTTGGATTAGTTGAGGTTTAGAGCGGGCCGGCCGCCGCCGCGCCCGAGCGCCTCGCAGTTGTCGCTTTGGTCAGTGGTTAAGCCCTTGAACCGTCCCGCGTGGAAAAGCTTTGCATTGTAATATATTATAGTGCTTAACTATATAACGACGTTTACGCAAGAAAACTATAGTAAATAAAACAAATAAATAAACAAATTAATGATATAAAGGAAAAAAGTAAATTTTGATTAATGTGGTTGAAAAAAGTAATTCTACCATTAATCAATTAGATTACATTTATAAATTATATAAAAAAAATTAAAATAAGGAATTATTTCAGAATGAGATAATACACCATTTATTGCAGAGTAAATTAATTTTCTTCTGATAATTAGTACGCCAAATGACTTTTATTAAAATTTTATTTGATCAAAGAAGTGCCTTAAAAGTGTACCTAATTTGCATATTTTAAATTTTCGCACAAAAACGCTAACCGTTCGTGATATAGTCTAACTGTAAACAATATCAAGAGCGTTTTAACATTCGACAAACGAGTGACCTTTATGATGACATCACACAGTAATCCATTGGCTACCGTTTCGCGTATTTGCAGAACAGAAAATAATTGCATGTTTTAAATGATAAATATAAATAATTTTGTAGTTTTATGTATTAAAATAAACATATTTCAATTTATTACGGCAAGTACCTAATGTTTTAAATTTTTTGGATACGCATTTTTAGGTTTTTTTTTACACATATAGCAAAATTGCGATTAACGTCATAAAGCATATTTATGGCACGGTTCGACCACGAAGACGAAATGATTTTGACGTGACAACGTCTTAAATTAGGTTGCGGCTGGGAGTCACTTATGAAAAAGTGTAACGCTCGGTAACGTAACGATGAGTCACCGAACGAGAGAGAGGCCCGCCGAATGCCTTGCGTCTCTCTCCCACTCAACTATGATCGGTCTGCCGCGCGCGCAGCACTAGAGAATTAGTGCATAGCTTGCAAATGTATTGCAAGTTATTGTATGTATATTTGTATATAAATACGTATGTATGTGTAAAGGTAAAAATAAAATTTTGTTAATATGAAATTCAGTGCGAGATTCTTTGTATAAATTAATGTTTTAAATATAATTCTTTGTATAAATAAATGTTTTAAATTGTTACTATTATTTCATCCTTCTTCCTACTATACGAATGAATATTCACATTAAAATGATTTTACCATTCAAAGTCGTTGTCACGTAAAACTTTCGCCCGTATACCGACTTTACAGGCAACCAAATTTTTTTTTGTTATAATTTCAGTTAAAATTTTGCTTTTCATTCAATCACAAAAATGTATGGTGAACGCGGTGTTACAAAATTAAAATACTACGAAAATTCCCGTATCATTTAAAAAATCAACAATAAGCACAATTATTGACAATTTTTATAAACAATTGAATACGCACAATATCTTCCTCGGTGATTTTTTTTTTCATAAAACTATATTTGTCTTTGCAAACCCAATTTCAGTAAATACCCGCCGGCGGGAGGCCGTGGCAGTCGCATTAAAACAAAGACGCGTTCTGATCCTTCGTCCGGCAGAGGCTAACACCGAATTACATTTTCAAAGTAGCCACGGCCGCCCGGCCGCGCGCTCGGCTTAATAACGATTCGTTGATATCTTATTCACGAAGTGGACAGTGAACAATTTTAGAGAATATTGTATGGCGTTTATATGCTAAGAAATCACGACTGTTCTCATCTGAAATTATCAAATTCTTTCTCTTATATCAGCTAAAAATTATATCAATATTACTATCTAGACCCACTTTCCCGATATCACGCCCTTTTCATGCATTTTAACTCGGATTTTTTAAATTCATATCACATTATACTCATTTGAGTTTAAAATTAATTTCACTTTCGTAAGTACAATTTAGTAATTGTCAAAAAATTAACGCTGATATTTAAACAGTAAAAAAATCCTTAAAATAATATATAATGTAAGTCATTGATACAACGAGTAATGTACCTAAGTTAAGTAAAGTAAATAGTGCTCTATAAAAATGAGACTGAACATTTGGTATTGAAAGAGAGCAAAGGGCCTCAGTAGCAGAAAATAAAGTTCATTTAAAAGCATGCCTCTTCACTGATCACAAAGAAATACTTTCACAACGGCATTATGGCAATACGCCTCTCTTATGCGATTCCTTTCTACAGAGTTCTAAATAGCATATCTCGATATGGATTACTGTTCAAATTTTACAACAACTATTCAACGAAAGCGATCGTCCTTCATATCGAAGCGGGGTGCCGCGTCGTCCAGCTCGACGCCGTGCTCCGTACGGGTCTGGGGCGGCTCGCGTGACCGGACCGGATGTCAAATATCAGACTGCATTTGCGGCGGGCACGCCGGGCGCCGCACTACCTGCGTCTACCGGATATGAAAGATTTGATGATAGCTTTCGTTAAATGCATATACAATTTATTCATTAATTTATAAATCTGGAATGTGTAACTAGCTTATATATTAAAGCTTAACTAAACCGTAGTATGGTGTGAATCTGTATTTAGTGGTACGTGCAGTTTTGATTAAATATACGAGACAGTTGTATCAAATTGTATCGAAATAGTCACTGTTTTATGTTTTAACCGAAAGATATTATAATGTAAAGTATCGAAACAAAGTTGAAAATCATAAACGAAAATAATAATTCGTTAAGAAAACTGAACGATTTTTTTAATAAACAGTTCTGATTTTAGAGGTAAATTTTTGGGAGGCAATCAGAAAAATGAAAACTTAAAATTGTTTAATATCACTGATGATTAAAGCAATGATTTACAATACGGGACGCCTCTCCACACAAATCCGGCTCATAATTGGCCGGTTTTATTGAAAAATACTGGAGCCGTAAAACTATTATTAGACGAATTGTCTAAACAAGTATATGTCCACAGTTTTGTGATTTAAATATAAATTCTAAACTAGGTTAGAATAACATGCTTCACAGCTAAAGCACACCATTATGTTGAAACGTGAATCAATGAACAGAATTCTAAACTTTTCAAATGCTATAGATTCGTCATGAAATGACAGTATCAATACAAAGTTTGCCTTTTCAATGCCTACAACAAATAATACTACACATAAACTTACAGGCCGCTATATAAAATACGGTTTTCGAATATATAATACGTATTCGTTAACCCTTCAGCCCTCTCGCCGATGATCTACAGGCGGCGCTCGGATAGGCACTCTGCGCATTACACGCGAGCGGCCTCTCCGCGTCGTCGGGGCGCGGCGCAAGACAAATCTCCACACTCGGCGGAATCTTATCGCAAATCCGGCATAAAATTAAATCGTATTAGCGTGCGCGGGCGCGACGCGAACAGTTCACGTGCGCGCCCCGATGTTTTAATACGTTCGAGCGAGGGAACGTTGTAGTGCTCGTGCAAACTTATGAATGATACATTTAAACGGAAAGGTAAATGTGTTAATACAGGTTGATCGTTTTTACTGGATGGCACGACCCAAAAGAGGGTTCAATGCGTTTATCAGTCTATGTATGTAGTTTCAGGGTAATAAAGAGCGATACCAGTCGAGCTGTTTCGCTTTGGGATCATAAGGCTCCTATCGACCCAATAATGTCTATAAGATTTTGAGCTTTCCGAGCTCAAAAATTTGAAAGATGGTTGACCTATCAATTCTAAATCAATCAAAATATCGACCAAAAGAATCAAATTATTCTAAATAGTCTTCAATTTGAGTGTTTCTTTTAGATCTTCGAGTTCAAAATATAGTTTATTACGTTCATTGAGCTATAAAATTTAAATTGTTTTAAAAAAAGATTTTTTTTTATTTTTTCATCTATAATTTCTTTCGAACGCGTCTTTCAATTTTGATTTGCTTTACCCCATTCGACGCAATTTTTTACTCAATTATTATGCAATTTCCGGCATTCGATGCAACTATGTAAAGAAAATAACTGATTAGATTTCGGTATCAATCGGTAGAGAAATCCAAAAGTTATTTAAAAAACATTTTTCTGAAAACTTTATTATTGAGACTTCGACTAAGCGGATTAGTTTAAAATTTCAAGAAGTCTAGACCACTTTCGAATGTTTTGAACGGTAAGTCCGTTCCAAATCTTATGAGAGGTTTATATACATACACGCATATGCACACATACATACAGACATCAGTCTGAAAATGGTCAAAATAGATTCACAGAGTTCTAAAACGTTAGTTAAGATCTGATGAAAATCCGATTTTCGAAAATCGGACTGAAAACAGTATATTCTTCTATATTTCTATTAGAAGAAATATAAAAGAATATACTATATTTCTATTCTAGAATATTTCTTATAAAAATTAGGAAAAATATATTGGGAAGAAAGTTTATCAATTTTCATAGCGGCAAAATAAAAAATGTGTACGCGGAGGGGCGGAAGAGTCTTACTATACTTTATCATTTTTGGCATTTATCAATTGTCAGTGTGTCGTGGTTTAGTCTTTATACATCGCGAAAATTAGATATATATTCGTGAAAAAAAATATTAAGTAAATAACATTTTATGCATTTTTCCTAGAATCCTTCTATTTTATTTTTTAATACAGTTTTCATTAATAAATTTGCAATACCGTTTAGTATTTACTAAACTATTCTTTAAAACGAAGATACAAAGAGACGTTTCATCTTATGCTAGATCTTTGTATGGACATCAAGATCAAAACATCAATATAACTTGTAATGTGTTAGCACTTTTATTATTAAGTTTTCATTTCTAAAAATATTGAAAATAAATTAAAAATTGACATTTTATAGAACTTCTATAGGAATTCTAAAGACCTAGTGTACCATATTATGTATATAGTAACCCATATATATCAAAATTATATAGAACATCTATAAATAAATTGTTTTATTAGCAGAAAAATGATTGTGAAATAGAACGGTAAGTTCAAACATGGTTTTATACCATGTCATGTTTGTGTACGTATTGATTATCAATATATGAATTTTTTCTAAAGCCAATTAATAATGTGCATGTCTCACACATCGCGGGTACCGCATTACATAAATAAAATTGGAGTGTACGTCTGTGTGTTTGTCTATTTAGTGCGAAAAATTTCTGTTTGGCATGGTTGTTAGGATTATACATTGAGTTTTAAGTTTTTGAGCCCAGCTGAAATTCAGTGATGTGGCTCAAACTGCAGCATGTCACTAAGCTGGTTACCCTTTCGAACTTTAGTTTTTTATTTATTTTGTAAATGTTAATTGTATTAGTTAATTTTAAGATTTTATATTTACACTAATTTTATTTTATTTATTTGTAGGCGAAGTAGTATTTAGTTATTCATTTATTTATGATATCAAAATAATTCGGAATAGCTGAAGTGATGATGGGGCTTTCAGTCGAAGGTAAGTAACTCTTTCGAACATAACTAATTAATACTTTCAAACTAGGTTATCGCAAAAAGAAAAAAAAAACAAATGTGAATAGGACTCGCACCCTGTATAAATTTCATTTATATACGATAATATTTCATCAATCAAGAGTCTCGACGATTTTGTGTTTTCGATACCGATACTGGCGAAATATTGGTTCCGGAAATTTCATTTTTTTAACATTCCTCAATATCCAAAAGTTTAAAACTCTAAAATTTTCATAGACTTAAGTAATAAATTTTTCTACCTTTCTTCGGTCTACATCTCGATTCTTACTCTAACTGCAATTGTAAGTTTGTAATAACAAAAAAAAAATTCTTATTACATAACTAGTAATTAATGGATTTTCACCGTTACTTGTGCTGTGAGATATTTCTTCTTACCAAATTTCATAATTCCAGGTCAATGAGAAGTGAGGTTTCGATTTACTTGCGGCATAAATTGCCGTATAATTTGATTACGTTAAATTAGAAGCGCATGATTCTTTATAGATCCAAGGGACCGCAGTCCCAAGTATTCGATATTAATTTTATCTTTATATTCCTATATATGTTCTTGAGAAAAGGAATCTTAACAGACAGACAGATAGATAAGCGGATACCGAAGTGATCCTACAATGATTCCTTTTTTCCTTTTGAGATATGGAACTCAAAAAAAAACAACATTGGATTAAATTAATTCCCTCGTGTCTAGAATTTATTTATCTATATCTAATATTAAAAAAAAATATGCAATCTATTATTGTTATTATTTTTTACAATTTTTTTATATTTATTTCAAAAAGTAGTTTGCTAACTTGTAATTATTTTCACATAATTGTTACTCAGTTATTTAACATGTACGCACGCATACACAGACTGCCGTTTGCAAACAGATGTTTATGGTGCTCGCTGTAAGGATATTGTGTACATACACTCACCTTCATTAGCCCAACATAAAACAGCAATTAGCCACAGCGTTCACTGTTCGGCGGATCCGAAAGCGCTGGAGGAGTTTAAAGCCGAGAAAGAGGCGGCTGAGACGTCGACTCGGCCCCGGTAAGCGCTGTATTAAAACTTTACACTAACAAGGCATTAAGCTGATACGAGTGTTCGTCTGATGCGCTTTAGGAGTTTCCACTTTATTAAAAAGTCGGATACGTTTTAAAAGACAGTCCGTAAGATTGTTTCCCCCCTTTTTTTTTATTATATGACATAGCTTCAAATCCGAAAGGGTTTTTGTCTGACCAAAGTCTGCGCGCATTTTATACAGGAGTATATGTATACTCCGCCTGTGCGTGCAAACCCAGTATTTGTCTACCCTGTTTCTTAAAGAGCGTAAATCTGCGGAAATCTTAATAGTCATTCTAAGGGAGAGAGAAAAAAGAAATCAAACAAGAAAACTGGATTCTGCTTTCGAACCCGTCAACCAAAGAGAGAATAATATTATAAAAGCAAGCTAAACGAAGTTATACTGATTGACAAAGTTGTAATAGTGGGAGGTAAAAAAATGCGTGCACATAAGAAAGAACGTGAGCAATCCAACTTTAACAAGAAATTATCGAACGATTTCCAGGCAACGAAGTTAATATTTCCAAATACGATGAAAATATATTAAAATAGCCTCAAAACATCATGCATAATGATTAATAGGAATAAATATGATGGATGTCATTTGAATAAAAAACTTACGTAAAAAAAGCCTGGAAGACTTAGGCATTTTAAAAGTGAACTCACTTTTATGAAACAGACACCAGTGCTTTTACAATTATATACTTGAATTATCTTTCATGGACATAGAATGTGTACCTTCATCTCCCATATTAAATGATTTTGCTGGGAATTACACCTCGTTCCCATTTTCAACTCTGGTCCCAGTACTTTCCTGATTTCGATCCCTTTCACGCTCTTAATTTTAATTCCGATTCCACTCTTGATTTCAATCCCGTCTATTCTCAATTTTTCCCTGT
Organism: Eumeta japonica; assembly: GCA_005406025.1. Taxonomy (NCBI): domain Eukaryota; kingdom Metazoa; phylum Arthropoda; class Insecta; order Lepidoptera; family Psychidae; genus Eumeta; species Eumeta japonica. The sequence goes on along the minus strand of BGZK01000055.1, from coordinate 77,656 downwards.
TTTTCAAGAAATCGAGCGCGTCATGATCAAGTTTACGTTTTTGTTTTAATTATTGTTCGTTTGTATTGCAACGTCTATAAGCCTTTGCCGTTAGCAATTATTATTTGCCTTGTAATTTCTCAGACTTGAACCTTCAATAGAGGATATTCTTTCTTTTTATATCCAATTTAAATGAAGTGAAACCTATATTCTATTCCAAGCCAAATTGTATTTATTCGTAAAAAGCGCATTGAAATCTGTTAAGCAATTTTGAAGATATACGGAAATAGACAGACAAAGAGACCCACCCTTATGTTACATTTTTCTTATCGTCCTCTGTCAATTTTTTATATATGCTTTTAAAATACCTACAAACACATCGAGTTCTACTGTTTTATTATATATGTATTTACAGATGGTATAGGAAGCAATTTATTGAAGCAATAGATGGTACAAAAAATATAAAATTCTGTCGCATATAATAAATCAAATATTGTTAGAGATGTTGTAGTGAGGCGCAAGTATAGTAGCAAGGTTGTTGTACAACATTTTTAATAAGACCTGGAAAAGAAGCAAAGCACCTAACAACAGATGAAAAATTGTTATCGTGCTTAAGAAAGCAACAGCATTGCGAAAGTTACCCAGTCAAAGGCACTGAAAATTTGTATGCCAGAGCTATTACTGAAAGGACTGCAATGAGATTGAAAATATGGCTTGTAATACAAAATTAAGAAAAGTACCGTAACGTCGTAACGTACCGACCAAGTTTTCTTCTTACACAATATTACACAGCAGCTTTTAGCTAAGAATAAAAACATTTTCTATGCTTTTATATGTTTTGAAAAACCTTATGATTTTTTAATTCACGACAAATAATAATAACAAATCAAAGTTGAAGTTTCTACAGAATTCTATTTTAAGGCTTTAACTATATACAAGGGGCGTTCACCATAAAGTGAGAATGAGATACGAACTCTTTGGAACCAAAAAAAGTAAATATTGGCTGGTAAAGCTGGAAATTTGATTAGTTGAAATAAAGGAAATAACTTAAATGTCATTTTTTTTATAGAAGTCTTTTGTTTGCAGTCTGTGGTAGTATGTTGTTAAAAAAGGAAATAAAAACAATTGCGCGCGATCAGTAAGTATCTGTGCTTGAAAAATTTACTACAAAACGAGTTAATCAAAACTTTACGGGATGCATTAGGAACAACTGCACCCCGTATTCTACAGTTGCTCGTTGGTGTGTCAAATTTAAACGTGGAAGAACATCCACCAAAAATTATCTTTGCTCTGGTTGCTCAACAGTGGTAATGACCGAAGGAATGGCAAAATAGTCGAAAAAGTTGTTTTGACAGGTCATTGTGTCATTGTGTGTATTTATAGCCAATGAAACAAAGATTTCGATTGGTAGTGTGCATAGCATTTTACACAAACTTTTGGGGATGGCAAAGTATTCACGCGCTGGGTCTCCAGAATGCTTATCGATGCACAAAAACAATCCAGGCTGAACATTTAATTACTGTTTATAACTTGGAAAAGACTATCATCTTCAACCCCTAACAAATTTAACGCAAGTCCATCCGCCGAAAAGGTCATGGGCTTTTTCCTGGGATAGTAAATGGATGATTATAATAGAATATCTCAACCATAGAGCTATTGTTACGGACTTTTTGTATGCAGGACAAATTAAAAAAATACTTTTCGAAATTGGAAAGAACGGCGACGCAATCTAGAAAATACCTTGGCTCACAGGTCGGCCATTGCTATGGCTGCAATTCGAGATGCTGGCTTCGAAATACTTGAGCATCGTCCATATTCTCCGAACCTTGCTCTTAGGAATTTCTATTTCTAAAATTGAAAGAGACTTAAAATTAAATCTGAAAGGACAGAAATTCGAATATGATGAAGAAGTAGTAGTTGCAGTACAAGAATTTTTAGGTGCTCAGGATGGAGAGTTGTTTTTAAGAAAGAGACTTTAAGCTTAGAAAAAAGATATACCAAGTACATTGTGCTAAAAGGCGACTATATCTAATAATAAAATAACATTTAATAAAAGTTACCGGCAACATACTTAGTCTCACTTTTTATTGAACTTTCCTCGTATATATCTCTTGCGAATAACTCATTTGGTAAGTAAAATTTTGATTAGAAATCTTTTGTTTAATTAAATAGAATTTGTATGATCAATTACTTTTTACTGATCACAATAGATCAAAAATGACTTGCATAAAAGTATTCGTACACCACACATACAATCTACCACTGCAAAGTGAGAATCCTATCTAACAAAAGTGTGTCAAATCTTAGTTCACGATGGCCCAGTGCATTCTGAGCACTTCACAGGTTGAAAATCCAAGTGCGCCTTTTATGGTTTTGTTGTAATATTTTCTTCTTATCCGTTTTATCTTTACCTTTTAACCGTTGTATCAAGTGGCAACTAATACTTTCTTCTACACATAAATTATAAACTACTCCAATACGAGAAAAATATTATAATCGACAAGGTCTATGGATTTAGCCTAACCGAACAGTTAGCAAACTTTATCCAAGAATTTATAAACAAATACAAATTTGAGGAAAACAAACCACATTGCTGTATTTAATACGTGTGCAAAGCCCAAAATATTGTACTCGTTAGCGTTAGGTGAACAGAAAAACGAGGAAAAGGTTCGTCAAGATCCGTTAATTCGTCTAAACACACGTAACCAACGTAACCGGCTTTGCCAGAAAACGAATTCACTTGGGGCAAGACAGAGTGACGTCGTAAACTCGTCGGCGCAGAGCGAATCGACACACGAGATTGGCGACATACAAGACCAAATTCGCTGTCTTTTCGCATGAGCTTCGACTGCGTTTTCGGCTCTGACTGCGGGCATTAACGGCGAACGCGACTACCGCATGCCTACTTAACGTGGAGTTAGCGTAAGTCCTTTGTTTTGAAGAGATCTCTAATAAGTGTGCGTCATTATCTAGGTAATTAGCTTGCATGCTCCTTGTATGATTTCGATATTGAGGATAAAAGGCTTTATTTATATTTAAGTGGATAAAAGAGTTAAGTATAGTCAGATTTTTCATTTGCAATAATATAAAATTTATATGAAATGATACTCTTATCATTAGGACTCTTCTTATAGATACTTCTTATAGATTTTTTGACGATTCAAAAAATACACACGTAATTGTTCAAGTTTTCATTATTGTCGGCACTCCCGGAGTTTTTTTTTTTTCAAGATAATGTACATATTTTTAATTGTTTTCGAAATTTTCTTTCTCATTAACAAACACACATTCTAATTTTCCAAGAATTTCCCATTCATTTAGAATAAGACGGATTGATAAAATAATATTCACCAAATCGTACCACATTCAATTTAAATTCATTACTATGCTTTAAAACGACAATATTGTAAAGACACACACCGGTAGCGGTATTGGAATTGAAAACCAAATGTAGAGCAGAACCGAGAGCCAGTACCGAGAGAGACCAAAATTGAAAACAAGACCGGGGCAAAATTGAACGCGAGATCGACGCCAAAATCAAAAGCCTGATCGGGATCTGGGATTGAAATACAGAAAATGGAGGAAATATTTGGTTCTGACGTAGTTAGAAAAGGTACTGTGACGGATAGCAGAATCAGAATTGAAAGTGAGACCGGGATCGAATTTGAAAACGGGACTTGGGTCGAAAAAGAGTGTGGAGGCGCAATTAAATTTAAAGATATGACTGGGCTCAGAACGAAAGCATGACCGATATTGAGATTGACAATATCAACAGATGCAGAAATTCATTCTTTGTCCATGCTGGCAAAGGTGTGGGCATTAATTAGAGGGACAAGTCACCCACAAGAAAGAACAAAACAAAGTCTGCCGGGCCAGCTAGTTATAAATAAGATAAAAATCCGCTCTCACTTTACCAATTCCGCTAGACGCATTTACTATTATACAAGAATTTAATAGACACCATTTTAAAAACTGTTCTGTAGTATAAAGAACATCGTACTTATATATGGGAATGTGTTTTATAAAAATTAAAATTACCGTAGCCGTCATCAGCTACATGAGGTTGACTCTCTCTTAGTCCGCTTTCATTAATAATATAGTGCAAATATAATATTTTTGCATTAAATATATAAAACTACTAAAGTTTTAATATAAAACTTAAGAATATATATATATACACAGTTTATATAAATACAATATTATAAACCAGGTCCAAACCGCTTCTTTAGTTACTGTGTATGGACTGTGAAGTCGTGGCAAAAAAAAATCGTATACAATTATAAAGTAATGGGATTTCTTGACGAGTCGTGAGCGATGATCCGTTTACAAAAGATGGCGTGACGGGTGTTGAAACCTCGCAAGCCGCGCACGCACCGCGCACTCACCGCGCACTCTAATCCCCGACACCCGCCAGCGCGCAGCCTACATTACAGGCAGTGCTGAAACCTGGTTAAAGGGCCCCATGAAATATTGTAGACCTAGGTGTGCGTTTGTGACCGCCTACACTTCATGCGGCCTTTATGAAATTATAGGATACAATCATCTCACACAGTTAACTATACCTCTCAAATTTTCAGGTCTTTATAGACGTTATTAAAATTTTCTCTAATATGAAATACGTGTATGGTGATAATAGTCTTATAGCATAAGGACGTGCACGAGTATGTTCATGTTATAAATTACGAAAACATTGCAAGGGTCGTCTAGACTACCACAAACTTACACAACATGCCGAAAAGTTTTTTATTAACATAGAAATTTACTTAATTTCTATGTTAATAAAAAACTTATATAAAATATAAATATTAAAATTTTGTGTATATATGTTCGTTTTCTGTTACGAAGTTCAAAAATTGCTTATCAAGATACATGATGATTAAAAATGTTTTAAATATATTTGAGTATGATATTTGAACCTACAATGAACTTAAAACCCAATTAAATATATTATGCTTTAATAATTTTATTGTGACTGATTTCATAACTTTTTTTTTATTTTGTTTATTAATTTTGTACAACAAGATATTTCCATATATTTTTAGTTGAAATGCACGTCAAAAGAATAAGTAGACATGCACATCGTTCGTTCTATAAAATTATAATAATTAAATAATTAAAATCGCTTTAATTTTGAACAATAAACATTTTCAAACAAGATGTGATCATTACACACGCTATTTTTCTATGAATCGCAGCTCACGGGCTTAAAATTCTAACACAAAATACATAACAAATGAAAACAATCAATTTACATTAGCATTCGCAAATTTACGATGTACCGGAATTTCTTTTTTTTTTCGCTAAGAGCAGCCTCTTGACATTTACTTCCCACTGGATTATACGTCGGCTCACTGCCAGCTAAGAGTCCGTTAAGACGAACATCGTCGAGCGCAATCGGGGCCGTACAACATAACGACGCGCTTATGATATCGAAATAACGACTCGTATAATAAACGGGCGTCTGCCCTCACCGGCGAGTGGACGAGAACCAGGGCGCATCTAACGTTAACAAAAAGCATTCATTATCGACTCTGCTAATAGACAAACTTTTCGTTCATTGCAGACAAATAAAAGAAAGAGAACTTGATATTCTTCCAAGAATGTATTACGAGTTATAGAGTGAGCGAGCTTATTTATAACTTTATGGAATCGACGATCGAAGTTTTGTAATTATAATACTTGAAGGCGAAAGTTACTCAATTAGTGTTGGATATTAATACAATATGGCGATGTAGCGGTTCAGGATTGAGAACGAAAAAGACGTAAGCACTAAGAAAACGATGCTGTGATAAAAAAAGTAGGGAATAAAGAAAACACTTTAAAAATTTACACCTGATCGCAGTTTGCTTGTTAGCGACCAAATCGCCAAGAGAAAACTAACTGACGACGCCTGAATTTATCTATATGTACGTGAGCCAGACTAGTCTATCTTAAATGTAATCACGATCATAAATATGTCATAATTAATTACAAAAAAAGGTCATAAAAATGTCACCGACGACGTAAATACACACATCTAGTATATTCTACCTAGTTAAAATCCACCGATAATGTAAATTACCACGCTCATATATTTCGAAATAAACTAGTGAAGTCCTATTCTGTTACATTTTTGCAGGAGGTTATTTTGGTATCTTATTCTTACTTATATGAACTCGCGATAGCTTGCGAGAACATTTAAAAAATAATTTATTTAAATAATAACGGATAAGCATTATATCGAAACGGGAATTGTTATTACAGTAAAGACAGCCGCGAACTCGTTCATAACCGCTTTTAAATCTTCTGGTTATATTATTAGCTTTTATACAGAATAAATGCGGCGGACTTCTGTCACCGGGGCATTATTGGTTTAACGGAAGGAAAGAGTTATAATACTAGGTTGATGTCGAAGAAGAAACCCAACTGCGTCATAGGTCTTAGCTAACCTAAGCATAACTTAGCATTGTATTGTGTTTCTATAATCGGTACCATACTTCTTTGCGCTACATTTCTATATCTAATCGATCGATATCAAAATTATAATACAAATTATAACTTGAATCGTCATGGTTTGTTTTACAACTTTAATATGTTTACATTATTTTACATCCCAAAAAATTTTTAAATATTTTATTTTTATTGAAGGGAAAACTTCTATACGCAAGTCAGGTGATTTTCGGATAGATAAAATTTTAATGAATTGTCATTGCCGACCCGACTAATACAGTACTGTCCCAATACAGTATACGTGAAACCTTTTTTTTTTTTTGCTTTTACATATTAATGCAGAGTATATTAAAAATTCTTGAGGCGTATGGGGCAATTTTTGTATGAGTAAAATCTTATGAGTTCGCATCACAGACACGCTAACAGTATATGTGAAAACGATATTTTTGTATTTTAATTCTATTGCAAAATTATAGTTGTTTTAAAGCCATCTTAATACGTTATTCAATTGTTAAAAAATTTGATAAAACACTTGTAGAGCTGTAGATTTCGTTCTAATATTACTAGATAATTCTAAAGTTTGGACAATCGAATAATAAATCTACATAACTTTCACAGAAAAATTATGTAGATTTATTATAAAAAAAATATCAGGACCAAAAACAGTTAATAATGATCCCTTTTACCTAAAGCTGTATAAATTGTACCAACTTATCGGTTCCTTACTTCCCCCCGCACCGGCAGCTTGTCGTATACAGGGATTCGTTTCAATTGGGAACTTGAGTTATAAACACCTACATCTAAATTTAAACAGTCGACTAACGACACATACATCGTAACCCTAAATGTCATCCGAAGAACGATTGATTCGGCGACAAAGAGCGCCGAACAATAAAAGTTTGTGCGCCGCCAACTCGATCCGTATCAAACCCTAGAATCGGCGAAGCGGCCCACACATCTCGATGTCAATTGACGCGCCCCGGCCCGCGCCCCGCGCCCTAATTAATTCGGAGGGACGCCGCGGCGCCCGCCTAACTTACGAGCGAACGTCATCATTATCTTAACCATTGTTGCAACGGTTTATTGTCTGAACGGGGCGTGTGTCGTTCCGTAGCGCTCCGATCGCTAACACATTTACCTACTTACATGAAAACTTGTAAAACGGACGCCGCCGAGGGATCGCACCACAATGGGCGCGGCGTGGCGCGGCGCTTATCGACTGCGCGTCAAAGAAGTTGAAAAGCTCGGTTTAGACGTCGCTATCGGGCGGCGCGTGGCGCGTCGTTTGTCACCGGCGGCGATTGTCTTTGCCTTACAAATAGCTTTCGAGCGCGCCCGCCGCCCTCTGCCGCCCTTAATTGACAACTCGAAAACACGTAACTTATGCCACCCCCTGCCTCGACATTCGTGTCGACATACCGTCGTATACGTCTTCGTGTCAAAAGAATGTGGCAAGGGAACTCGAGATGTGAAAGCTTCCGTCGTGACGAGGTCGTTGTTTAAATGTTCCTTTCGTTCTCGCAAACGACGATCACGCTAATAAATGAATAAATATTTTATATGGATGTGGATCACGAGCCCATACGCATCTCCCCGCATGTGCCGAGATTATTCAATTAACGACGAGCGGGCGGGCGGTGAGCGTGCGTTCCCATGCGCATTAGGCGGTGCAGGTGGCGCGCGGGCAGGCGCGCTCGCGCGTAGCGTCGTAGCGCGAAGCCCGCCCGCGTAACCGCGTTACCGTAGGCGCGTCGTTTAAGTATTAATCTCATTTGTGTAATAAAATCTGCGCCTTAGCCGAGCCGATGGTAATATGTGATCCGGCCGGCGCGCCCGCCTCCGCGATAATCCTGTTAGCTTAAGACGGTTCCTCCATATTACTCGCTCTGCTTCGCTTAAGGATTAACGCATAGTCAACTGCTATTGTTACAACACTCATAACGAAAAAAACATTCTCATACATGCAATCGTTAGTTCTGTATAAATACAAACGCAACGTTGCGATGACTTTTGTTTATCTGCCACAGCAATGCAACATGAATCTTTTATCATCTTTATATAATTAAAAATAAGTCGGGCTAAAAATTTATTTATCATTAAGTTCGCTAAATTAAATATTGTAATTTACATTAAAATGCAAACTTTTGCAGACCTGATCACTGAAATTGAATTTGTCAAGAATTTGTATTTTTGCGTTGCATTTATTTATGACTCAATTAAAATTCCAATTTAAACCTAATTAAAAGTCGCCTTTTTTTTCAGCATAGGCATAATTTATGTAATAAGTCGACTATTATTGCAATATATTATTATAACATATTTGATACCTTAAATATTTCAAAATAACAATTTTATACATAGCTATTATGTATGAAATCTGTAGGGCGGCGGAGGCTTAAACGCTTAGAGCGGGCGTGCAGCGGGTCAGCGCGCCTGACAAGGCGGTCATCGCGGAGCCCCGAGATTCCGCCGCGCGACGGCGCTTTGAACACAAAGGACCTACAGATTAATCTGCCGATGCAAAGGCGACCTTAACCGAAGCTCGCTAGACCTCATTTATAAATATTAAAACCGCCGCCAATTTTCGCTAAGACGAGAGCGGTCCGCCCGCACGGGTGAGCAGTCGCCGACCGTCTGGGAGTTTAAATCCACCCTACGTTCCGTACATAAATAATCGATCAGCAAGTAAGACGCGCGCCCGGCCGGTTAACTAAATCCTTCGATGGTTTAGGTGCGCATCGGATGCGTTTAGTGCCTCTGTGCTCGAGGCGGGCGCTGCTAGCTCTCTCTCGAGCTATATATTATACGCAACGAATAAATATTATATCAGCAATCTTTTTACAACTGTTTTTAAGTCATTACTCCCACTGGCAAACTCAAAATATATAAATAGAAGACAAAAATGAAACAGATTCACATACCGAGGGTTTTGTACATTAGTCTAACAAAATACTTGGTTTTGTGAACATCTTTTCAAGAAAAGCATTAAGGAGGCGTAAATAAATGATACTTTATTATTGTTTTTTAACTTTCTTTTGACTAATTTAGCTTTATCAATTATGTCCTGTAAAATCAAGTTATCTATTAGTGCGATAATATTACAAGCTTTTATTTGAAAACTTCCAAGATATGAAGATGGTAATATTTTTATGCATATAGAATATACATGTCCAGGAATAACAAGGTCTTTTGAGCAATACTTTATTGAGAAACGTTGAAAAAAACTTCTTTTTTCTTCTGTGACTATATCCCTTTTATAATTCGTATAATTTCTTCTTAATTGATATTAAAATAGTAACATTATATAATTCGATATAAAAATATCTATAAAATTATAGACATATCAGTAAAAATAATACAATTAAGGTTTTCTACTAGTAAATGAAAATCGATAAAATTGTATATTAGCGTTTTAGCGTATACATTATATACATTAGCTAAATAATACGAAACATTAATCTTTTTTTTAATATATTTAAAATCGTGATATCTAATATGATTTTTTTTTATGTTAGGCTATAATTCTTATTATAGCCATTCATCAGCATTCACATGCTGAAAAAAAAATATACATATCGGGCTTCTGGCAAATCACATTTAATATAAAACTAATTGATATTTTGTTTTTTAACTTTTTATTTATTGATCACCGAACGAGAAATGGATTTATACAATTATTGGTAAAATGTTGCAAAACAATTTTTTTTATATAAAAATATACCTACATTATTTTCATTTAGTTCCTCATTGCTCCCCCTTTTATTTGACATACCTACGCTTAGATAACCTTTGAAACAATTTGTTCGATAACTTTTTTAATGTTTCTCGACTCAAAATTTGTATTTAACGAGCGTTAAAATTAGTTAAATAATTTTAAAATATTACTAATAATTATTATAAGAAGAATTAATATAAGAAGCTCCGTGCTGAGAGCTCAAAAGAAATTTTATGGTGATACTTTGTTGTCTTCCGTCTGTATGTTATGGCCGTTTCTCCTCTTTTGTTTCCTTTTTTTACATTACTTACTTTTGCTTATAATTAAGGAGAAATTATTAAGAGAGAACAATTGTACAAAAATTTTTCGTTCACTATATCTCTTGAAGCAGAAAACCGATTCCAGAAACGGTATGATTCGATTTTGGAAACGATCTGCTCAGTAATTTGAACATTATTAAAAAAAATACGTTTCCATTTTTTTTAATGTTTGTCAAATTAAGATCCGATTAAGGTGAAATTTTCAGAAAATCTAAATTTAACCTAGTCCCTTCTAATGCCACAAGCTCAATTCCAATAGGGTCATTAATTTAAAATATATACAAGGTTAACACCTACACACCACGCCCAGCCAAACACGCCCGACACATGAACGAACACCCACGCGCGCAAACACAAACGTGCACACACACACACGAACACGCACGCACGCACACACGCAAACACATACATGACCGTCTGGAAATAGTCAGAAATGTTTTTTGGGATCTCAAAAGATTGACATTAAATAAAATCTGCATTTTTGGATATCAGTTAAGAAACAATAATTTCACTAATTTTAAGAAAATTATCAATGTTTCTAGTGGAAAGTTAAACAATTTTAGTTATGAAGACTAGTAGTTATCTAAAAAACTAATAAAACAAAAAAGCTTTGTACCTCTCAAGCTTTTATTTACAAAATGATAGTACAGAATTATTAATGCATAATTTTGAGCCGTGCTTAATTCATTTTGACAAATTAAAATAAATGCTTGTCATACGTATACTATCCCTTTGTAAAAATAAATGCATATAATATTTACACGTTACACATGTTCATAACTATAAAACAGAAGGACAACTTGTTAGGATGCGCATCCTGAAGGTTCCGTGAAACCTATTATTGTTTTAATTTAGGAAAAAAAATTGTTTCTTCCGTGCTTTTTAAATATTTTCAAGTTTTAAAACTAGAAGTTTAAAGAAAATTCCCCGTACAACGCATCGGTCAAAAAATATATTTTTAGGGTTCCATAGCTCAGGACGGAAAAACGGAAACCTTAGAGGATCACTTTGTTGTCCATCCGTCCGTCCGTCCTTCCGTCTGTCAAGACCTCAGGAACACGTGGAGGTGTCTAGTTGAAATTAAAACCGTGTACTCAAGTCTACAGTCCCTTAAAGTTGTGAAAATATCAAACTTCTAAGTTAACGTGAAAAAAAGATAGAAAAAGATAGAAAAAATCTGAAAATCATACATTTGTAATTAAATCAAAAAAATAACCTTGATTAGATTACCTAACCAATTTAGGTATGAACTGTTAGTATAACCACAATTTCCTATAAGTATGCAATTATAGGTTTTGGAAATTGAATTTCTGAAAAAGCTCCGAAAAAGCTACGAGATTCTATTCCTGAATTATTTATAATATGTATCTGCAAATTTGTACGTAACCCTCGGTGTTGTCCGGTTTTTTTATAATACTACTGTAAATTAATGACATTTTTTTATAATACAACTACAAATTAAAGATTTTTCCTTACACGTACTGTGAAATCTTGCTTTTTGTTAGATTTTCTGATTCTGTGTCAACAGGAAGTACGCAATCTAATAGATGTTTTTCATCGAAATAGAAAAGCATAGAAGCATTCCTACATAAACAAAACGACCGAACGAAAGTCCTTATTCTTTGTCTTTCTTTCGTCAATATCTTCATTCTTTCTCGTTTTTTCTTCTCGGTTAAGAAATATCAGTATCATTCGTAATTCCATGTAAAAATTTGGTTGCCTGTAAAGTCGGTATACGGGCGAAAGTTTTACGTGACAACGACTTTGAATGGTAAAATCATTTTAATGTGAATATTCATTCGTATAGTAGAAGAAGGATGAAATAATAGTAACAATTTAAAACATTTATTTATACAAAGAATTATATTTAAAACATTAATTTATACAAAGAATCTCGCACTGAATTTCATATTAACAAAATTTTATTTTTACCTTTACACATACATACGTATTTATATACAAATATATACAATAACTTGCAATACATTTGCAAGCTATGCACTAATTCTCTAGCTGCGCGCGCGACCGATCATAGTTGAGTGGGAGAGAGACGCAAGGCATTCGGCGGGCTCTCTCGTTCGGTGACTCATCGTTACGTTACCGAGCGTTACACTTTTCAAAGTGACTCCCAGCCGCAACCTAATTTAAGACGTTGTCACGTCAAAAGATAAAAATAGGTCCTTTGTATTTGGTTTAAAATATGTCGTGTATCCTCATTTACATTTGTGTGAGTTGTGTGACACGAATTAACGTAAATTTGTTCGATGTTATAATTCTATGCTTTTCTATTTCGATGATGTTGATGGATAAATTTGTGAGTGTTCCAATATACAATATAACGGCCGATCATTTTGATTGCGTCGACTTAAATTTTTTACACCTGCACAAAACCATAGGCCTTCGTGTAGGAATTTTCAAATCGATATCTCTATTTCTTCCTTAAAAAAAGATCTTAAGAGAAGAACAAACAAGAAGATAAAGAACAGACAGACAGACAAACGGAGAATAAAGTGATCGTATAAGGGTTTTTTCTTTTTGGGGTACGAAACCCTAAAAATGAATCGAACAAGGCGGACTTTGAACTGTTGACATAAAAACAGGCCGGTCGGGTCGTGAGCAGGTCGCGGTAATCCGTACCCTGAGATTGCGGGCTACTTTCTTGTGCATTTTTAGGCTTCCAATAGGAAGAAGTAGTATACGTAGTACAATAGTATCGTTTAAATTATCTAAAAATATTATACCAAATAAATGCTCGTTAATTTCTAAAGATATTTAAAATTTATTTAAATATTTTGGGAACTCTGAATTCGTGGTAAATTTTGATAACTACTTTTCGAGGTGCGTGATGCAACATTAAATAATGATTATTAAAAATAATTTTTATTCCTATGCATAATACGAGATTATTTATTGTATTTGCTTATTTATTTAAAAACTCAGGTTATTTCCAAGAACCACAGATCTCAACATGGTACCTTTTTTGTCTATTTCTCCTGCTTTACTGCTATCCATCAATCGTTTCATGTAAGTTCATCGGTTTAACACTCTTGATACGACACCGGTTTGGTTTAACTATAATTTTCTATGGCGCCTCTTGATGACCCTCTCATCCAAATATTTGCTATAATACTGATGAGATTTTTTTTGGTAAATTTATTTTAATTCATCTATTTAAAGTCGCCAAACAACCACAACATACTTTTTCTAATCTATTACAATGCCTTAAATTTCAAACCATACTATTCTCTGACATTACCATCTCTATTTCTATTTTTCACTCCACACATACCACGCGAGGCTGCTTTATGCAAAAATACAAATCATACGTTATAGGAGAATTATAACTTAAAAGAACATATTTTAATATCTCTCGAATCGATTTGATTGTCGACAATCTAAATCATTACTTAGAGAGCCCATCAGCATATTACGTACGTAGGTGCTATGATCCTTCATATAAGGCAACGAATCTTTGACATGACCTTAGGAGGCTATAGCTAACAGTGCCGTAACACATCTCTAATCCTATCCACTGGCCTTAATCGTAATCTGATTGTCGTACACGATGCTGGCAACCGTCTACCTCGTCGACTAGTCCAGTTAAATAAATTCTATTTGCAATTAAGACCTTAATTTTTTTTTTATATTAATTAGGATCACTATAGGTCTGGCGTAACATCAAGGTCGTATCACCGTTTTATTGTCTGGACTACGTAAAGATATAATATTATTACAAGACTACCAATTTTGTAGAAAAATTTTAATAGTACACAAATATTAATTTTACGTCGACCGAGGCGCCATAGATTGTGAATAGACCGCTGTTCTTCACAATATACATTATTTGTGCAATATAATAGTGTAAACTTACATAGAAATTATTTTAATGATGTTATCAATGTGTTTCCATAGCAAGGGAAATTTATAGCAAAAATAACATTATATTTAAATTCGAGCATTAGCTTAATTATTTATTTTATTGTTATTATTTATATTATTAAATATTTTTATTATTACTATTCGTTAACGTATGAGAATAGTTTACTAGCATATCAAATTGCAGAGACGCTGGAGGGGACCCGCCGGTTGACGTTTTCGCTCGCACCTTAGTGATCGTTACCGATTGCATCAATTTGTGAGATTAAAGTAAACGGTGCATGACAGAGAAAAAATGAAATTTAAATTTGATTGATTTGTTTTGTTAAGTAGAAAATAAAAATACTGTGAGAGTGTACGGCAAAATGGCCATTTAAATTTAGACAAAAATACACCTATCAACAAGTTACCTCAAAAATATTCATAAAGATTTTTCGTTATTACGTTAAATTATAACAAAACTTTGTTGTACATAACATAATGTATAAGAACCACACAAAAAAAAAAAGACAATAATTTATGTAAGTATTTTTACTAGTAAGTGTTCTTTCCGAACCTAATTCCAATATTAATTTATCAAATTAAATTATATCTGCTTCAACTATATATCAAATTAAACTATATCTGCTTTAAGTAGACATACAGAATTATTAATTCGCAAATCCTTTCTAAAATATCGTGCATTAAAAATGCCTGAGACCGCTGGTAAACTAAAAACGCGATCATTTCCTTTATTTAAATTCAATTCGATTAAAATGCAGTACCATACGACAGTCACCTACAGAGCACGTCGATTTATGTTTTAAATTAGATTGTTCCCGGAAACCGCATGGAGGCTGAAGCCGCGCGCCATATTGGATTTAAGGGCTGTACGAAAACTCAGTAATCTGTGTCGAGAGCGAGCTAATTGAATAAACGAACGGAATTCGGACAAAATCCAATCCATCCACGTACAAAAATGGTACTGTGACGTTACTTCGAATATTTATTTGCATTAAACGTCTACACTCAAGTATATTTTATCTTGCGTACGATATAATTCCTAATATTCAGAATCATCAATGAGCAGTGTCAACCAAACTGTTCGACGTAGAGGTTTTTCATATTGAATCATCTTGATTGAAAGAAGGAGATGAAATGGTCATACACATTTATTCATTCCTCTGTTGAGAAATGCGATAATCACGGAATAATCTTATTTAAGATTAAAGAATGGATAAAATTAAAGGGTGGACCAAAAGCACCACGCTGGTTTATTGTGAGTCAAAGCTTTTGACGATCTTTATCACAATACGGTCAAAGATCGAACTTATTCTTTTATGTTTCGAAGGCATCGCAGTGATCAGTCGGCTATTACACGATAAATCACGCATTATATCAAATTATGTTAGGTTTTGATATTATTTTATAAGCCTACTATTTTGTCATACAATTGCAAATTTTTCTATTTCTCAAAAATAACATACCTACGAAAGTTTTATCTGTCATCATTGCAGCGGCACTAACGAGCGATGGCAGTACGCGGGTTACCAAGTACTTAAAACTACCAAACATTGAAATCATTTTAAAGTTCTCAACTGCCATGGGTCAATGAAAATCCCAGCGAAATAATGAGAGAAGCGGGAAATTAAAAGCTCACAATGACAATAGAGAGTAGCAGCTAATTAACGCGGGCGATGGCGGCGCGCGGCTCAGCGGCATTATCACCTAAATTGGCCGAATGTTTAGTGCAACGATATACTAATTAGCGATATGCATTGCTTATGATGATGTGTCTGGGCGGAACGATACAGCCAGAGAGCTTTTGTGTTGATCCGATTTCATTTTGATAAGCTTCTAAAATTATGAAAGGTTTTTCAGAACCCTAATGGATTTCTCTTCTAACAATTACATTCTTCATATCGGTTTGTTGAATAAAAACAAGCAATTTAAAAAAAAAGAAAAATTATGATTAATGCATAAAAGGATCTTCAAATAGGATAGTAAATCAAGAAAATTATGATGATATATTGAATTCATACACACTATCTGCTAGTGGAAGTCGGGCCTATTTGTTTTCATTTGTTTTCCCAAACAATCAAACAGTTTGAAATAAATTAATATTATTAAGGATTTATATTGCCTATTTCAAAATAAAGGTCATTAACTCTGACAAGTATAGTAATAATACTAAGAATTCTTCAAAGGTTAACCGTGATATTACGTTAAGTGGTAACTGCGGATTAAGCTACCGCTGCCCTTATGCATGAGACCTGAACCAATCGCTCTGTATGCGGGTGATCGCGCACGGGCAGTGCGATTTTCTGATTAATTTCACTGACTGTGACATGTAGTAAAAACTATAATCGCCATTAAATTAACGAGTTGACTTAGCGATTTAGTATTACTAATCCAATTAGCTTTCAGATTCTAGAAATAATATTTAAAACATTAAAGCCTAAAACGAAATTTTTAATGATTTGAAAGTGTCACTGGATGTCAGTGAGGCAAGAGAGATATGTATACATCGTACCACGTGGAAATCTATAGTCCCTGCCTATTTTTCTGGGAAATAGACGTGAATTTGTATTATTATTATTGAAAATGGTTCATTTCCACTTAGATAATTGCCAATTCATGATATCATCGCGTCTCAAAACACCAGTACCGAGGTCTAACGACATATTTATATATGATGTAAACAGAACTACGAAAACATTTTTTCCATAGTTTGTTGAGAACATATGAGTCATATTTTTGGCTCTGTTTATTTTCAACTATCCATAGACGGAATACGTCTGATATACCCACAACTTCAACGTCATACCCGACTGCGTCCATAAATGCTGTTCGATCATTTTAATTTGGCACGGTCGTGCAATTTTTCGCATAGCGCGCCACTCAATGAAAATACAAATTAATCTGCTCATTTTTTGTGTAAAATTTTATGCAATCAAATACCCAATATCTCATGGTATATTTCACGATGCAATCAAAATCCTGATCGAATGACGATATATACACGTAAATGATGTACTTATCTTTTCAAGCTTCAAAGTGAACTAACACATTATTAAGAACCAGCATTCGGATTTTTTGCAAAAGTGAAACATGCAATTACCACAAACAAACGTAGGCTCAGAACAAATGCAGATTAAAACAACCTCACGTAGTCTACCCGCACAAGTGGCGAATCCCAACAGGAATAAAAGCTCCGGAAACGCGGGGGCAAACATGGAGCTACTAGCCCTTCGACCCGGACGCGTCATCCAACACGGGCGCGGATTAAACGACGGCAAATCCCGGGTTAAGGCTGCTCGGGATAAGACCGGGGCCGAGGTTCGATCCCGGTCGACGGGATTTCGTCACGGCAATAAAAGTGTCTGCAGCCGATGCGGCCGAGCGCCCGGGCGACTCGGCCCGGCGGCCGATCGCTGGGTAATTTCGGCGTGCTGTCCGCGCAAAGCCGCTCTAATGCCCGCCAATGGGATTAGCGCAGTGCCGGCCGCCGCGATTTATTGGACGTGATCCGGCGGTGACGTCACGCTTACAAATGTATGCCTAATGCCCCGCTCGTTAACGTTCTATGAATATGAATTTAATAATAATTACCTAACGAAAAGGATTTAACATTTCGAATTGAAGAACTATGACGATTGTAATACTTAATACATCTTTGTCATTCTAGTAAAATTGATAGTTTACTCATCTATTACAAATATACGTTGGTCATGTTATTCGTTTTCATTTTAGATGTCTACTTCGATTTTTTAGCCACATTCTATATATTGTAAGGGATTTTGATTCTATCTTCCTAAGACATAATAAATGAAATTGTATTTGCATCCAATCGTCTCTCAACGTAATTCTATCGAATTTACGACAGAAAAAGTTGGTAGTCCTTTACTTTTGCAATGAAATACTGAACATTCAATATCAGAATTCAGGTACACTAGATAGGTACCTAAACGAGCTGTCTACTGTGAGAGTTATACAAAGTAGGTTCTATTTGGTTGCGAATTTACATTTTTCTTAGTATATAATTATGAAAGAATAATCTTTTGAAAATTTTCTTTCATAATTTTTAAATATGCAGACGTTACTTGTGATTTCTATAGAGTTATAAGTACATTAAAATTGTTTAAATATATTTAATATATATTGCAGACGAATTACAGATAAACAGATGAATGCATTGCATCAGTTTTATATAAATATTATAAATTTATAACATATAATAATAAAGTATAATATTAGAATTAAAGATCAAATTATATTGTGTTGTTAGATTACAAATAAATTGTTGGGTCGGATGTAGTTTTATATAACAAGAATCTACTTGTTTCAATATCGATTTTTGGTTTTAGCTTCATGTCTCTATAAACGTATATATATTACACTACAAAGATAAAGACGCAGAATCTTTTTACATAAGACACAAGATAAATTAGAGCGATTTTGGTGGTCTTATAATAAAACCACCGTAACGAAACTCAGTGACGACCGCTTTACAACATTTGTCTATTATATGGACATTTCTCAGTGTGGTTCATCATCAAATATAAATTGCGTCACGCCTAACGCACTTATTGAGCATACGAATTCACTTTTTTACTGTGTTAACACCGTGCAGTAAAATAAAAAGGGATGCTGAGGCAACAACCGTGCATCTCCATTCGCCGAGAGCGGGGTCCTCTCTAATCCGGATTTGAGATTCATTAGGGTGAGATTATTCTCTATTGAAATCTGGCTTAAGCGGGCGGCGGGGGCGGGCGGCGGGCGGCGGGCGGCGGGCGGCGTGTCCGCTGAATGCCGGCGCCTAATGAAGCACTCGAACCGCGTGTGTGACGCGCCTTATCGGACGGGGACGACCGTCGACTGCACCGATAACACGCATGTTATTTTTACGTACTACTGTTTATATTTTAATAAAGCGCTGCTTTCGCTGGCGAAGAATACACTATCGAATTAAATAAGCCATTAAGATGATGACACTGGTCGATCCTCGATACGATTCAGATATAGAGTTATGTTTGCTGACAAAATTTACAATTTTTTTTATATTATTAAATTAATTTTACAAATTTTTTTCGAATTTTATCCACTTACATTTTTCAAAATCACTAAAATATCAGTAAAGGAAAAATAAAGTTTGTATTAGTTTTATTTTCTTACTTTCATATATTTTAAACTTCTCATATGAGATTTTATATAAGTTTAAAAAACACCGAAACATTTTGCTTTTGAATCAACAATTCATGTATATTATTTTTAATTTTTTAAGTTCAAAATTCAGGTAAATATTTTCATTAAAAAAGATTTAAGTTCGTAAGCTTCATAGATTCGGAAATTTCATAAGTAGTTATTCAATAATATTTCGCTTTAATAACACTGTATAAATTTAGATAGGCGTATGTTACGGTGTGCATGGCTGCATGCGTATGCCTGTGCTTTTACGTGAGTGCGTTTAATCGTATACGTGCGTGCGTGCGTGCGAGCGTGCGTGCGTGCGTGCGTGTGTGTGTGTGTGTGTGTGTGTGTAAATAACTAAATAACAACAAACAAGGAAATATCGTATAAGTACATGATATAGATAGATACATTGAACGATATAGCAAAAACGATTTTTGCTAAGAAATCGCATAACGCGCGTGGGGTGAAGCCCGCACGGAAGAGCAGCATTAACCTTATTGGATAAGTCAAAGGTGACGTCGAGATACATCAAAGGATAGCGCCGAGCTCGACACAAAAACAAGGGCGTTCGCCAAATGAAAAGGCTGCCTAATTAATTATCTCAATATTTCTCCATACTAGAATATTAAAGGCAATGATGTCCTGAAAAAATAAAACACCGCGTATGTTTTTGATAGAATTCGGTGCAATAGTTCTAACTCTACGAATAACACTATGAATAATAACACTTTATCTGTTATAATATATATGCAACAGAATTTGTGCTATATATCGCTTATAATTTATGTTGTAGAAAATCAAAGGAAAATACTGGTCTCGTTTTATTATCAAAATTTGTAATGAATAATCGGGTTTCTAAAAAACCTTTAAAACTAATGTAACGATTAAAATGTTCCTATCGGACTACCTTGAGAAGTGGTTATAATCTATTTTCCATTTAAGGTCTATAATTTTTACAGTAATCTGTAGGAAATATAGTTAATATTTAAATGGCTTGTTGTACTATATCTGAAATTACAAATCAAGCATATATATATATATATATATATATATATATATATAAACTTAGGACATTATTTCTGCAAGATGAAAATATTTGTATAAGTGGCATTAAAATTTGACAATTTACTCGCTTTTTGAAATAAATATAATTTTGATTTTATTTTTTATTATCACATCTATTTTTCTTTTAGGTATTTATCGATAAATACAACATCTTTGGCATCGATCAATAGCGTCATCGAAATTCCTCTATTTCTACTAATCTACGTTAAGTAATTCACGTCTTTCCACATAAGGAAATCTTTTGACACAGCGCGAGCGGATAGTAAACACAGTGACTGCGCTAAAAAGTCCAACAAAAAACTCCACACCTAATCGTACTAACGGCTTATCTCTTTTTGTACTCTTCCACGCTGGCTTATTCGCGGGCCCGGTTTTGTCCGGGCGCACGGTAGTCCCGGCGAAACGGCGAGGGCACTACCGTGTACCGTGTACAGTGTTGTCATTAAATGTGCATTCTTGTGAAAGTGAAGAAATAGTTTCCAAATTAGTGAAAACTTTATGAATATTAATGAAGTCCTGAATCAAGTCACTTTTGTACAGCAAATAGATTAGTGATTTGAAACATAAATATAATGAATTGTTATTCCATTGTAAATTCTATGTTCTACTTGTTTTTGGCACAGTTATTATCGAAAATAAAAAGGAAAGTCGCATATATTTCATGTAAATAAATAACTCACTAAGTTACATGACCTAACTTGAACTACCTCAAACGACGCTTACCTGCAACATGCAACAATATGCAGCATGCAATTCGTCGCTGATTGCTACAGTAATGCCGCAATCGTATGCCTCTAGTTTTGAAAGGAGTATAACGAATATAAGATAATAAAAGTAATAACGAAATTACGGAATTAAATTTCGCCAAACGCTTAATAGAAAGCGATTTGGGTAATGCTTTGGTGTTGGCTAACCTGTTGACAAGCCTGTCTGCCAATTGGCTGTGTATAACTACTGGTGGATTTCTGTTCCTCGATGACATACTGATATTCGATTTATCTTACACATTTCGTAATGATGATCAATAGGTTCCCGTGCACATTGTTCAATGTGTTTATTTAACAATTCCTGATGATATGCTGAATTGTCATGAATCATACGTAGAACTTTTTATTAAATAATAAAGCGGATTGGGCAACAACAATATAATACTTTCTTAAGAGTTCCTTGCCTAACAATCCTTTTGAATCAAAATTAAATTTGATGATTCCATTTGTTGGTTATGATTTCATGGTGAAAGGGCAGTTTCAAGAGATAGCGATGAATTTCATGCTGCATACATACTAGTGCATGTTGCAGTCAAACATCTAATTACGAATTTCATTAAATCGAAATTTATCACAATAAAATAAATATCTCACGTGACTGACAATAATTTCTTATATTATATATCACTTCTTTTTAATCAAATTTTAGAAAATAAAATGTTCTTTAATTACATGTAAGGAAGTGACGTTAAAGACATGAATTAGAACTTCTTTTCTATGACAACAACAATTCCCCCCATTAGGCCGATAACACAGAAAAGGTTTCTATGAATTAAATATCTAGTATTTTCACTAAAATTAAATACAGAATACTTAATAAAAATAGCATTGAAGTAAACTTTTATAAAACGAAAACTTTCTCAAGGAAAATATTTGGTATAAAATTAAACAAATCCGTGTGCTTTGCATATCAGTAGGCTATTTGTTGATCGATCGGCAAACACTCATACCCCTAATATTAAATTGCAGTAACATATAATATGTCATGACTATATAAATGACTACACATTTGTGTATTTATAAAGCACTACTATGATGAGTGTTAAATTAATATTTTCAACAATATTTTTATGGAAATTTGCATATGATGTATTAAATTTTTTTAGACGCTTGGATCGAGTATGTGAGATTTTTATTTCGCTGTAAGTAAGGTTCTGAAATCCTGAAAAGGGTGGCGGCGTACAGCACATGCGACAATCCCGGGCTTAGATCTAACCCATATTACCGTAATCCGCTCACGGCTACTATAAATCCAACACCGAATTAAATTTATTTGTTTCCCTTTTCCTCATTTCTTGTTCATTTCATTCTAAATTTGTGACCGTTATAATAACGTTGGTCACTAGGAAAGTTTATCAAACACATATTTAGTAATGGCTAACATTAATTAATTTTGCGAAAAAATTTAAATGTCTATATTGACCGGGATAAGTTTTGCAAACGCTGATGTGAAAAAATGAAATGGCCATTTGCTTTTATTTCATTTTCTGCTATTATTTTTCTCATATTCTTATAAATAAAATAGATCTGATATACGGCTTAGTCTTAAAATTTAAAAGTTAATAAAATTATGCCCATTTTTTTAACCCAAATCTACTGAGGTATATTTTGACAAAATTTATATTGAAAACGAATTAGATTATATTACCTATTATTGCGACAAAAATGTCATTTTACACAGCTAGTGTTTATTTTTAAAGAATCCCTTAGATTCTCAATCTTAGAGCGGGTTTAATGTAACACACGTCCGAAGCGCGGACACTTGGCGCGGTCCGTCTGCAGATAATCCCTTTCTCTATCCCTTTCTTGCCCACCGGCTCTCACCGCAAATCCTTCCTCTGTCCCCTTCTAATCCCTTATTTGAATCTAACCAGATCTCAGGAGAGGAGTAGCTGCAGCCCGCGTGCTACATGCGTACGTGTATACGCTGTGCGGTGTTCAAATTAGTGCACCTGCCGAGAAACTTTTATACATTATAAATAGAACATATATTATACGGTCATAATTCGATCACTTTTTATTGGAATGCTTTCTATTATGGGTGAGATGTAGGAACAATATTTCTATTTAAACGTATAGATACATATGCGTAACCCTTTGTAGATTAAGATTTTGTTGGAGGGCGCTCAACCTTCACCCGCGTCGAGCGCGCCCCTAGCGGCAAGAAAGGGGAACGTGCCCTTTGATAAATCGCTGCAACCACAGGAAGGAGATACAGCAATAAAAATTATAAGAATTTTCTGTAAATATTTTAATCAATATTGTAAACAGCAGATGGTATGTAACGGTATTTCTTTAATATAAATTATTACCTTTAATTATTATTGGAGGGCAAACATGCGATCGTTTTGATCTGGCTATTACCTTTTAATATTGTAATTAATACATATTTTAAAAACATCTTTCAATATTGTTTATTAATATTGTATATTTATATTCAATGTCGATAATTAAAAACGACACTGGATTGAATTAAAATTAAATCTGAATTTTAATTAATTATATTATAGTAGAAATTTAAAAATTTACACAGACGCAAAATTGCATCTACAAAAATTATGCAACTTCATTATTTGCTTTTGTTGTGTCTATTTATAGATGATTTAACATAAATATAGGAGTTAAATCACCCTACGTACGTTAACTTCTTGGGCGTAAATCTTTTGACTTATTTATGCATATTATTTAATTTTGAAGTGAGAGACAAGAAAGAAATAAATATACAAGGTTCGCACACATACGGAGTGCACACGTCTCCGGCGAAGGTGCGGCCGTCCGCCCGGGCACGGCCGTCGGCGTAATCCTGACAAATGTTAGGGGTAGAGTTATCCGCAGCCGGATCGGCCCGATATTCCGTCGAATCGTTTGAAGCGACTCCGAGTTTTATCGATCGATCGGCCGGCCGGCCGGTCGCGCCGGCCGCTGCGTTGCCGCCCGCCGGATTAGATCCCACACGCGCGCGACTCACGCGAGCGCCGCCGCGGCTCGGCCGTAAGACGTACGCGACGCTCTCAATTAATATCTACCACAAAAGAATAATGCGCCGATCTGAAAGAGATTAGCGTTGCGACATCGTTACGCACCCACACGCTCGCATGGGCAGATCTCGTACGAACGATACGATCTTCTAGTGACTGCGGTGGCACGAGAGAAGGACGCAGCTGGATTTTATTCAAATGACAATTCTAAATACATTCTTGGTAAGAAATTATTAAGTATTTCTCAAATTTTATCTCGATTGACGCGAACGATTCCATTTTAACATTTATCAAAATTTTGGCGATAAATTGACTAACAAGCAGATGGCGCCCGGTAGCGATTCCAGTTATAGTACATTATTGCGGACGGGAGTTAGCTAGCTACCTCCTTTTTCTTGAGCGCGCGGGGCGTGTGTGAGTCGAGCGACGAGTCGGTAGAACTTGTTGCGCGCGGCGTGCGCTAAGCCGAATGCACGCCTCAAATTGGGCTGAAGTTGAGAAGATAATCTGCCCGTGATTGATGGACGGAGCGCGCCGCCGCCCGGCACGCGCCGACGGCCGCCTTTTTAATTTACTGTTACTATGCTACTATTGTCATTTTTTATACAATTAAAAGTAATTTTTATTCTTAGTCTTATTTTCTAGTACATGCAGATAGCCTTTTAATACCGTCCGTTAGTTTAAAGATAAAAGCGTCTCCTGTACACAGTTAGTTTGACTTTTGAATTAAACGGTTCG
This sequence comes from Eumeta japonica, assembly GCA_005406025.1. NCBI lineage: Eukaryota > Metazoa > Arthropoda > Insecta > Lepidoptera > Psychidae > Eumeta > Eumeta japonica. The sequence goes on along the minus strand of BGZK01000055.1, from coordinate 52,617 downwards.
GGATTCATTTGTTATTTCACAAGTTGTTAAATGTTGTCTATTAATGCTATTTAACAATTCATGTTCTATAGTGTTTGCCGAGATAAAATTTTAATATTTCCAGTATTATTCTGGTACAGCACGGAGGGTTATACATTAGATAGGGTATGCAGGTCTGATAATCCCGGACGGAGGCTGCGGGGCGCGCGCGGCGCGCGGCGGGTAAGCCGGCTTATCCCTCAGGTATTACGGCTGCGGCCGCGGGATAACGCGCCGGCCGCCGGCCCAGCGCCACTCCGCGCCGGCTATCGATCACCGGCGATCTATCCGCTCGTGTGTGTAAGGCGGTGAATTTACAAGGTCTTAAACACTAACTCATTACTTAGAAACGCATTCGCTTTCAAATTTTCCAATCGTATTCTTTTTTGTAATGCGCCGTTGGATACGATCAAAAGTGCGTATTAAAGAATTGTCCATGTAAAATATTAAACCTTTGGTAACCAAATAGATAATAAATATAGAATCTAGTAGCTGAAGAAGTATCATTATCTCGGTAACGCTTTATAATAAATATTACACCAATTGATGCCTTTGCTTACATTATTTTCCTTCCGGTTGGAAAACAAAACGTAAGACAATTAAATGGTAGATATCATTATACCGTATCAATACAACGTATTCATTTAATTTAAACTAGCTTTCGTCCGCAGATTCGCCCGCATGGACATACAAAAAATACGTACAGCTTTATATCGACTAATGGTGATGTGTCCATCATGAAATCGATCCCGGTCCTATTATCGGTGTGTTTGTATTTAAATACCGATTCCATGCGAATGGATAAAGTATTACATATGTTACTTAGGATTATAAATTATTACCATACTAAATATTATCACATTATGTCCAGTAATATTTCCTAAGTTCGCGAAGAAATTCACAGACAAGTAGACAAACATACTAAACATAAACATCACTAACATGTATTCAGTTTTTCTTAAACATTTTCAATGTACACATTTTTCTCTCTTGTTTTGTTATATATATATATATATATATATATATATATATATATATATATATATATATATATATATATATTTATTGATATAAGACAATAGATGACGACGTTGCCTCAACGTGGGACACATGAGCATATAAATAAATTTTTCAAAACATCGTTTATTTCTCATTTATTGTGCACGCTTTATCTGTTTGCGACTTCATAATTAATATTGCCATTTACCCACATGCTATTTTTAATTATGAACCTTTCACATTAATACACGGAGTGTACACTCACTCGAATGGCACACTACTCCGGTAGCGTCAATCCGGATTAACTGAGATCAGAGGGGCCCCGGCCGGCCCACTATCAATTTATCTCGGAAAGAAGATTACGGAAATCCGGATTTGCTGTAACATCACTGGCTAATGACAGATATTGAAATAGAAATTAATCTTTATGTTTTTAAAAGTAAAATACTCCGTTATATATAGCAACCAGAAAGATTTTCCTAATGCTAACTTTCTAACTGAAACTAACTTTCCGCACGCGGTTTCGCCCGCATTGAAATGGATTATTATAATTAATTCAAATCTCGGACCGGTTTCCAATTGTGATTATGGCGGTGAGGTTGATTACAATTCCGGTCAAGCTATAGATTCTAGTTCCGGTTTCATATTTCAATTTGACTGTAGTTATACTTTAAATTTTTGTCCCGGTAAAAATATGATATGGTAACAAAATAAAATAAGGGCTATATTACTCGAGGACAGTGTAGCTTTCAATGAATGAAAGAATTTTTAGAATCGGTATAGTAATTCGTTTGAATAGTACAAATACGCGAATGAAGTCAGAGACAAATGCTAGTATAGGTCTTTAAATACATGCGCATATTTGAATACAATTTAATATGTACATAAAATATACAATTTACGCACCGTAAATTTATAATAAAGAAAACAAAGACCAAAATTTATTTTTTGTGTGAAGTAAATCGTGGATTATATTTACGGGTCGATTTCGATCAAAAAAATAACATTTTAATAATTATTCAATTCCTGGAAATCTATATAAACCAACGCACGATTCTATTACATATACAGAACTCGTTTATCATAAAGAAATTTGCGCACTTAATAATTTTCTTGACATCGCAAACTGAAAATACAAATACGTCATCGTAGTGGTCGATATGTGAAAAACATTACGCATGGGTTAGAATAATAACAACACGAAAGTTATTATAATGTATGGCGAGCGCCAACGGGGAGAGGGATATAAGGATCAGACCCTAAGCCGGATTATCCGAGCGGGATCAGGGGCGCGTCGCGGGGGAGGTGCGCCCGGCGCTTGCGCCGCCGTGCGTACGTAGTTGAGTTCGTGTGCTGCCGATGCAGCGTCGTTTGAATCGTATGCAATCTCCTTGTGATCGTTTGTCGCTCGAAAATTTCTACGCATTAATATTTTATAACGAGGCATTAGAACATCTCGGTACACGGTTTGTATTTTGAGTATAGTTGTATGGTTTGCGTGTGTATATTAATGTCGACGTTAATTTAGAAGGTCAGATCTCGATTAGGAAATGTAAGGAAATAGCTATGAATGTTTTAAAATAAATATGGCGTGTCATTATTTCCAATTACCTTCGATTGGTGCGCCTCGATCGACCTTCCAACACGATTCATCAAAACCAACGACAAGAAATCTGAAATATTTGTTAAATTGGAAAAACGAGAACCATAATTCGAGATCCCATGTTCGTGTAATGGCAAAATTGCTTTGACTGGCATCGAGTTTTGATCGTTCGTATAAAAATTAGGCACGAAATTTTTACATATAATTAAAATTTTCAACTAATTATTATATTTTAAAAAATGTACACGTGACAATCTTAAGAGGTAGTGGAAAATTTGAACCACACTCACGGTTACATATTTTGTCTTAGTTTAATAGTACTACATCGGGACCCAACGCATAATCTGTTCTTATTCATCGACAATTAGATCGCGCCTTTCTTTACGGCAGATTATTCATAAATTATTTATACTATAGGTGACCGAATAAAAATCGTGTTTACCTCCACGAGCCGGTTCGATTAAAAATTTTAAATGTTCTCGTAATGCGTATCTATTCTCTAGGCACTGCCGGTATCACGTATCGCGGGCGTCGCGGCGCGCGGCGGGCGCGGCCGGCGCGGATCGGCGCTAAGCCGGATCATCCGGGTCGGATCAACCCCGTGTCGCCCGGTGATAAAACCCAGCCTCAGCCTCGCTCCGGATATAGCGCTACAGATTTTTGCAGCGCTCATGACCGCTCGCTATAAAAAATATCACACTTCTCGTATTATTCTCGGTCTCACGATGTAGGTACAATCACAGGAAAAATTGCAACCTTAATAAGACCTGTAATTCAATACAATTTTAATCGTTTAGTACTTCCCTGTAACCGTAGTGTAAAAATTAAAGACTTTTTTGAAAGTTTTCGACAAGACCTTCTTTAAAAGTAATGGTTATATGCACTTATTGTTAGCAGTAGAATGTAGTAGCTTTATGCAAAAAACGTCTACCGTCATATTCTCTGTTTGAGGGTATTAAGTCGAATTATAAATTAATAATTTATAGTGGAAAGTGATTAAATAGGTTTTAATTTGATTTCGCTTTTTATTATACTGAGGGTAAACGAAAATATTTCAATATTCGGGTTAGCGCGGGCAAGCGTGAATGTGTGCGTACGTGTGTGCGCGTCAACACTAAGCTGGATCACCCGGGCGAGATGAGCCCAGTGTCGCTCGAAGATAAAGCAAAGCCTCTTCTATCCTTGTCTTTTGGAGTATAATGTGTGGAAATATCAATTTGCTGACATCAGAGTCATGTTTTACGTTCCTAATGACTGAAATATTTCGAAATCTTAAATGAACACACTTTTAAATCAGCAATAAAAAGAAACTTGTATGCATATAAATCGTACACGTGTAGCGTCTTGGGGTACTAAATGAATAATAAGAATAATGCGGCATAATAAAAAATCTAAATCGGCTTATCTATATAAAACCGGCTAACCGGAATGAGGTACCGTCGGCAAAGCACAAAACGTGCGAGAAAAACAAGATGATACATTCAAAAATGTAATAATTCTAAATCCAAAAAAAACCTTATAACGTAGTATTATTTTCTTAAAAAAACATATTGAGACATATTGTCACAGTTCACATTTTTAAACAAGTCAAAATCGACAATCTTCCTAGAGACAAAAATAAAAACAAAACAGTCTTTTAAAGATTTTTTTTTGTCTTTATTTAAGAACTCGGTATTAAAACTTAGATAGTATATTTACTTCTATCACATTTATTTCATATTTGATACATCAAGAAATCGTAGAGAATTGAAGAAAATAGTATTAGTAGTTAGATCAGGTCAATCACGCAAACTAAAAAAATATATATAAAATTATCAAGCAATGAGCAACAAACGCAACTTGATGGTTTTAGCTATTTTCTTTTGCAATCCGTGTAGGAAATTAAAATTCTTAATCATATACGTCTAAATAAAACTATTAAAATGAATATACAAAACATGAGCATCGATTATCCAACTTAATCAACAAAATACGTTTCACGGTCAAAATATCTTTTTGCTGCCACTACGCAGGTACGAATCGACAAAAAGATATATCTCCCGACATTGGCGCGCTTAATCCGGCGGGCATTGTGCAACGACTAATCGGCGCGGATCGGCGGATCCGATCCGAGTGGAAATTAATAATGATTAATAACGACCGATTAGACGGCATTAGCCGTCACCCCGCCGCCGGCCGCCGCCGACGTCGCCGGACGCCGGACGCCGGCGCGAGCTGAGCCGCGGCGAACGTTTTGTTGTTCAGGAGCTAAATTACGTTTGAAGTGACGGCCTTTAACGTTTAGCCGGTCACCTTTGATTATATCCCAAAAGCAAACGACGCATAAAAACGTTCCTGGCTTTATAGCAGTACTATTGATAAGTTGTAACCGAAAAACTTAGACAAACAAATAACTTTTCCTTGTCAATCATTTCTAGAGGCAAGATTTTCGTTATAGTTGCACAAATAAAATATATGGTAAAAGTTTATTTCGTTCAATCGTATCGCTCTCGCTAATGGTAAATATCAAGCTTAAATCTTTGAAAGCTTTTGTGACTACACGAAGGCGGCTTTCAAGGTGCGACTCCATTAAAAATATTTCATGATTCGATTCTATATTATTTAGTTACCAACCTAAGCAAAGTGTCCATCCACTTTTGCTATTGCGTGATAATTAAATAAACATATTTCAATTTTCTAAGACACATATCCTAGGCCACATTTTGCTATCCGTGACCTTCGTATGTGTGCATCGCAATTCAAGCGCGGTCAGAGTTGCCGGCGCAGAAGTATTGGACGGCTTACGCATTGAGTGCGCCTTACCGGCAGACGGGATGTCCCGGATTAGATTTAAGGGGTAAAAGAACTAGAAAGGGACGGCACGAGACTCGTATCTGTTTGCTGGAAAGAGACGGACTACGGCGGAGATTTAGAGATTATGATTCATAAGGAGAATGAATGGAAAATTATTATGGAGGGAATTAACGATGGGGAATAATTGTAACAGAGCGCGCCGCCGAGCCGGCAGACTCGAGTAGGTAAGAGCTTCTGAATTTATTGCGTAACGTGCAGATAATTGTGAAATTAGATTTATTCGTTTACGATACGTTAATAATTAACTAGGGACGCGATCTCCATGACTGGCGATCAAGATCATCATGACTGGTGGAATCCATACGCTTATAGTCTCGAGAGCATATGAACTTTCAAAATATAATGTTGCAAACAAGATATGTATAAAGAAATGCACATTGAAATCATCACTTCAAATGTTACTGATCAATCGAAAAATCTAAAGAAAAACCAATGTTTTCCATTTTGTAATGTGTATCGGTTCAGACGTCTACATATGTAAAGTACATATGTATACGGCTAACCGAATCGACGGTAACCGAAAAATAAACAGCCAGACACACGACTAAATAATTATGGTCAGTATACGTTTCCAATGAACACCTATATTAAATAGTATAAAGAAACATTTAGACGTAAATACTCAAAGATGCTTACGGGACCAAACAAAAGCCCTTCCATTTTAATTATTCGTTTGATATAAAAGTTATCCATAACTCATTTATGGCTGCAGATTAACGTGTCGAGATGAGCCCTGCCGGTGCAGACAAAGGGCGCCGAGGGGCGACGCGTGACTATGAATAAACGCTCGCAAAGCCCGCGCCCGCACCGCGCCCGTGCAATCAAAGGAATCGTTGCAAGTTAAAACTACATCTGTATCTTTATTGCGTCCTTCTATAAAACTCCTTAAATATGTTTGATGGCGTTGATTTGCAACATCGATACGTCAGTGGTTTTAGTATAATTGCGTATATTGTAATTGAAATTCTAAAAAAAATATGTACTACCAACATGGAATATTAAGGCAATAAACAAAATAGAACCACTCAATACTCTTCAAAAACTCTGACGTCTGTCTTTATATTTTTCCAATGAATAGCCTTACTTACTATCCTTAGGTCAAATCGGACTTTATGTTTTAAAGTGGCGGTTTGACACTTTCGAATTTGTCTTAATATTAATACATGATTTCATCATGTAGATGTTTTTTTATTTATTTAGAACAGAATGTGTTAATTTTTATAAAGATATCTGGAAATAAAAAAATCTATTAAGAACAAAAAAGAAGAAATATTGTTACCGTTTTGATATTCTTTTAAAAAATGCTTTTAAAAAGAGTATATTTTTAATTACACAATATATTCAGATCACAGCATGGATACTTCCTGACTGAACAAATAGCAATATACAGGTTTTAGAAAAAAAATATTAAAAAAAAATATTCTTTGTTCAAGGCGTTTGTTGACCCGCTGCGGTATGACTGGGTGAGCTGGTTGCTGTGCTAATCAATCAGCAGTAAATTATTACAATGTTTCTAACTTCTAATAAACTGAGTCATATCGATATAATTTTAAAATTGATTGAATGGGAATAATAATAAACCATACACATTACGTATTATGTCAGCCTTTAATTGTTTTATATTTGTTCTATCAAAAAATAAAATAAAATTATACTATAAGCACATGTCTAACAGACCACTAAAAAAACATCGTGCATAAATCGATTATAAAGTTGACTGAAAATGGAACATAAGGTATCTCAAATCATAAGTTTTTATTACCATTTGATCAATGAGTTTAGATACCGATATTGTACATACACGCTCTTTAAATAAAATATGTGCCCTAATCTTCACGCTAGCCAGACAAGTTGCCCATCACAATATCATACCTCTCTTAATAGTTGTCTGTAAAAGTCATTATAATTATCTCAGAGATCTAATTATTATTAATAATTCAATATTTGTTATATTCTTTTAGTTATTATTGATTATCTGATCATTAACTATCTTAGAGGGATGGTTATTTCATTGTCACGGGAAGAGAAAAATGGAAAATGATTGTTTTAGAGACAAAAAAGTAAACAATTATTTGACAAGGACTAACCAGTTATATTCTTGTTCAGCAGATTGTTAAAAGCGTCCTTTTTAGGTGAAAGATGGGGCGGCGCGTGCGCGGGCGCAGACGGCGGACGCTGCAATCCCGCCATGCGTTCCTCGGGTGACCGCCGTTGCGGCGTCTTACTGCGAGCTAGCTCCGACTGAATGTTCTGAAATCATCACCAAATTCATCATCATGTAGCGATTAAAGTGATATACAGTTATATATACACTACATCAAAAATATATCCATAGTTTATGCATCTTATGAATAAATTCAGGAAGAAATTATAACAAAAAACAACATAATTTTCCAAATGTAATAACTTTATATTTAAAAAAAATGAAATGAGTTCTATCAGAAAATGTAAACAAGGCTTTGAACATAGTATCTTTCATTGATTATGATGCTTGGGTGGGTGTTAAGAAATAGACCTTAGAGATATATTTGCTTTCCTACAGTACAGGGGTTGACCTATAAGCCTATAAAATAAAATGAATAATACAATTGTGAATTAATAATACAATTGCGTAATTAAGATCAGAACAGGACTGAGATCAGAACTAAAAACGAAACTGAAATAGGCACGAAATTATAAGTGGTATCGGGTATCAGAATCGTGGTCAGGAGCAAGATCACAACTTAGAACGGTATGGGAATCAAAACCGAGAGTACATTGGGGTTGAAATGGAATCAGAGAGAAATGGCATGGGAATCAATAGCGGAGTTGGGAATAAAATCGAAAGAGAGTCTGGGTGGGCATCCGAACAGAACAGGAGCAAAATTGAGCGCAGAAAAGGCACCGGAACAGAAAACAGAACCGAGATTTGGAAGATATTCTTACAAACGCAATAGGTAAGTTTATAAAATTAGAAATTTGAATTTCTGAACCCTCTCCACGCAAATTAAACTCGCACTTGTTGAGTGTTGTTTAAATAATCAAATAATAAAAAACAGATACAAACAATTCATAGGAAAAGAAGTGCTCTACTTTTTTATGAGATTTTTGGTATTTGTTTACTTATGTATTTAATATTTAAATATACATTTTTATCACAAAATGTAATTTAAAGTCAAAAATTGTTGTATCAAAAGATGGACTAATCGTCTAAAAGTTCTCCACCTTTCCTTACCATATAGCATAATATAATGGGTGAGCTTTATGCACGGATCACAACACATTCGATTTGGTTCATTAGATAAAAATGTAGTAATATTTCTTTTACTTAAAGTATCTACATTTACTTCTGCAGCCCAAAAAAAATATTAGAATTTCTTGTACGATATCAAATATTATGGAAATCGTATTTTGTCAGGAGTGGATACACTCTTTCTAATTGAAAACTTTTTAGAACACCACAATATTGAGTGTATTGGTAGTTTTGAGTTATGATTGGTATATAAGCGGTTTGTTGAAATAGGATACTCGATGCACATATAAAACAGAAATGGTTTTATTGCCGGTCTTTTAAACCAATGCTTCTAAACTGGAGTCCTTGGACTCTTGAGGGTCCAGCAGGTCCACAGACCTATCCATCCCAGAAGATTCGCTCATAAAATAACAATCAAAAATAAAAATCAAAATTACCAAAACACATTGACGCAACCGAATGCTTTATGGGAACATGCAGTAAAAATATGGTTGATAGCTTATTCAACTGACATTTTTAATCCTTTAAATATACTAACTTTGAACAGATGACATCACTAATTTTCGAAGAATATCAAAATGATGTTGAATAAACTTGATTTGTGAATAAATTAGTAATATCAAAATAAGTTTGATTGTTTTCCTACTCTCTTGTCCTCTAATGGCAAGATATCGCGAAAAGACACTCAAGTAGTGATCAATGCGCACTTTCGAGCTTTCAAAATCCGTTGATTGAAATAAGTTGCAATTCGAATTTAGAAAAAAAAAACTTTAAGATGTGTGTTTTAACAAACGACAACTTATATATTACTATTGTAGCTATAATTATTATAACAACCAATTATTAGGAAGAACGAAACAAATCCTAACACTTTCACATCACATACGTTCTTGTGGTAAATTTTATAAAAAAACTATCACACGTCAAGATTTGGAATTTGACACAGTACAATAATTTAAATTAATGTCTATATGTATATCACCTATCACTAACATATCATTTAATGAACAAATATTTAACAAAAAACAAAGCGACAGTATGTAATACTGTATTAACTACTTAATTTTATTACTCGTATATTACTAACGTCATTTGTGGAAATTACAAAATTAATAAAACGTACAGCGATATGCGACATTTTGGTACTAACGCCATATGTTAAAAAACTACAGAGTTGATATCGATTTGTTTATTTCTAGAATGTCCTAAAATATGCCCAGCGGTTTTGTAAGTGAACCAAAATTGTTGGACCATTTTTAAATTATAAACAAATAATAAGTGATATTTTTTTTACTTCATCATCATCATCGTTCAACCTTCAGCCAGTCGCAATGACTGAAAGAGACAAGTGCCGAAGAGATACACCGAAGGGCGCGTAATTATAGGGGGAGTGCAGGTTCTAGTCTGGATTAGGAGTGACGGGAGTGTAGAGCCAGCCGGTATTCGTGCAACCTTTAGCCAGAAACTGGATTCGGGGAAAGTAATAGATACTGTAATGTATTAATACGTATGGGGGGAAAAGGCAAATTTCTTCCGATTATCTTCCGTTCGCCGTTTTCTTCAGTTGGTGCAGAGCTTTCAGTGTTGGTTTCTGGAAGTTGGTGTGGTTCATCCGCAATCTTTCAATATCTACATTGCTCTTTGTTAATGTGGCCTATTTTCTTTGGTTCCTCTTGTAATAATTCATATGTGGTCCAAGACATCCTTTCGTCCCAAATTTGTTTCGTCAGTTAATCTTTCATACTTCACTTTCTTTGCTCAGTATAAACTTTAAGTGTTAGTAAGAGTTGATAGCGTTTACCTTCCTAATCCCTAATATGCTTAGTTCTTCTTGGTTCTTGTTGTATTAACGTGTATATATATATATGTCATATTCTTATATATATATATATATAAGAAATCTGAAGTAAATTTGTTTCTCCTGTTAATTTTTTATTCTTCATTTTCTTCGTTTGGCCACTTGCCATGTGAGCTTCCTGTATTCCTGTAATAGTAATGTTTGAATGGTGTAATCTTTGATCAATTAGTTTCTTTTTTTCAAATGTTGCACAGCCTTTTACGTTCCATGTGCCTACAATCATTTTGTAACAGGGTATCTTTTCTTTCAGTTGGGTCGGTGAACTTATTGCCCTCGTGTTCATACCTAGTTTCCGGTCTTCATATATTGGGAGAGCAGTCCCACATGTTGTCGGCGGGAATGCTATCTGGCTGGTTTTGTCACTCGACTGTGAACTCTTTTGAGTATTTTGTTAAGCATAGGATTCGTATCTTTAAAGTGACGATGCTATCATAATGATTCTCTGAAAATAGCAAGTATATGTTCCCTTGTACTGGTGGTTCAAGGGGGCAGTATGTGATTCTATAAGCCTTTTTCTGGATTACATGGGCATTGACTAAATATAATATTTTGCGACTGCAATTAGTATTGGTAAATTGTTTTTAATGTATATTTCAAAATTTTCCTCTAATGTTTAGTTGGGAAAGTCTTCAAGTGATATTTTTTTTTACTTATAACTAAAATGTTATTATTCTATTACCGCTATTTGTTAGCAATTATAAAATTAATGAGACATATTACAAAATATGGATATAAATACCTCTATTTTTTTGTTTCTTTTCAATATTGACATTATACATGTTTTTTCTTTTTTTTACATAGTTTTCAAGAACAAATATAATTTTTATGGGACGTTGCAAAAGGTCTGAAAATTATTTGTCAAATGAATTATTTATTACATATAATCCCTACATTAACAGATCATTCCACCAATAAAATCTCTCTTAATACCTAGTAGTAGGTATAAAATTATTTTATGAAATTATTATTATATTACGAAATTATATAATATCTGTGTAATACAGTATATAACTTGGATCAAAATAAATTGTTTTATGTGCATGTGCATACGCTCAAATGCGTCAACGACCAGTGCTCAAGTTTATATTATAATGTTGGAACTATCAGGGCCCTGGGTTACATGACAGTGAAGGCTTTCTGCATGAGCATCTGCAAACATGTTCTAATCACTATAGAAGCTCTGTAAACTTAAGCGCATCCTGATAGCATTTTTGCACCTACTGAAAGCGTATAAAAAAATTTTACAAGCCCTCACAAAGCACTTTTTTTCTAGTTATTTGAAAAATTACCCCTTTTACTTTTTAATCAAATAATTTCAAGTATAATTTTTCAATTCCACTAATTAATGTTTGTTTTTTGCTATAATTAATAGAAATGCTACTTAAAACAACCTCTCTTGTTTTAAGTAGCATCTTTTACAGCCTAAAAGCATCTAAATCTTAACAAACCTTTTGATAAATTTAAATTCTTTCCTCCCAAAATATTTGAGAACTGGAAATGGGGTTTTTTATTCAAATAAAGGAATAGATTAAAGTTTAAAGCAGGCTTAAATATCCAAATAAGCAACATTAATGAAAACATTACAATGGCACAAAAAGGCAACACAAATCTCTCTCAAAAAATGAAATGAATGTAAGTAGACCAATGTGAGTATTGCAAATAAAAGCTCTGTTTACGGGTCCGGGTAAGGAGGAGTTAGGCGTCCGTCCTTGAAAAAAGTTAAGTGTGGGTTTAATCCAACTTCGTTAATCAATGTGACTAAGTGCATACTGCGCGAAAATCAAAATAAAACTATATTTGAAGGCTTTAGTCGGCAAGTTGCGGTAGTATCAACACAATTTATAGCCAAGAAATCGCCTAAAAATAAGCGAAATCCGTTTCATTGTAAAATAAACCTAATATAATCCTAAAATATACTAATATCATAACGATACTACAAGGATTTGACGGTTCGTGAATTAAGTAACATCGATAGTAATTAATTATCGATTACAGGGACGCGAGTCGAGCCCATTCTTATTCCGTCGAGTGCTTTTCTAATCCGTGTTCTAAGTGAAAATATCAATCGGTGATAAACAATGTAATGTATATATAATTCTGACTCAATGAAATCTGCAATTCGCAACACGTCCTCATTAGAAATAATGGCATAGTATACTTTTTACTAGATGCGCGACCTACACCCCACAGAGTCGCATGTTAGATAACTTGTACAAGTAACTATATAGTAATATTTTTTGCAAACTATTAAACTAAAAATTCAGATTCACCAACACAAGGCGGCGATGTCGTAAACTAGCTCAAATCGAGCTTTGTTCTCTTGACTGCAGTTTGCTCAGAATTTGGTATAACGTATCAGAAACTCGAGTCAAATGTCGCTCATATAAATAGATAAGTGAGAATGAATGGACTAGAAGTCATTATCACTCACGAAAATATACGGCAATATAATAATTTGATAAGTTCGATTGAAGGCCTTGAACTGTGTTTGAAATTCTAGCTTTTCGAAGTCCTATTTGCTTGTAATATCTAAAGCGATTTCGTGTATTCAGTATCGAAATGTCAAAATTAAAATTATTTTTTACTACATTTTTCAACACACTTTTGAATTCATTTACCAAGTTCAATGCAACATTTCAGATATATTATTATTTGATTGAATAAGTTGATTACTTACGAAGTCAAACTATGATTTAATTTTCTTTTCGGTAATACATAAAATAATAAATAAAGCGCTACCGCCTTTATTTGCAATTTTCAACCCAGAGAATTGCATCTTTTCAATTTGTTTTTTTCTTCAATAAAAGTAAAGAATACGAATTTCATTCATCAATTCCAGATATCATAATTTCCGCTCCAAATTCTCTAAGTAATTACGACGGCAATTAAATCGCACCTCCTCATTCCTATCAACATCCGTTCCACTGCTCATAGAAGCTCCGGTGTCAGTAGCCTCGTACGGTCTTTCTCCAATCACAGTCTACGCGGCACCGAGACGCGACGACGTTAACGTAATTAAAGGGGTCGTACCTCTCTGGCGGGCGGGCGATTTCGAGTCCGTTTTTTCATGAATCTCCATCAGCGGCGTCCGCGCCGTGCAATAGCCAAAATCATCGCCGCACCATAAATACGCGCCGGCGAGCTGCTGCGCACGATTCGCGCCACAGATACGTCTAATATCGTATTGGAATTTGTGATGCCGTTTGACCCCTGTTAACCCAGAATTACGCTCCTCGCTGCCTGATTCGTCCTCGAGCGCCAGCCTGATTGTGTTGTGACACAAACTGTAATGTATTATGTGTTAAGTCTTGCTGCAATCACGGCTAGCGGGCTCGGCAATTACGGGGCTTCTGTTCGCCGAACTTCAATTTATTTGTGTGGACGTTCTTCGGATGTTTATTGAAGTTTAACGAAAACAGAGCGCTCGGCGATTCAATTTACGCTAAAATGTAACATGATCGATGCGGACCGACTATTTATTCCAATCGTGTGTGCGGGACGGTTCACTGCTTCAATTTGATTTCGTAAAACATGTGAAATCTTTAGAGACACGAAGAAAAAAAAACATTTAAGAACACCGATTTGCTTGTTTTTTATTTACAAACAGCACTTTTCATTCAGAGTGATACTGACATAAATAACCTCACACTCCTTAGACGATTAGTAAATGACCAAAATTCAAGTTTCGCAAACGGTAATTGAGAATAGCAAATTTTAATTCGATCCAACTTCGCCGCGTTCACAAGATTCAAACGTGAATCAGCACAGAGAGCAAAGATTAAGTCATATCGGTTGCCTCAAACCGTTTGCTCGGTCGGTCATTCTTCGCTATCCGTGCGCTAATCGAGCGCTAATTACTATACAAAGTGTAGCGTTAAGCTTGTTTACGGACACTCTTCCAGATAAAGGATCCCTTTGTCCTCGCATACGCGCCTGTTATTCGAATGGCGCACTACATAGTTTTAAATGCTAGATAATAACCGTTTCCGGTGTTTACATTTTTAAATAGAATGTGAGAATATAAATTTAATTATCTCTTTATATTGCCCGATTGATAAAGGGCTTACTTTCCGTTACATATTTGTACAGTAATACCATAACCATTATAATGTTTATAGTACTGGCGTATTTTTTGATATAAATCAGAGTTTGATCGTCGTTTTCGAATCGCTTTGTAAACAACGCTGTATAGTAAATTAGAAACAAATTGTTTTTTGTCAGAAATAGAGAAAAACGATATGAGTAATGAAAAAAATTGATGTTTAAAAGACAAAAATCTATCAATATCCGCAAATTTTTTCATTCACCTAGGTACGTAATCTTGTTGTAGGCATTTTTTAAATACAGATACGGTAGACACTTTAACTACATGGAACACTCTAAATTTGCTATTTACTGCCACAATATATACATATTCTAATATCTGTAAAAAAGCCTTTTTCTCTGTATCGATTGATTTATGCAAAGAGCGATAAATTTTTCACTATTTATAAACAACGAGAGTCCTTTTTTCATCTGCGTCTGTTGTCCTACAAGAATACTATTTTTTGTTTCTTTATAACCTGAAAAATTTTAATACTGTGTTAAATTTGTTATACACACTTTATTAAGAAAAAAAGAAACAATATTGAAATTGGTGTTGTGTGGTTAAAATAATTAGTCTCGGTTCATGAAGCTTAAAGGATGCATTTTAAACATAATATAAAGTATCAAGCGCTCTCTAAAATATAAGCTATCAGAGATAAAATACAATGGGTTGCATCAGACGTATTTGTTCAATTTACGAATGTAATTTGACTGCGTACTATTATTTGAAAGTTCAGAGAAACTACACGGCAGCTTTTATTACTTGGCTTATCTTCTATTGGAAACATTGATGTATAATCTTTTTTACCTATCTGTAATTGGAAAAGAATAATTAGCTCTTCAAAGTTAAATTATATATTACTATTCCTTCTATGCGTATGATAAAACTGAAAAACCGTCGTCTTTGTATATTGAGAACAATTATCAAAAAATTTGCAGGTGGTATATGAAATGTGACAAAATAAAATAACTTTATTTTTAAAAACTGTCTATTTGTCCATTTTGAATACGATAATTATTAAAAGAATAGAGTAGTCTTCTTGGTATTTTCACAAATAATTTGAGCATATATTGAGGCTATTGACAATAGTCTTTATCATGTCGAAAATTAAATCATGGAAAATTGGCTGATCATTAAACATAAATTGCACACATACGAAGTCGCGGGTGCGGCTGGTATTTTCAAGGACATTAAGTACATTGAGCGTTTGGCCACATTTTCAAATATAAAAGTGAAAATGAACAATTCTCGAGTACAACAGCGCATAACATCCGGAGAAACCGACAGAAGGCGGCTGACAGGTATTAGTTATTTGCAACATTTCTTTTGTTGGTACAGCGTTTATCGCGTGCCCTTGCGCGCGCGCTGCGGTCCGGCGGGGTGTCGAGTTAGTTACGTACTCGACTGCTGAATTCGACTTCCGTGTCGCCTTCTCTCCGGATCGCATAAAAATAGAGCTTCAAAGGCATTGACGAAATCAAAAATAATTACAGCAATGTATGCAACAAAACTTGTACTAAAGGTTGATTCCGTTTTACTTACTAACGTTTAAAATAGACTTTTTTTTCTTGATCAACATATTTTTATAGTCTTCGCTTAAAAAATAAAGAAAAAAAAAACCATATATGATTTCTATTCATTAAAAAAGTTATCTTATACTTTAGTTTAATATAACAGAAGTGTTTTAGTTTCATTTTTATTTATGACGACTTTTTTATTTACATATTTTTTAAACGTTCGTAGATTGAATATTCTGTGATATATTCTTCTATTAATAAGAAAGATAACATTCCTTCAATAGGAATTCGTAACAGAAAAATCTTCTACGCTATGATAAATACAGTTTCAAACAGACGTTCTATTCTTGAGCCGTACACGCATTCGTTGCATAAATTAAAACTCGAGTCTTATTTGCATTACTACATTTTTTATCGACGAGGAAACTCCGTTGCATAAGTGAATATATAAACATAATAAGTAAATCGATCTACATTGCAAAGGAAACCTCAATTTAATCTATTTAATCATTAGTACGTAACAATGAAAAGAGTAAACAATATCACCTATGACGGATAGAAACACGCTGAGTTACAGCGGGCCTAGCATGGCGTCCTAGAGAAGTGCATCTCTGTAAAACTATCTTTTTCGCGCCAATGTAACGAAAGTGATGGAATACAAAGGGCACAAAATAAGTACACCCAGAAGATCCACTCTATACAAAGCGCGCCAAACGATTACGCACGCGCGCCTTCGGCCGAACAAAAGATTCCCAAACCATCCTAAACGTGTCAGTTGCGACTGGCGCGCGCCAGAGATAGTAGTAATTTAATTTTAAATTAAGTTCCAAACTTTGCACGATTTTTTGAATCAAAAGAGGGCTCATTCAGCAGTTCTTTAAAATAAACTATATAAATTGTCAAATTTTAAAAGATCTCTTAAAATAATATAAAACCTGTCCTTCACTATGCCTTGTACTAGTGGTTTATCGTATGAAACTTTATTTAAGAATGAGAATTCATTATACCCTAAAATATAAAATATCAATATAAAATAAAATATAATAATCGCTGCAATCGTCGAAAGTTCTTTCTTATCAGGAATATGTAGTGTAGTTTAATAATGCCTACTTTATCCATATTTATTATTTTTGTGTCAAAAATATTTTTATGTAACTGGAAATATCTTAAAACCACTAGTTTTATTAATAAAGTTATTTATCTTCTAATGACATAAAATAATGTTTTAATAGAAAAAAAAACACGAATTAAAGTATAATTACACAAAAGTCGGAACCTCCAGCCCTAAGCGCTAGGCCGAGAGTACGTAATTAAAATAGAGTACATGCAGAAGCAAACCTTTCTGTGTATATTTATTTTGTGCAAAGAAACTCGTGGGCGTCATGCTAGGCCCGCTGGCCGTTGCATCGCGTCCATCGGCTCCGTGCACGGGCGTGCGCGACGCTCCTCGCACGCGCATGCACCGCGCGGCGGCGCGGGCCGTGCGACACACATCCAGCCCGGAGCCCGCGAGCCCGCGATAGCTGCGTTTGTGGTGGCATTAGCGCTGTTGTCTATCGCGAGCTGGGCCCTGATTAATTTATGCGCCCTCGTATTTATACGAGATAGCGTCGAGTGTAACGTTTAGTATTTGTTCTTCTCCGGGGCTTATCTTTTAATTCTCGAGCTGTCAGAGTCTCGCCGTGACGTAAAATAAAAGGATATAACTGATTCCTTAGATAAAGTGCCAGATTTGACGCGATAAGTGTTGAGTTGTTTTCCTTTGTGTGTGTACAATTTTCAGGGATATTTTTAAGACCTGCGTAGCAGATTATTTGGGTCGTACTATAAAGAAGTTAAATTTGTCATTATCAGATCTATTATATCGAATTAGGTGATCTATTTCCGAAAATGTATATTGTTAAGGAAATATTGCCACGAAGTAGAAAATTGAATTGGATAATATAATAGAAATCCGTATATGGAGACTGAATTATTTGGATAAATATTTTTATGTGGTTGTATCACAGCAGTTCAAATTACGTGTAACAATAAATAATATTGAGTAAAAATTGACAATGTGTTAAAATAGCTATCATGCAGAGCCTCAGTAGTGAATTAAGTCAATAATAATTGATCACTAAGTGATATCTTTTTACATTCATTCCAAGTGATTAAATATCAAGTGACCTTCATTAAGACATATTAAGTTAACGAGTTTATAAAATTAAATTGAGGAAATAATATATTTTAGTTAATTTCTCAGAATTACGTGGCATACAAGTGATATTCACATATTTAAACTTTGTAATTGACTTTAAATATTCTGTAATAATATATATCATCAATTTATGTATTGAAATTATACAAATACAGAAGTATATAAAGTCTTTTCACACACAATCACTAGTAATTTATTTGTTGTTTCTCAATAAACGATAATTTATTTTTCAAATATTAGCAAAACAGTTATTTAATATATCTCGGTCATATTTTGTTTTAGTACTCGTTACGATTATATAAACGCTCATACATTTTCTTACCAATATAAATTCTTATAAATATGGTAAATGATGAATAAAAACATAATAAATATACTTTAAACGATTCTTGAACATTTCTTATACCTTATGTATTTTAAGGAACGTCAAAGGTTTTCACACCACAAACATTTATGTACTTGTATTGCTCAGAAACTACGTTCATTATTAAATCGATATCAATTTTTTAGAAAAAATGTTTTCAAAAATGTTTTCAGAGTATATCTTTTATTTATTATGTATTACGTATGTTGTACGTCCAGAAAAAATAATATCATCTAGGTCGTAGTCAAATCATGTGATAATTTATCTCTTAACCTTCTATGTTGAGCTTGTGCGTAAAATACCCAACTAAATAATTCAAGCCGTCGCCACATTAATCTCCTTGTAAATAGCGAAATCTTCTCAGGCGTTTTTAGGTATGAAAACGGTTGTCGCTGCGATTGTGTTTATTTATCTTACCAAAAAAAAAATTACCTGAAGATCCATTCTAAAAGATGTCTGTCTAGCTATATATTATTTTTTCACAAAAGCTCTCTGTAAAACACAACATTTAATCGCATTAACAATAAACTTGAAATAAAATAAGACGTATTTAAGAACAATTTTCACCATACAAAAGCTTATGTCTAGATAACAGTTTTCATTTATTATACAACTACCTTTCCACTCATGGCTTCGCCCGCGTAAGCATAGAATGTGCTTCTTCATCTTTTATGTTGAAAGATTTTGCTGTGAATCCCTATCGCAGTCCTGCTTGCAATTCTGATCCTCATACTGTTCCTAATTTCGCTCCCGTTAACGCTCTTGATTTTGATTCCGGCCCCACACTCGATTCGATCCAAGTCCCGTTCTTAATTTCTCCCCATTTTTTCAATAAGTCGAGCGCATCGTGATCAGGTCAAGTGTAAGTTTTCATTTTGACTGCTGTTGTTCGATATTTAAACAAGGAAAACTTTTTCTGAGATTCAGTTTTTATGAATTAAAACCTATATTCTGCTCCAAGCCAAGCCCTATCTACATATAAAAACCGTTTTAAAATCAGTTCAGTAATTTCAGAGATATGCAGACATGAAGAAAGATATAAATTATAAAAGCAAGATATATAAAAAATTTGGTTGCCTGTAAAGTCGGTATACGGGCGAAAGTTTTACGTGACAACGACTTTGAATGGTAAAATCATTTTAATGTGAATATTCATTCGTATAGTAGGAAGAAGGATGAAATAATAGTAACAATTTAAAACATTTATTTATACAAAGAATTATATTTAAAACATTAATTTATACAAAGAATCTCGCACTGAATTTCTTATTAACAAAATTTTATTTTTACCTTTACACATACATACGTATTTATATACAAATATACATACAATAACTTGCAATACATTTGCAAAGCTATGCACTAATTCTCTAGTGCTGCGCGCGGCAGACCGATCATGGTTGAGTGGGAGAGAGACGCAAGGCATTCGGCAGACCTCTCTCGTTCGGTGACTCATCGTTACGTTACCGAGCGTTACACTTTTTCATAAGTGACTCCCAGC
This sequence comes from Eumeta japonica, assembly GCA_005406025.1. Lineage (NCBI taxonomy): Eukaryota > Metazoa > Arthropoda > Insecta > Lepidoptera > Psychidae > Eumeta > Eumeta japonica. The sequence continues at coordinate 32,385 of BGZK01000055.1, read as the reverse complement.
CGCAACCTAATTTAAGACGTTGTCACGTCAAAAATGATATTAAGTGAAGGTCTAAGGACCTTGTCTGTAGGCGCATGGGAAATGTCGTTATGGTCCGAAATAAAACTTCGATTTCATAACTAAAGTTGACGCATAAAAAAAAAAAAATTGGTTGCCTGTAAAGTCGGTATACGGGCGAAAGTTTTACGTGACAACGACTTTGAGTGGTAAAATCATTTTAATGTGAATATTCATTCGTATAGTAGGAAGAAGGATGAAATAATAGTAACAATTTAAAACATTTATTTATACAAAGAATTATATTTAAAACATTAATTTATACAAAGAATCTCGCACTGAATTTCATATTAACAAAATTTTATTTTTACCTTTACACATACATACGTATTTATATACAAATATACATACAATAACTTGCAATACATTTGCAAGCTATGCACTAATTCTCTAGTGCTGCGCGCGCGGCAGACCGATCATAGTTGAGTGGGAGAGAGACGCAAGGCATTCGGCGGGCCTCTCTCTCGTTCGGTGACTCATCGTAACGTTACCGAGCGTTACACTTTTTCATAAGTGACTCCCAGCCGCAACCTAATTTAAGACGTTGTCACGTCAAAAATATTCACAATACATCTTAGACTGTCGTTATTTACGAAAGTAGTAATCGATCGCGAAATCGGCTGGCACTTGACCATATACATTTCCAAGCCGCCGACGCCGCCGCCGCAGTGCGCCCGCGCGGCCGTGACGTGACGTGATCAGCGCACGGGCCACATCGGATCTATTATGCCGCCTTAATACGACAGCGGCCGGGCGATACGATCGCATGTTAAATTTCATTGTCGTTATCTCACTATTATCATAGTTTAATCCGAGTTGGCTCTAGGCGACTTCGTCTAACGATTGTTGAGGTTTTCAGAAGTAGACGGAGAATTCTAGTATAACGAGGACTAAAAAAATTCCCTAAAAAAGCATTATCTGGTCATCGATAGCGATGTTTCGATTAATGATTCGACATGATGCAAAAAAAAATGATTTTTCTTTTTCTTATATTTGGCAGCAAGAAGACGGTATTAAACGGTATAAGAGCACAGGGGCTCCAACGCGTATCGGAAACTACATATGCCATTGCAGACTTTTGCGGAACTTCTCCGAAGGTATATTTTATTACCGCATTTTAATGTCGATTATATCGATAGATGTACGTAAGTCGAACTGGCGTCTCTAACATCGCGGACCGCCATACCTGCTAACCGCCAGGTTGTCGCGGTTTTTTTCACTCAGGTGTATTTGTGCAACTATTGGCCTTCTACCTTCACTTTTCTTTTACTCCCTCTTGTTCGCTTAGATGATTTTATTATATTTACTACTTGTTTTTGTGAAACAGTGTCTTTTGTAATAGACATCACAACTATTAATGATAAATAATTAAATTGTCAAGCCTATTTTTGACGTGACAACGTCTTAAATTAGGTTGCGGCTACTAAGTCACTTTGAAGTGTTAACGCTCGGTAACGTAACATTGAGTCACCGAACGAGAGAGGCCCGCCGAATGCCTTGCGTCTCTCTCCCGCTCAACTATGATCGGTCTGCCGCGCATGGCCACTAGAATTAGTGCATAGCTTCAAATGTATTGCAAGTTATTGTATGTATATTTATATATAAATACGTATGTATGTGTAAAGGTAAAAATAAAATTTTGTTAATGAAATTCAGTGCGAGATTCTTTGTATAGAATTAATGTTTTAAATATAATTCTTTGTATAAATAAATGTTTTTAAATTATTTACTATTATTTCATCCTTCTTCCTACTATTGAATGAATATTCACATTAAAATGATTTTACCATTCAAAGTCGTTGTCACGTAAAACTTTCGCCCGTATACCGACTTTACAGGCAACCAAATTTTTTTAAACAACTATTTAAGTATTATTTAATTACATCAGACAACTTTTCAAAATTGTATAAACTTAAATGATATACCAAAAGGTTGAATAGCAATTGTATGAAAGGTTTTAGCTTGTTGTGTAGGTAACGGTATTTGACGAAGTGTTTTCGCTGTGTAGGTTATCAGCAACACAGTCCTATAGACAACAATTAAAAATTTTATGCCTTTATAGTAAAATATCGTACCATTTGATTTTAACACGACTTGTACAAAGTAACCTTTCAGTACGAAAGACATTAACCCTCCTGTATTCAATCGAATGCCATCTTAAGTACTGCCACAATTTTTAATTTGAATGAACTGAAACAGTTTTCATATACCTCTTGTAATTCTCTAAATGTACCACCTACTTATTCATGAAGACACTTTTACCAAAAATACAGATTCGCTAAAAATACAATACAACAATAACGAATATTCACGACGTATGGTCATTATTTTGTTACTATTTTTTCTACAAACAAAATAACATTGCAGGTAAAAACTTATACTAATCTTGTTATTCGGGCGAGTGCGACTGCGAGATAAGCGGGAACCACAATCGTACGCGTTATTTTCCGAAAGCCGCGGCAGTGATCGACTGGACGAAAAAAAAATAATAAATATTAGAACGAGCGGGACATCTAGCGGTGATAACGCCCGCGGTATCATCCGGGGTCGCGGAGGTTAATACTATTGTTTATCCGCGTCCAGTTTGGCCACGGGCCCGTTTCGTCAGCCGGCTGTCACACCGCGGGGATGTGGGCGCGCACGACGAACGCCGTGGCGGCGCCGATGACGGATTTCGGATGGGCCGAGGTTGGGAGATAAAGCCGGCGCTGGTCGCGAGTTTAACTTAATTCACGCCATGATCGATAATGATCGGATGACAATTGAAATTTGGACCGCGAGACGCAGAAGGCGGCGCGATAACGATAACCTTGTATCTCGGTTGTGTTCTGTTTGCGGCCGTGTTTTAATGGGAAACGCTCGTGATTAGCATACGTTTATAATGTTTTAATTTTTGCGTTATTCGCGATTAGGTGCCGCGAGATTGTCGCTTCTTCGTCAGCCAGTTTCGTTTGCGTTCCCCTCGATCACCGACACGTACCCTGAGGCGTTCAATAAATTTTTCAATGTCTTCCGACCACCTTTTGTACACTTTTAGATAATGACCATCTATGCACACTCAATTATAGGCAATAAAAAAATGGAAATACATATTCGTTTTTCTGCAAATGTTGAACATAATGTCACCAATATCACCAATATGAGCAATTTTACATTTTTATGAAAATAGAACCTCGCGCTGTTATTAAATTCTTAATCGAACAAGGTAAGAGCTAGCATTCATTAAAAAAGGATTATTCTGTTTACGGGACATCTGTTCCATCGTTATCTGCTATCCAAAAGCGGTCGAGTGAATTTAAGCGCGGGAGAGAGAGCATCGGAAACGATTCTCGTGCCTGCCGGCCCGTGGACGGTCCTTCGAAAGGCGTTGTGTGACAAGTGGAGGATATCGTACTGTAAGATTGTTGGATGAGGATCAAATCGATGGCCAAGAAAGTTCACCTTTCTACCGTAACTGTAAACAACATCGTGCATGACCAACTTCACGCGGCGAAAGCGACCGCGAGATGGGTGCTGGGAATGCCGACGCCGCATCGGAAGCGACCGCCCGTAGAACGGTGTTCACACTTCTTGGAACTATCTAGAGACAACACAGACGCAGTCGTCAAAAGAATTATTAATAGGAAAAGAAACCTTGACTCAACATTATGGCGAATGGCAATATAATCCACATAAGTGACGTAGGTAAGCACAGCCTTTCTGTATCTAATAATGACATGGTACCTGATTTTATCGCTTATTATCGATTACTTTAATTATTATCAATATTAATTGTCAAAATGACACCAAAAACAGCTGTCTGCTTTGCCCGCCATTTTTCTAATAATTCCTCATTTCTCCGAGGATTAAGTTATTCCGAGGTTAGTTAGAAAAACGTAAAAATAACTAGAACCTTTTCTCCAATAAAACCTTATTCAAGTTTTGATCATATCGGTACTTGTTTATAAAATTAATCATGTAACTAAAATATATTACAATCCTATAAATAATTGGGTAACTAAGTTTCACGCAGCCATCAAGACTTCTTTTTATTTCTTGGCATTCACTTCTTTAAATTAATTAGTTTTAAAATAAAAAAAAAAACACGTGTGGCACTCGGAAACTGCCGCGGTAAAGCTATTGCATAGTATTTTTTATCAACTTATGCAATTATAATTATTTATTTATTTTATTTATGCAGTATTTTTTTGAGGAGGTGCCCTAACGCCGAAACTCTAAGCAGGCATGAGTCACCAGATTGCGGGGCGAAGAGGGGGATTACGCATGCGCAGTAACGCCGATATAACCAATGCCACCTAGAGGCGAGTTGCTGAACTAAAGAGACAAGCGTGATATTTCAAAAAGTCACTAAAAGTTCTGCTATTCATCGATAGATGGCAAAAGTAAAAAGTATCACCGCTGTGCCGGTCGGAGTGGGGGGTGTTAGGTTATTTTCGTTACGGAATTTCTGGATTCGGTCTCCACGCTCAAGGCCCGCGATAGAAGCTATGGAATAGCTTAAAAAAACAAAATGTTTTTTCTAGAATGAAGCTCTGGTAATGAGTGACGAGAATACTTGAATGTTATCTAAATTCGTTATATAATGCGCTTGTAACACGTTTCATAAAAAATGATTTCAATGCGACAATAGAAGTAATTTCATGAAACAATGGGTTCAACTTCAAATAAAAAACAATAATTTTCTTCAGAACAGAACACGTGTTTTGTCAGTCTTCACCGATTTATACATTAGACGATACTACTCCGTAATAAGCTGTTAAAAAACAAAATATTTAACTAGGACGTGTAAAGTACGCCCGGCGCGGGCGGTGTTAAGGCCGTGTTTACACTGACTACCGCGCCGGGAGCGCGCGCTCGCGCTAATCCGCGCCGGGAGCGCCGGCTAACGCCCTGCGCTTATCCTCGGTTTGTTCTGGGAGACCATGTTGTTTTTTCTATGGCAGCGTGAAAATTCCTTTTGCACATTATACTTTTTACTTGTCGTAACGTATTTAATAAGTACGTCATCAATTGTGCGTATCGTTGGGGGCCGTCCATAAATTATTTCACACGTTGGTGGGGCGGAAGGGGGTCAACCAAGTGTGACATCTATGGAATTGGGATAGTTAACCGAGTGTGAGAAGGGAGGAGGGGGCGAGTCATAAGCCGAGTGACGTCACATGTATAAATTTAACGTATTAAAATTCTAAAACTTCAAGTACAATGAAAAACTGTAAAACATTATCAATATTAATATAAACTTATTTATAAGCTTGACGGCTGTGCGAGATCACAGTTGCTGTACCTGCGGATGTCTGTGGCCTCGCACGTCGGTGACTTTTAACATACGCCCAAAGTGAATAATGCCTTTGAGAATTGACAAAAGTCGTTTTGGAAATTTTCTAAAATATTTGTTTTTCATTTCATTTTTATTGGTCCTTTTCAATGCATACTTCACGTTTTGAATTCATACGATGTAGGTGTTGAATTTAGTAATGTCTTATTAACTTTGTGTGCATCGTTTTCACCTTTTTTTTTCCATGCTTTAGCTAGCACCAACTCCGAAAACAATTAATTACTTTAATAGGTTTTTGAAAACGGTTTTTATTTTAATTTTTGTAAAGCTTTTTTTATAAAAAAGTTTTTAAATAGAAATATACAGAAATAATTCTCAAAACGTCGTTTTCATTTAATAATTTGTATATTTGAAATTGAAAAATATGTGACGACAGATAACACAACTGTGTCCAGAATTTTCCAAAAATCATGAAATGCGTGTGACGCGTGGTTTACGGATGGACCCTGATTATACTTTTTTGAAGAGCCTGTTAAGTTATGAATACAGAAATTTTTAAATTTTTAATTATTAATCATATGAATATAGTTCTTAAGTGAAATTCGCTTTACGTTTTATAAAATAATAAGTAACCACTCTTGTCCTTAAAAACAATTATTTTTCAAAACTGATATTAAAAAGAACTTGTTTAGAAAGCAATTATTTTTTTTTTGTTGGAATACATTTTTATAATAGCCTATTCATAATTATTGATTTTATAATTAAAATTATAGCTAAATTAAAGATAGTTAAAATATGTATAAATAAATGAACGGTTTACATATAACAAACAATTACATTATATTTATTAGTGTCAATATCTTCTTTTATTTTCTATTTTATCATGAATCATATTTGTGGCCTTTTTAACACGCTTTTATTAACTTCACCTGTATGTTTGTATGTATGTATGTATGTATGTTTGTAACTCTCCTTTGGCGGCTGCTGACTCCAAACTTGTCCTTCTATAAATCCTCCCTAAATGTGGTAAAATAATAAATACTTAAGTATTTCCGACAATCAAAAGGCTATAATAAATAAGATGCTGGACATACATGATAATTAAGAAATAAATTTAGAATAAAATTATTCAATCAAAAAAACATTCTAATTGAATTAATATTAAATTCAATTTGAATGAATATTAAATTCAATTTCAAATAAAAACGTTAAAGTCTGAATTGTTTTTAGAATTTATCACTGCAAATTTTCTCTTTAGTTCAAAACAAATCTGACTACTGTCCGCCCTCTGTTGGAGATTCTCTATACTACCTGCTTCAGTCTCATTTTGAAATTTGACACCTCAAATTTTATTATCGAACGCTAAAAAGTGGAAAATAAATATAGTTTAAAAAAACTAAAAAACACGCTTTTATAGTGGAATAAACTAAAAAGTAGAAAATAATTTGAATATAGAAATCAATTAATGAACCAACAATAAATATTATTATTGTGAAAAAAGCGTGGGGTGCTACATGTTTGTCCGTTCTTGAAAAGCGCCCCACACTTTTTTCACAATAATATATTGATTGTAATTATTCTATCAAATTATTTCTACTAATTTATTCCTAAACTATATTTTTTAAGTTCGAACTAGAAATGAAAATGAGCTCTTATGAGTTTCGTATCCGTCCATCTGTCAGTTATTCTCTAAAATGAATATTATTACTAACGTAAGAATTTGAAATTTTGGCATTATACAAATCTTAGACGCTCATATGCTGTCAGTCAGTAATTAGAAAATAATAATAGATTAAAATGAGTGGAGGATCAGTTTGGACTTAACAAAAAAAAATAACATATGTAGATGATCATCATAATAATATACTAAGATTTTATATTTTATAGTTATTAGTCTAATAGTCTTAATGATAAAGTAATTTTAGGATATTTTGCTAGAAATTATCATTCCCTGTAATTTCACAGATTTTTAAAACTAATATATGGATTTTAATAAGGTTAGCGACTATCGAATTATAAATTATCAGGAACTCCAGATTTCGTCGACGGTACGATAGCTGCTGAAAAAAACTTTTAAGTACGTTTACTTACGTTTATGTTACCTTTACGTTAAATGCATTCGCTTAGGAAGTGTTTCATTTGGTCTACAATTTTCCAACTGTACTACTGGTACGGAACTATAGTAGTACGAGTTCCATTCGTCTATCGATTTTAAGAATACTTTAACATTTCAACTCGACACAGGTAACGACATATAACTGTTTTAAAATAATGCTTTTAACGTGACGCCACGGACGTACTTACAGATACGGTGATAAAATTATATTCGTTTCAGAATCTTGAGTCTTAGGTGGCATGATTTTGAAGAAAATTATGTATTATACATGTATAAACGCTAGACGAGTGGGGTTAGGAGCTACTGACGACATCTTCACTGATGTGACAACATTATACGGAACCGACGGCTTAACCCACTCTCGGAGCTAACAAATCATTTAATTTGACGTATAACAGAAAATCACTGATCAATTTGTCCTCGGGCCGGATCGAAATCGTGATTCGAGAGCGATTAACCCTATTGACGTTTTATTGCTATTTTTACTATAAAACAAGCGTCTACACCTTTGTCAATATACTTCAAATTTAATATATATGTCCTTTTACGAATTGTGGTTTAATATTTGAATTTCATAAGTGGATATATGAAAGTGAAGCTGTGTAACCGTTCTCGTCTCCATCTAGCACGTCCATCTGAACTCCGATGACTCAACGTCGATCCGTTAAATCACAATCACACATTCGCTCGGATTCCGCTGAATTTCGATACCGCCTCGGGCCAGAACGATCCGAATGACGACGAACGACGCGAGGGCCGAACACGTCACCGCAGAGCCGGCCACCGCGGGCGGCGGCGGTGACAGCGCGTCAGGAGGCCGGCTAAGACGAATTTAGAGCGGAGTTTGATCAGCGCATTAGCGCTGGCCCGCTACACGGGCTTAATGAGGATACATTTGCACTATTCTTGGACGGGATAAACACAGGCGGGCATATTGTCCATCGGCTCACAATTGGAAACAAATGGTTTTGAAGTTCGGCCTCGACGTGCTAACTTAATTTGTTCGGCTTTCGCTAAAACGTGAGTAATCAGTGGAAATCGCTCGCTAGGAGCGGTCCGATGTTGCGCCGCCGCTGTTGTGGTTCGGTGGCAATTGTCTATACCGTTACTCTATATCTTCTGTTTCACGCGGGTTTTCCGCGAGCGACGATAGTAGAAAAATTGTAATTATGAAACTCGCAACGCATTTTGTGTGAATGAACTGTTTTGTATTCAGCAGTGTCTCCGCGCAACTAATCATACTCGACAGATTGATTTACCCGTTGAAAGCTTCTTGATCTTAACGCTGGCCTAGAATTTCGCGGAAGTCTAAGCACTATACGTAACAAAATACTGTGAATAGGTAGCTACAAAGCTTCAGCCAATATTCGACACCGATTCAGAAATAGCGAGCGCGTTAAAACCAGACACAGTGTATATTTTATAATTTATGCCGAAGGTTGAGCGTTTAATTTCATTAATAACATTTAAGCGTAGTACTTAGGCACTTGTAGTACATCGATGCGAAAAGTTCAGTGTATTTAGTATGATCTCGTAAACTTAATTATAAATGCTGCCCATTCCGTATCGTTAAGAGCACTTAACGCGTTATCAATCTCGTAACTCATAACAGCGATGCCGTAGTGGCCGACGTCGTACAGCGCCTAATTGTTTCCGAATGAAGGTCTCGTTAGTGATCATTTTGGCTCAAGTTAGGTACGTATTCGGACTAAGCGCTGTGTACTTTAATTCTTCGATACGAGAAGCGTCTTTTGGTCGATGTTAATTCCAATTTAAACCATAGGGATTGCTGACCAACATATTTCATATATAAAATGAAATCGGGTAATGTACGTGTGGAAGTCTGACTATAAATCTTTAATGGGCGACGTCCTATAAAGCCTGCTAAGTTAAATTAACGGTCGGTTGGTATTTCACGTCGCTTTAATCGATAATAATTTGCTCACTGGTCGAAGACCAACGGCTATTTGCAAAAGGTTGCCGCTTCTAAGCGGCCAGTATGGGCAGTTTGTAAAGAAGCAAATTTAGCATTCCCCCTGCGACATAACATATGAATCGTTTCAACATTATTATAGGTCTAAAATAAGGAACGTAAGTATATGTAATAACTTACCATTTTGAATAAAATTCATAATGAACTTCGGCGATATAAACATACACTGTAATTTATATCAGACAAGATTCAGAAGGTACACTGTACGAGGCCTCCACACTCTGATTATTTTAAGCACTCTCGAACTCTCACTTACAAACGTTACTTATCACATCCAACAATAACTAGGTTAAATTTAGAAACTGCACATAACAAAATTAGCATACTTCATAATCGTAGCGGTGTCGACCGCGGGCGCATGACGCAGAGCACAGTCGTCGAATCACAAACGGTTCCGACGTCGAGCCGTGCGATAATAAAATAATAAATCTCGACCGCGATCGTAATAATCCGCGGCTTAAGGCGATAGCGCCGGCATTAGCGCGTTTATCGCGCGGTCACTCCTCGCTATCGTAACTTAACGCGAACTAATCTCGCATACGATAAATTGTACGAAATCCGCTTTTACGTTACGCGTCATTTCGTATTCGAGCGTGTTTTCGAGTTTTCTGTAGTTTTCATGTCTTTCGCCGGTTGTGTATCGTGAACGTTTTTTTTTTACATTGCTTTAAATACAAAAATCTGTGAGACAAACACAATCTCGTCCTGTTTCGAGATAAAATTATGTACATTTCATATGTAATGGTTCCTGTGATTAAATAATTTCATATATAAATAATATTATTACTCGCCAACAGCTCGCTACGGTCTCATGTAAGTCTTGTGACGTACTTTAATTGCGGTAGACTACTCGATCGGTTAATCTTAATTCATCATCCGCTGCAATCTCACTATCGTCATCGTCGACGTGTCCGTGTGTTACTTGAGGCAGACGCGTCCGCCGAGCTCCGCGACGATTCCCCACCGAGTACGAGGAATCCTCGCACTCGATCGCAGCACGAACCACTCGCACGCCTACTTCATACTTCGTTATTATTGTCGTTTCGCTCGCCGTGTCAACGAGTCGTTTAAGCGGGGCGTTTTGTTTTACATTACTATGTCTATCTCGATGTGACGGACGTTACCGTGTCTATCTCCAATATCGATGTGACTATGACTGCTATAGCAAAAGTCCCGGAACGGACAGAGAGACGTATACGTAAGCGCATCTAAATGCTCCTCGGAGGGGTTAGTGAGTGGAACAAAATAACATAATGTCTGAGATATTGCAGTAAAAAATGTAATTTTCTTATCAAATCCTCGTCTGTTCTGTGAATAAGAAATACTAACTTCATCTTAACATTAAACCGTACCAAAAGTTTTGATCGTTTTATTTTATTATATTCAAAACATCAAGCAAAGCGTGTTAGGATTTGGTGATCATGCTGTTCTTTGGTTTAAAATTAAATATTGTTTATGATGCCCTTTTCGCATGTATTTTATAGCGTTCGTCTCGTGCTTAAATTTTTTTGAGTAAAATACAATCGACACGAAGACGCGTTACGTTACTGAGAAGTAGGAATCTCCACTCTTTTCGTATTTGTTAATAACAAGAACGTTTGTGTTAGTAGTGCATACATTCTAGCCGATCGTCAGGTCGGAAAAAACCTTTTTTCGTGTCTTATAAGTCAAAAGTTGCAATAAAACCTCTTTGGTTGTAATATTCTTATTTGGTTAGTTATGATATCATTAAATAGAAGACATTTAAAAAAATAGAAACAAAATATAAAAATGGTGACCCGCTATTTTTCTATTGTACCTCTATCCACTTAAATGAGTGAATCTAACATAGAAATTCGATACATTTTGAAGTTTTTTTAAAAAAAAAAGGAATATACGACGCAAGCCGTGAAATAACTTTTTAAAGTTTATGGACCTAATGCAGTGTCGGTAAGATTGGTTCAAGCTTTTCAGTCCGGTAATTTGATGTCAACGCTAAACCTCGCTCTGGTCAACCTGTTGCAGAGAAAGTCTATGCCATTGTGAAAAAAGTGGAGGAAGATCGGCATATTATTTCTTACGAAATAGTTGATCACAAAACAGTTTTCACCCATTTAAAAAAAAAACTGGATATAGAAAAAGCTCGATATTTAGGTGCCACACGAGCTCATTGAAAGAAATCTAATAAATCTTGTACTCATTTACGGTTCTCTATTGAAACGTAATTAAATCGAACCGTTTTCGAAAAGATTGAATATTGGTGAGAATAAATGGATAACCTATGACAAGACGTGGGAAAAATATCATCATTAAAAGGCAAGCAAGCTCCACAGACCATAGGGAAATCCGGATTATCTCGGAATAAGTTGATGCTATGTATACGGAGGTATGGGAAATTCATTATAAGTTTTTACCGCCAGGAAAAAACCATCAAAACGGATTTCTACTACCAACAACTGATAAGATTCAAGCTCTCTCTCTCAAACTCTCTACTTCTTGTAAAGAAAACATGGCCGAAATTGATCGTCAGAAAGGGTGTAGTTTTTCACAATAATAACGCCAGACCACATACATCTATAGCCATTCAGCAGATATTGAGAGAGTTTGATTGTGAAGTATTAACCTTATACAAATACCACATTTCAAAACAATCCAGCCCGAAAGATTAACAGTGCAGTTTTAAGCAATATTTATATGTTACCAGAACAATATCTTAAAAGGGATATCTCATTATTTATTTCGATTTCTGTGTTGGGTGAGAAACGAGAAAAAAGAAAGAATAACATCGTTAGGTAATAAGCGTATTGGTTACTTTAAATTAAAAATCGTGTCGAAATAAAATGAAATAAATTAAAAATTGGCTTTGATTAATAAATAATCCAATTGTTTCTCTTTTATATTTAGTCGGTTTATAATTTATTCGTTTGATAAGTTTTATCTGATGATTAAAAATATCAGTCCTAATCGAAATAAATCGCCTATACGTATAATCCAGCGAAATATTTTTATACATCAGTGTGGCAGCTGTTGAACGTGATTTTCGATTAAATCATGTGGATTATTAAATATTTAGTAGACCTGAAATAATACATATGTCAAATTGTAGTTTCTATTGAAATACTCCAAAGTAGTATATAATTGATGTATATAGTTAGCTTATATAACAATCGATGTATATATATCTAGCTTGTGACTATTGTATTCCTACAGTTTGTTGTAATACTCCTTCAATTCCGAAAAATAGCCAGTCCGTATGAGCTATTTCCTGCGGAAGATGACCAGTACGTATTGAACACTTTTCGCCGATTTATATGTTATAACGCACATCTTCGCCATACGTTTTACGTTTGTCTTTATGAACTTTTTGAGTTTTTTTTCTGTTAACTGCTTATTAAGGCAAAAATCGAACATTTTTTCATGAAATATCTTCTCAGGTGTTATAGCAATAAGTTGAATTGGAAAGGCGTTTTTGTATTACATTTAATATAGGTGTATACATCGATATATGCAACGGTAAACGGGAAAAAAGTCGGACTCAAAAGCGGAAGCTGGAACCGCAGCGCTGCCGAGATCAGAAAGAGGGCAAACCTCTATTTCATACGCTCACCAACTGTCATTCCAAAAAGCTAGTTACGCAATAAACAGAATAAATATTTGATACGGACGACGAACGTACCATTTCGTGTAAATCGTGTAAACATTACAGTCACGCTTACAGATTCACACTACAATAACAAGGTTTGTCTTATCGAAATACAACGCAATCTGCCGTTTCCCAGGTCGTGTGTCGAGCGACAGCCAGCCAAAGCATATTGTAATACGAATACACCTAATTCAAATAGACACTGAGTTTCGGCAACACCGGAACCTTGATTCAAAACGCGTAGCGAAAAACGTCGAGTTATTTTTAAATATCCCATTACTCATTTATATAAAAATAACATACAGGTCTACCTCAACGAATAAGGCTTCTCACAATAGACAAATGCACGAAACGAGCGATCAATAGAGCCGCGGACACGCCGCAGACCACATTAGATATTGTTAACAAAACTTCCTCCGCGATTAATATGCACGGGGTAATAAATATGCGGACGTGCCGGCACTGCCGCCGCGGCCCGCCGCGCTGTCCCAGACCTACGCTTTCGCATGCGCGACGCATCCATGCAAAATTTAGGCAGAATGCGTTTGCTGACGTAACGAGAGGGCAGTAAAAGTAGGCGCATTTTCCGTATGCGTCTCTCGCTCTATCTCGCACGGCAAGCATCGGCGGGAACGAGAAGGACACGATGCGGCCGTAACCGGCGTGCAGACAGTGCATCAAGCATTCGGCTAAAGCGGGTTTTGACGACCGTCGGCGCATTCCCATGCGAGGTATGCCCGCGGGAGTAATGTCGGCAATTTAAATATTACGGCTACTCAAAAACGTGAGATGTGGTCCGTGTGGCCGCCGACCACGGGACTCGGAACGATGGCCCGCAAAAAACTCTAATGAACAGACATTTTCTCGTAATTAAATTGTATCGTTTTAATGCGCACGTCGAATATAATTGATAATTTTTCGGGTTAATTTTGAGGTAAATCGGCCTCTTTTATTATGGAAGTATATGTGATTCGTCGTCTTTCGCAGAAAATCCTGATGCGAAGAAGAGACCGCATGCGCGGTGCGAGAGAGGTTATACGCCATAAAAATTCCCTCGTTGCGTCCTGGAAAACAACTACGCCACGTCGGAGCACGTCCTCGTATAATGTGAACCGGTGAATCGACGTATTTTATTGTTCCAGAGCATTCCGGCGTCGGCACCATAAAGATATGTTAATCGATTCACGCGCGGGACCGCGGCGGCGGCGGCACCGGCGCGTCCGAATTTCGCAGGCCCGGCCGTTTGATGCGTTCGCGCCGATTCCGGCAAATCCGTCGCGTCGGAAGTGCGCCGTCGCCGCCGCCCGAGCGATGCATCGATATGCCCCGCCGAGAGTCATTGACTCTCGCCCGTCACCCGACTGACCCTGCCGACTCGGTCGCACGATCACCATCATACCCTTTGCCTACACTTACAAAAAAATACATATGTATCACAGTCTCCTACTGATCATTTCTTCAGAAATTATAGAGACAAGAACTTTAAACCATAAATCAGTACATTGACTAATCCATCATCTGTTTCCCCACTCATATCATTAATAACTCAATTGACTTTTTCGCAGCAAACTCCAACAACGTCGACTCTATTTTTCTCGTAATCCATTAGCGATCAGTTGCCGATCCGTTCCTTCGCATCGAGCGCATCGAAGTCCACAACGACCAAAATTAAACTGCAATTAAAGCGGCTGACGACATTAACGCGGACGAGTTTTTCGACGACACGACGACGGCGAGCGAGCGGCCAACGACGCGCTCATTATTCGGTGGCTGAGCCACGGCTCGAAGTGCGCTCCCGCTCAACGGCAAGCGCCGACGTCGCGCAGACGGCCCATGTACATGCGCCGGCATTACCGATGCGGCGGTCGTGCACGATGTCGGTCGTTTGCGATGCTCATTGTGATAGTGCGATTAAGTGTCGCACATTCTGTACGCAACACTTACAGCCTGTTCTATCATCATAGATTGACACATTCGTTTACTGCTTTTTTTTGTGTTCTGTAATCGAAGGCCACAAATCGGACATTTACAACTTCGTCATGTCCTCTATCGTATCCGCATATCTTGTGAATTCGTTACTTTGCGTAGATCGTGATCAAATCTTACATATGCGGGTTTTGGTTAACCATTGTACAATTTTATATTCCGTACAAAGCTATAGCTATATGCTTTGTAAGTACATACTACAGTTCTCAAAGATGTTCATAGCGTTCTTCCTGTTGTTTTTAGAGTTCACTTCTTAAGAATCGATTTCCATATATAACTATCAGTACACAAGTTAGATGCGAAACAAAATCGAGCATGAACAAAAAGTGAAGCAATCGTTATGTTGCCCCTCCGCGCTACATAGTCAAGCATCTTTAAGTACCGACCCTGAACCTGTATTTATCTTCCATTGTTGATTTATGGATGTTTTATTTTTAACCCAAATAGGTGTAGCTTTTCAAGTATATGGTGTTAAACGTCATTGCCTTATTAATGTGAAGTTTTAAGCTTTATTCTGTAACAAATTTTATGCAATATTAAATCAATGTAAACAAATATGAATAAAATTCTATGCATACTCTCACCATTATAAAACATGTATTTATTTACCCTCATTGGCTATTGCACATATTTCAAGAAAGTCATTCTTAGGGAGTTAATTTCAGTCGCGCGTCAATGCTAAAACGCATTACTTTTTTTAACCATATGACTTAAAATTCTACGAAAATTATAATAGCATGCAAACATTTTCAACGAAAGTTGAAACTTTCAACAAAATTTATCAACAAATTTCATTCATATTTTCAATTTTCTTTTTTTAACGATATTATCGTGGTCCTAAATAGGCACAATTTAAGGTTTGCCTTAAATCTTGACACTAATACAGCCGTAGCGACAATTAATTACCAATACCACGTGTAGTTCGACAAGCACTTGGCCGCTTTTTCTCTTTGGCATTGCTTCAGTGGTGAATCACATCAATGGCGATATACAAAAAAAATTTGGTTGCCTGTAAAGTCGGTATACGGGCGAAAGTTTTACGTGACAACGACTTTGAATGGTAAAATCATTTTAATGTGAATATTCATTCGTATAGTAGGAAGAAGGATGAAATAATAGTAACAATTTAAAACATTTATTTATACAAAGAATTATATTTAAAACATTAATTTATACAAAGAATCTCGCACTGAATTTCATATTAACAAAATTTTATTTTACCTTTACACATACGTATTTATATACAAATATACATACAATAACTTGCAATACATTTGCACGATATTATCGTGGTCCTAGACCGCACCAAGTTGAGGTTAGTAGACGCAACATAAGGCGCCTCTCTTCGTTCGGTGACTCATCGTTACGTTACCGAGCGTTTTCAAAGTGGATTGCTTCAGCCGCAATAATTTAAGACGTTGTCACGTCAAAAAAATTAACAAAAAAAAATCAACTTCAACAGAAAACTATTCCAAAACAAATTAATATACACTAAATCGGTGTCAGGCGAGGAAACACTACAATGTATCTAGTAATAGACACCGACTCCAAAAATAACAATAATTGTAACTACATTATATTATCGTAATAATTTGATTGATTTTTAAGTCGTCTAATATTTTTCATTTCATTTTACTTGAACTCTAAAAATATTTTGATAATTTTTTGTTATTCATAGGTGTTGAGTTAAATTTGAAGTGGGTAGGTATCTATCTACCTTCTTGCGTAGTAAACACATAGTTCGTACCTAGATATTGGTGCCTAGAAAAAGTAAGTTGATTATTAAGTTGTAGAAGAATACACAATTGTTTTTTTACTTTCTAGTGCATATTAATTTGTTCTGGAATAGTTTTTTTTTTGAAGTCGGTTTTTTTTTGTTAAAATTTTTATTTACTTATTAAAATTTTTGTTTATTTCATGACTTTTAGTGAATCTGAAGTAAACTACCTAATATGTCTGAATATGGATAGACCTTGTAAATGTGCTGCTCATAGATCGCACCCTTACTGTAAGTCGTTAAGGAGTTCCATTGATCATTATATTCGACTATGACAATTACTTGACCATAACGACGTTACGGTAGGTGACTCAAAGATCCGGATAGGCTATAAAAGATTCGGCCGAGTATTGTTAATTTGGTCCCAGAATTGAACAGTTCCGTTACTTTGTCATGGATTCCATAATCAGAACCTAACCAAACTCTTATCAAACTGCCCTTGAAGTACATCCTTTCAGGTAAAAAAATCATCGAAATCAGTTGGCGTGATATTGAGTTATTCGTTTGTTTGTCGCGTACATACTTAATGCATTTTTTTATAGATTTTCTTATAGATGCCATAATCAGAACTGAACCAAATTGAAATGGGACCACGCGGGAAGCACCACCTTTCAATAAAAAAGAATTATCAAAATCGGTTCACCCAGTCGAAAGTTCTGAGGTAATAAACATAAAAAAAATACATTCCAATTGAGAACCTCCTCCTTTTTAATTTTTAAGTCGGTTAAAAAGTCGAAGTCGCTCCAAGACAGAGCGCTCTGCAAAGCACGAGTCTCGAATATAAAGGGCATCACAGAGCAGTTCGGGAAGGTCACGAATGATAGTGTTGACTTAACGTACCCAAAATAACGAAATTTGTTTCTATTGATGCCAAAAAAAGTTAAAAATAAGAAAATAATGAATTTTCTTTTTGTTTTTATTCCGATGCTTTATTTTTACTGCGTTAGGCACATGTACAGAAGTTACAAGTCGTAAAGTTAATTTCCTGATAAATACTATTATACAATAGCGACGAGGTTATGTCTGTATATGGGAGATGTTTTTAATAACCTAATTATGATCGACTATTTAAAGAGGTCTGAACACAGATTTTAATAGAATTTTCACCGCTTGGTATCTATCTTGTCCAAGTCCATCTTAAAATTTGTATTTCATCTAATTCTGTTGAGTAGAACCTGTGTTTATTAGTCTCAATCTATAATCCACGCGGCCCCGAAAATCGGCCGAAGTTACAACTCACTGTAATTTAACTGTTCAATATAATCATACCCTGAAAGAAGATGCTTTTGTTACATTTTGTTTATAGCGGTTATAAGTAACAGAGATGCTTCGACATTGACGTTGTCAACGCATTAAACACCGCTGAAGGAATTTAATCTGTTATTTCCATTTTATCGAATGCCGACAGATTCTATAACAATTTTCAATAAAGAGACATAGATATGCCTTAATTAAATATACCGCTAGACCTATGGTACGTCGTCATTCGGCGACATCACAGACGACGAGGCTCCGACGTGTCAAAAGACGCGTGACCGTCGCCGTAACCGAGGTGGCGTCTACCTGACTTTTACGACTGCACGCAATAAATTAGAGATCCGGGGACGCCGCTTTCTTTGTTTATCTTATTACGTCAGTTAAACCGCCCTAAACACCATTGTCGCGAACGGGATCAGCTGTGATCCCTAACGGTACGCGACCGTCGAAGGACCCCGCTCTGGTTCCCGTGAAATCTACCTGCTCAAGGTGCAATGGTTATAACAATTCCGTGTTTGCGTTAAACTTCTGGATACTCTCTAATGAGTTGATATTTGTTTCAAAACCTTTTTATGGATAATGCGCAATTTTACAGATCCATGTACATTTGTAATTTATGAATTGGAATACTAAATATATTCAAATTACGTATGTAACCCGTAATGGAAAACATATTTTATATTTTGCATCATGGGCTACATGAGTAATTCAAGTATAATCAGTTCCTTTGTAAATAATTAATTTAGAAATTTAATTAAGAAAATTAACCGTTATAAACACGCAAATAAATCAAATATTATAGATCTTTCGTAGTTACAATAGGGTCCAGTGAGACTAAATGAAATAATGGAACTCTCATACTCTTGTGTTCGTCTATCCATCTGTCACAGCCTATTTCTTTCGAGTCTACTGGACGAAAAAATGCGGCTCAGTGCAAAGTTGGATGAGTCAAACGCGACCATATAGCGCAATAAATGAATTATTATCTTGGAGGACCTATTAGAATACTATTTAAAAGATATTTGTGAGCTTGAAAATACATGAAAATTGGCCGTTCCCCTCTCTATTTCCGAAACTACTCCTATTACCTAGAAGTTTAAAATAGATACGGAATATACAACCTCACCCGTGGTTTAGAGGAAATCTTAATCGAAAATCGTGAGTAATTATATTTCCACGGGAAAACAATCGTGACGATAAAATACATTAAAAAATTGTTACTTGATTCACTGAAGATTAATGCAGTGATCTAGAATAGGGGAACCATCTTCTCGAAAAGTCTACTCGCACTTGACCGTTTCTTTTTTATTTGTGATTCGATTAAAATTAATGAAAGATAAGAGAGCTGAGACTTTTAATCATACTATCGATTTTCCTTATTAGTAACGTAATTCATGATCTCGTATGAAACAACCGTCGAGGGAGGTGTACGTTGCATTCTTTAATTCTCTTACCTTATAAATAACGAACGTAATTTTATTATTTGTTTCACAAAATTCCGACACTGAACTTGAATGAGGATGAACTAAAGATAGATCTTAGCATAAAAAGATACTAATAAGCCTCGGAACTTTTTAACGTTATTTTTTATTCTGGTGTGTAGTACTGAGCGCTTATTTGATTTCTGTTTACAAATTATACGCAATGAAAATATTTGAAATGAATATAATGCACATTAATTTATTTTAAATATGTATATTTTTTCCATTTTTTAATTTCGTAGTATTTTGCATACCTACAAGTGTTTAGTTTGCGTTTTCTGTAATTTATCGTACTAAACAAACTGCATATACAAAAAACTATATATTTATAACAAAACATACTAACTTTGTATTTAATATCGTCCATTGCGGATGCATCCGGAATAATTTTGCAAAGATCGTCTTTCATTAATAAGCGTAACCTCTGCAAAAATCGTTAGCTAATACTACCTAAGTTATTGCTTCCAATCGAGAACGTTCGAGTGTGCGTGTGCGCAGACAACGAGAAGCGGGTGCCACGCACTCTCATCTCGCTGAACGCTGCTACCAAACAGAGATTAGAGTTCGTTCACACAGGATTGTATTCCTGCATCATATCGATGCGCGCGCGCACGTATCGGTGCACAGCTCTTACTCATTCGTCGTTGTAATTGTAAAAGGGATGGCGGATGAGATAAGTGGGTCGATGACATTTGGCTCCGACCAGCGATTACTACGATTATGCACTTCGAAATGAGCGTTGAACTTTAGTATATGAGCTTTGACACACAACTGCACCGCGACAATTTAAAGCTGATACACAATCCCGCTTCTGTTACCACTTCTCTTGTTTACGTGAACTCGGATATCTGTTAGGCGAACTAGAATTCTAAGGTACTTGACACGATTACACTTGCGTTTCTACGATATCGAATGAGATAAAATATAAAGAAGCCTCTGGAAAAAGACTATGAACTGTCTAGACATCTAAATGAACTACTAAAGCTGATGTAAACATGGATGAAGGAAACAGTGTATTTGTGTCGCCTATCAAATATGTTTCTACGTAAAAGCTTGATTATTTTAGCTTTACGATGTCATCATAATTCAGCGACGTAACAACGACCATTTTGCGACAGAAGCGCCAGCGGTTACAAATACTTATAAGGTGAAGCTTATCAATAGATAAATTTGATGGTCTGTTTGTTTGATTTTCGTCACTGAAATTACATTTCCAACTAGCTTTAAAGTAAAAAACAACATTGGGCATACAATTAATTAATGGGTTTGATAGATATGATAGGATTAGTTGTAAGAGACTTAATAATTTTCCTAATCTATAAACAAAATATGAATGGATATTTGTCTATTTGTTCGGGCCGATATCCTAAATTAGTGAATGGATTGTAATAAAGTATTGCGTAGCCGTAGATTCTTTTCTGGAATACTAAATGATATACTTTTTATCAAAAAAATTATGAATATCAAAAAAAGTACAGCGATGTTCATAGTAGGAACTAGATTGGCATCGAGGCCAGCACTGAATCACTGATCAGCAGAAGCCTCGAAAATGAAAGCGAGATAGCGATCGGAAACAATCATTGCTAAATTTTAATTTACGCACAGCGATACTGACGAAAAAGGTTAACTAAAAATATAAATGTTAAAAATTCATCTTATTCAACTTGATATATTCAAAAAAATGGTTGTCTGTAAAATTGGTTTACGGACGATGAAACATTGATGAAAAATTGCATTCTTTATGAATTGAATTGATTTATTATCGCTGAATTATCATCATTTTGTATAATACAAAGAAGGAGTTAATTGACAATGACAATGTTTTCGATTAATTAACATTTATTTGTACTCGTTAATTCAAATATTTTTCTACTTAAATCATACAGTAAAGAGATAGATGCGTCACAAGCCGAACGCTTAGGCCGATCGTGCCTCTCTATCGCTCGTTCCGCGTTCTCGGTCGCACGCTCGCGACGAGCGACAATGAGTCATGCTTTTTTCGTAGGTGTAGCCCACATTCATCTATTTATAAGACTTTATAACGTCAAAAACTGTTTGACACTGTTTGTGTGGAAGGGTGTTTGGTTATTTCTCTTTCATCTAAAATTACTAAATAAATTTTAACGAAACTTTACGGTAATATAGTTCCTACATTCGAATAACATATTGGCTACAGTTTATATCTTTTTCTTTCGGTTTCACGCGTGTCAACATAGAAAACATTAAATACTAATTGATTTTTATAACAGCAATTTTCAAATGAGGGGGGTCAAGTTCAACAAGGGCGCTAACGAGATCATTTTTATAGTAAAAAAATTAGCGATAATAATGTGTTTTCGACGTAACAGTATGGGTTTATTTGGGATAATATCATCGGAACTGAATCGAAAGTAGAGCCGGAACCTAGATTAGGACCGGAATAGAAATCTAGAACGGCATCAGGATCGAAATCGATAGTGCTATCGATATCGATATCATGATCGATGGCGTAATTGATCGATATAAAAAATTAAAAAGTTCATTCTTTGTCCACACGAACGGAGTCGCGCGCGGAAACTAGTACTACAATATAAATTATGTAATGTCCCTCAGCTACAAATATGGTGAATTGTTAATTCCAAATTATTATACCGACGAATAACAGACGATCTAGACAATCGTAACTCGGTCGCCGACACCCGCCACTGCCATAGGCATCACGACGTAAACTACGGAATAGCTCCGATGGCTTCATGCTGGAACGGCGGGCTCGACCCGTTCGCCGACGTCCTCGTCAACTCAACGATTTCACGTCGCGTAATTAATTTCTCACGCATGTTTTTCATAGGCGATTAGAACACCACCGCAACGGGAATACGAAGGGCCGATAAAGACGGCCGGCGCGGCTATCGCATCCGCCGCGCTCAGCCGCATCGGCCGCACGATAAGCGCCGCCGCCCGCGCCGGTCACGGCCCGCGATGTGCTGAACTCACCGATTTACACGCTCACCAAGAAACCTGATAAATAATGAATCTTTTGTACACTCAATGGACTTTTACTTTCCATCGCTCTCTTTATATTTTCCCTAAGAGTATACGAAGAGAACGATTAACTTGTCATAATATAGCTCTAATACTTCAAAGTCTGTCCCGAAACGTTTAACCATGAACAAAATTATATTGTCTCAATTAGTATATCTAATCGATGCAAGTGATCCTTCGCCATATTTTTTTTACTCAAATACCGTAACATCACCCTAGAGGATTCAGTTATGATGTGTATTTTTGTGTTCATAAAATTGTAATTATAATTCTATTTCAAATATTACTTATGCAAATTGTACTAAATATTCACTAATCTGTCTGTTCTTTTTTTTTCAATATTAAAAAATACAATTTTATTGCATGCGCGAAAATGCAAATTTAAATTTGTTTTAAATCATGAACCACTAATAACTTTGCTTTTGGGAGCATCTCAGGGTCCTGATATTGATTCCCAATCACGTTATAAATCTACAAATAAATTTACAAAACAACTCTCGTAGTTTTACTATTGAGTTATCATTGCGCATGGCTGGACATAAGAAAAAAAAAAACAACTTAGAAACTATGCAACATAAAAGAAAAAACATTTGGAGAGCTATCGTGTCCGTCTTTTAAATATAGTCTAGCTGAGAAAACTGACAAAATTTGTTAGTCAAAACTAGCAAAGAAAATGCATTAGATTTTCCTTAATTGAACAAAACGCGTGAATGGATGACAACGAACGAGGCGATATCAATGCGTGAATTTCATCAAGCGGATTGCTCTCAGAGTGGTCGCTTAGCTTACGTACAAAGGCATTAATCAAGGAACCGAGATTCTAAATATAGGCTATTATGCTGTTAACGGTCCCGAGCTGACATCAGCGACTAACGCGTCCAAACGAGGACGGCCACAAATCTCCACCCGAATTGACCCTAAGGTCTTCTGAATTCGACCGCGTCACCAGGAAAGACCGTAGCGATTATTTGATTAGATATAAAATTGGGAATTTTCGATATTCATGTGCTCATCTTCTATTGCACGTAATTATTTCCCGGCTTGAAACATTAGAATGGAATCGCGGCCCGCTCGCGTCACGCCCCCCTCTCCCGTTCATCCAGAAATACGTACGTCGTTTTCCTGTTTACCATGTTATTGTTCAACGGACGATTATCCATTTGAACTCAGGGCCGCATTTAGAAAAAAAAAATGTCCGCTTGTTAATATATGTGGCAGAGAAAGCAAATCAAAAATAAATTAGAGAGACAAAAAACAAATCTAACAAAAATTCTAGGATAAATTCATCTTGTAGCTGTAAAACTTGCTACTGAAATAAATAAAATACCAAAAGTATTTAGAGGATAGTAAAAAAGCTTTCAACGGAACGACGAGTATGGCAACTGAATCTCCTCAGTCTAGCCGCAGTTGTTTATCGTCCGTATCAAAAACACTAATTTATTGCGTTCAATACGATGCAAACGGTAGCGGCCGCTCTGCAACGATATGCAACGAGTTCGTACAAGAGACGCTACCCTACGCAATAAAGTTGCGCGCACTGCTTACAAAGCGTTCATAGCAAATTTTATGCGGCTCGGTTGCCCAATAAAAATGTGGAACCGTTTTTAAAGAAAACAATAAAACAACACGGAGGACGATAAAAATGCGTCGGCCTAATCCGTCCCGTGGGGTGGGTCTGGCGCGGCCGGCCGCGCTGCGATCGCACGCAGCTACATGTGGGTTGCTAATGATAGTGGGCTTCCGTCCCGTCACACCTGAGAGCCCGTAACCGACATCGGGCCATGGATACCCGCGCGGGAGCACGGCGGGCGCCTCGCAACCCCCGCGGAACGCGCCGCGTGTCACCGCACTCATATGGAGCGGATAACACCTGTCTGCCATTGCGGGTAAAATAAAAAAAAAAGCTTTATCACAACTCATACGTTTATCGTCGTGTTTATTATTAGCGCATAGCCGCGGTAGTCGTCTAGTGCATTAATGATAATTGTTATCTAATCTCTGCCGTTGAAGTAGATTTTGTTATATAATTAAATAATATGCGTAAATATTGTACAGATAATGCCGTCGGAAAAATCTTTATCGTTTTTGCTAATTAAATTAATTTCGTAAAAATAACTTTTCATATTCGCAGTAAGACAATCAAATTTCCGCCTTACAAGGAATCCTTAAATAGAAAGGTTTACGTAAAAGAAATTCGATAATTAAAACTTAAAAACTCCAAATTTATGTCGTTAGGTCATCATTTACCTTATTAAGATCATCGCTAAAGTTAATCCATTTGCGGTAAAGACAAATCATAATGCGATCTGCGTTAAATGCAACAACGAATGATTGTCAACGTTAATTACCGTCATTTGCGAAATCACAGGAATTGCTTGCCAGTTTGATGCTTAATGCTCAATTGATTAAATGCCTATTATAATCTAATCTAATTACCTCTCAACATTATTCTGCGGTTTAAAAATATGCAGGCAAATGGATTTCGCAATTAGTTTTGTAACCTCTTAGATACAATAACGCAACAAAATTAGCGAACTATGTAGGTATGTACTTAAACTATAATAATAATTTTACATTTTTACGATAACACTAATAACTCTATACACATCGATAAATAAAAAAAAAACGGATTGCGCGTGAACACAAAAGTGTGCTAGGGCATTGGAAAAGTTCAATTAATCCTAATTTGCTCGCCGAGATTAACGTTACGATAAAGGCTTTGTGTGTTCTTGAGGAACCCTTTCCTCCATTCACGTCAGGACGGTTTCAAAAGCTTTGAACTTTGCGTACAAAGCTCGTCTATTGTCGCGCAAATTTAATAAGAATCGTGGGTAATATGGGGTATACGTGTGACATTTTATTAGTTATTAATACGTCATTAATGCATAAATAAATGATATAATACATCATAACACATTTACTGTATTCCTGTATTATTGATGGGTATATATATCAACCATGACCTAAATTTCATGGTATCCTAAAGGTAGATACATTTTTCTTTAATATCTATATATATATATATATATATATATATATATATATATATATATATATATATATATATATATATATATTTACATATGCATACATATAAATTGAAAATATTTAGTAGTAATCCTCTAGAACTTAATAATCTTTGAGAAATCAGCACATGCTTGAAAACGGTTTTGATTTCGCATCTATTTATTTTTAAACAAAAGACGTAAGCAAAAATCGTCCATTTGGAAACTTGCAGTCTCTGCCTAAGCTTCTAGTAAATCATGGCTTTTCTTATTGGAATAACAAAGAGAAATGACTGCGAAACACAAAATAAAAGAGCTACTTGACATTCTATTATATATAATAGAATGTCAAATTATCGTGCAGCAAGGTTGACAAAAGAACTTATCTAGGAACAAAAACTTGGTCCAAGCTCATGTACTCCTTAGTAACTGTCACACTAAAGTGCCTAAAATATTTCATCTAGTTACTTTTCATAGTATCAGTATCAATAAATTTAGCGGCGAAAATTATGTAGTTATACTCGATATTTTTTCAAACCATTTCAAGAAATTAGCTTAACGGCACAAGAATGCAAGTGCGGAGACAACACTCGCGTCCCCTAACGGAAAACCGACTACTTTTTACGACGTACGAACTGCATTGAAATAACTTCCTTTACTAATTAGTGAAAATATTTGCATACGCAAGTGCCGCAGTCCTTGGTAGGGCGGTCATTAATGTAATTGATTTTTTTTATCCTCTCGAAAAACTTCGCGCCGCGTAACGGTCAGCTCCGCCGATGGTAATCGCCGATGCATCCGCCGATAAATCGATAAACAAGTCGCGAGACTGTGACGAGCTACCCAACAACGCCCGAGACTACTCGTAAATTATAATAATCGAGAAGACCTGCTATTGTTTACGTCCGCGGCCCGATCGAGTATGTGCACGTCATTAGAATTCATTGTCCTGAACGTGCAGCACTTAAGACACTCTGTAAAATTATTATATTGTATACCGAAAATGATACGATATTGAAAGGGATTGAAAATCATTGATGCCATACAGTAACACAAATAAAACCAACGTATTTATTAACGGATTTCAGTTAGTCAAAATACTTTCCTAATAATTCGATAACATAAAGTAACCTCACCGAGTAGATTCATTAGGTAAATTTTCAAGAATTGCGAAAATATTTGCTTAAAGTGCATATAAACATAAGAATAATAAATATATCTATACAACTCAACCTAAGTTACGGAATAAAATTATTCAATCTAGTAAGTTTAGAGTCAATTAAATGTTATTAAAAGTTACTATATGCTCGTAAAGCAATTCAGAGCTTACATTCGAAAGCCCTTTGAAAGAAAATTGCACAAAGGGTCTGCGTGTGCGTAGCGTCGTTCCGACGGCGCGCGCGACCACTTCCTCCGTCAAATAATTTATGCAGGTACCGCAATCAAATAGCAATAATATAACCAACGCACTGCCCGTGAGTACGCAACGTTCAAAATATTCAAAAATTAATTTTAACTATCACGGAAATATTTATAAATATTTTGTTCCCGCACTTGTAATAACATACAATACGTTTACAGTATTAAGAGTACATTTCGTTTATGGTAGGAGAATATGAATTACCATTTATAATAATCTATTCCTACAGCGAAATCTCTTCGACTCATACGAACGAAAATAAAATAGAACAATCGAAAATACAGAATAGATTTTATTATGCATCTTTTCGCACATACTCGTGACCTCTTTCTTTTTTAGAACAATTTTGCCCAAGTAACTAAACAAAAATATATCATTGAAAATATATTTATGAATAATATAAAATAATATAGACACAACTCTAATAAATTCTCAGTCAGCCTGCAAACGTGAATGCGATCGGGTAGCCGGTCGCATTGCGCGCTGCGGTGCAGTACCTACGCGTCAGCTGCCCTAAGGCTGTCAGTACGACATTTTTACGTAGATGTTCTAACCTATTTTTCACAAAAAACGACTACTTCATTGGCTATAGTTTTTTTGGCAAAATTGTTTTATAAGGGGATATTACGACTATTTGCGAAAAGATGCATTATAAATTTCATCCTGTACAAGGCACACTCTTACAATGCAATCGATTGATGTCGATTATTCTTTGCGCTGCTTCACGCATCACATGTAACGATGACTGATGCAAAACTGTCTAAACAAAATATACAGCGCAGGTATTACGCTCTCCAACCCTACCTTCTTCTTCGCCGTGTTCCTATTTTACCCCATTACGACGCTTCGTGACGAACTTCACAACGGCAAAGTTTTGTGCGTTGTACTGTACTTACACGTCAGTCAATTCGCTTGTGGTCAGACATCAAACTCGGTGCTTTGGATAGCACTCCTTTTGAATAATATTTTTAGTGTAAGATTGTTATAATAGCAAAGAAAACTAATCCTCTAACAATTGGATACGGATAGATTGATGCATTTTAGAAATAAAGCTTTGGATGTAATCAACTTATTACACTGAAACTTAATTCATATTTCTTTTTTTTGAGTACTACATAACAAACCAATTATACAAAATTATTATCATTGTAGTAGTAATCAGTGAAAATTTTCAATCTATTTGCTTTTTAATGTGTTCCACGCTCTGTTTGTTTGAAATATATAATAGTTAACAATTTTAATTTGAAATTACGTTCAATGGTTATCGATTTTAATTCTATGGTTTTTGTAGTCGATTCGGTCTTAGAAAAGCGATTACAAGCGGTAAACAAATAATGTCAAAAAAAAGCAACAATACGTCTTTTTATTTTCTTAATGATAGACTGAAAAGAATGATTTTTTACTATATCGTTATCAACATTTCATAGATTTTGAAAATGTATTTTTAATCATACATCTTAGAGCGTATATTCTTAAGGACAGTCATTTTGTTTTGTCAGTCAGAATGAATGATCATGATGTGTGTGCTATGAATTTACTTGTGTTATTTTTCTTGTATTTCTCTTCCTTCTGTTAATAAATTATTAATGTTTTTCCTCGTGTCATTTTATTAGTATCCCTTTCTTTCTTGTCAAATTTGATCGTTATTAATATGTTAATAATAGCGTATTATTGATTAATACACAATTTAAATTTATAATTTAGTTTTACAGTCTTATTTATATTTTACAACTTTTAATTGATATCCCATTCAATATATAAACTAATAACTTAGTCCAACGCACCCTCATAAAACGCAACATAGATTTAAAAATTAATTAGTACTAGACTATTCTTCAATAATAATGACCAGTCAACCTTTTCTTTTTTGAAGCACAAAACTCTGACAATATTCTATATCACATATATTAATTTTTTTTTTAATGTAAATCGTACTTTCTTGGAGAAAATTACAACCGCATTAACACAGCGTCACATGTTATTTAAATCATCGAAACTGAGATCAATTTCGTTTATATTAAACGAGAGCAGCTCTTAGAACATATCGTCAAATTTTGAAATAACATTTGTGGACAGTTTAATTAATAATTATTCAATTGTATATCATCACAAAACATTCCTCGGCGGTATGAGGTAGCGCGTTGCGTGCGTGTGTGTTGTACTTCCGTTGTTGCGCGGGAGCCGATCGCAATGATTGCTCACGCGTTTCGCTTCTGCGCACCCCAACCCCAGTCGCGCTTGACATCTATATTTTGAATATTGAACTTTATAGACATGCGTAACATTTATTCATTTTTATTTAATATCCATAGAGTAGGAGACAACCATTGAATAACTTCTTGCCCGATTCCATTAAAACACTCTTATTCATGGCAAACGTCTATTTTGTTAGAAGAATGGTGTTAATTCTAAAATCTGCTCAACTAACAGATTTTCATGTTAATAATAATTTTTAATCTTTGATTATTATTTTTGT
Source organism: Eumeta japonica (assembly GCA_005406025.1). Classification (NCBI taxonomy): domain Eukaryota; kingdom Metazoa; phylum Arthropoda; class Insecta; order Lepidoptera; family Psychidae; genus Eumeta; species Eumeta japonica. The sequence continues at coordinate 2,899 of BGZK01000055.1, read as the reverse complement.
TGTGAAATCATGATTTCGAAACGCACACACGTTGCACTATCAAACTGGGAATATTCAACCGACGTTTCTCGTATAGTATTAAACATGTCTAGCAAACATTCACTCGTGATACCAATAATTCGTGCGTGATTCATGACATCAACGATTGCGTGATCTTATTCAAACGCTAACGATATTTTTGCTCGTAAACGCACAACAAAATACTGCAACAGCTTTTTCCCGATCCCACCGCGGAACAGAGTGCAGCGGGACACATGCGCGGGGCGTGTCCTCACGCACCACTGCGCTCATTCCCCCATTGTTTATCCCACGATTAAGTCCAATTCAAAAACTAACTCGCACTCGAAAATTAAGCTCGAGTGGTGCCGGCGGAACCTTTTGTTTTAGCCACAATGCACGCACTTATTTCGCTTAGCGAGGATTAAAAGGTGGGGCAACAGAAGTGCCGGTTTTGTCCCGCGGCCCTCGAGCGCCGCGGCCGCAGCTGACGTGCGAGCGACTCTACCGCAGTTAGCAACTAACATTGAATTTTCCATTAACTACCCACATCGCATTGATTAATAAATACAATATTATTTATTATTCAATCTACGAAGTACTACATTGTTTTTGAACGAATGACTGTTATGAATTCTTAGTGAACATTTTAGTATCGCAGACGATTAATGTTAAAACTAACAATGTTATAGAAGCTAATATAAGAAAAGCCAACATTTAAAACACGAAGAATGCTTATTATAGAAATTGATTAATTTTCATAATGTTCTGCCATATGTTCAACACATAGTAGTATTTAAACAATAATTGATAAAATTTGAATATCGAATACCACGGACACAAATGAATGCAAACCGTTTATAGATTAATAATAAAATTATTTCAAATGACGTCATCGGGGTAAGGCCAAAGAGAATAGTGTCTTAATTTTTTTTTGAAATGGTGAATAATAAATAGCTTATAAATTAAAAAAATTAACTACGATAGTATGTTAGGTCTCGTCTCTTTTTTAATTTAAATTGAAATTGAAAATGTGTAAAAAACCTTTTATCATGTCATATAATTTTTTTTGTATTTAGATGAAACTAACGAATCTTTAACAAAATCAGCCTATTAAGAATCTGTGGCGTCAACATCTAAGCGTAAAAAATATTCGTGAAATAAGTTACCTGAAAATAATGAATTATCAATTAAAACAAACTTCATAATTGACAAAATTGACTGCTCCGAGAACACATGATTCATAACATTGAAGACATTTTAATGCAGCTATGATATTATATCAAAATTACGTAAAAATTGTTGCATTGCGCTGTTTTAAAGCAATGAAATTACCAAATAGGGATATTTTAGGTAGGGATTACAAAAAAAATACACGGATAATGCACGAATATATAAAGAACTCCTGTGTATAATATGCACATAAAAATAGTGTATTACATATTTTATTCATAATACGCATCATCACACCGACTTCTTCATAAGACATTTTAAGAGTGTATTTTGAGTCATTTTTAGTGATATTGCGTTCGGGAAAATATTAATTACTGATGCGACACAATTGTGATGTGACAGTAGATTATTTTCCAGTCTGCGTATGATTTTTATCGTAATACACAACCGGTATAGTTTCATATATTTTGGTTCTCCTCCAGCGCATTAACTTCTGCCCGGGCGATCGGACACACCCCGGCCGTCATACGTAGGGTGCACTGAAAACTTGTGGAACGGATACGAAAAAATTACTATTATGAATGGTCAAAAATGTATTTATTTCTTCTCAAAATAATCTCCGTTAAATGCACTTTTCCATAGGAATAAACCAATTTCGAAAACATTTTTGTCATTGTTCCCTGGTGACCTCGGAAATATGTATTTCACATTCTTCGATAGCCTCTTCTGGTGATGAAAATCGTTGACCACGTAAATGGCTCTTAATTTGTGTGAACAAGCAAGTCACCACGTACCACGTCGGGACTGTATGCAAGATTACTCGTAAGTTCTACATTTTTCTACTTTAAAAACCTGTTCCGTCTGTTCGGCCGTGTGAAAACTGGCATTGTCGTGGTGCAAGATGATACGGTATTTATGGTTATTTTTATGGAGTTCGTCAATAACTTCTGGCAAAAAGGTCGTGTTCTACACTATTCACGTTACAACAACTCCCCAAAGCAATCATCCGTTTAGAGGCACTTCGCTCGTGTACTACCTTGGTTGGTTTTGGTTCATCTAGATAAACCCATACGATCGACTGCTGCTTTGTTTTGGGGTCTTAGCAATAAATTCATATTTGCTCTCCTGTTACTATGTCCCACATCTATTTTGACGCCCATTCCTTGAATCTGATAAGCATGGCATTGCACCAAGTAACGCGGTCCGTTTTTGAGCTTAAATCGAATGTGTATTTGACTCGTGCTTATGCCTAAGGATGCCTGAGTCTCATAGTACATCACCGTCTGTTACGATCATACGGCGCACAGCATTGATGCTTTTGTTATTCACAGCGGGCGACGGGCATCAAAAATTCGTCACTAAGATTGACAGACCGCGCTTGAATTCTGCAAATCAGTTATAAATAGTCGTCTTGCCTGATGCTTCTTCGCCAAAAGCAGTTCGAAGACTAGAGACTCTACTGAGCTGTCAAATTACACTTGTAATCGTAGAAATTGATACCGAAAATTTTCACGACTTAAATCCATAGTGATGAAAACACGCAATTTTCAAAATGACGCCATAATGTATTCTACAGCCAAAGAGTTCCATTTTCAAATGTAGTAATTACTTTTAAATATTGTTTATATAAGTGGCCAGTAACAGAAACTTATAATGTGCACCACGTATACCAGGCAGTTCAGTACGCTAATGTAGAGGCATTTTGAGAAACTTAGCATATCTGTGTGAG